>CAXKWD010000009.1:143134878-143499878 GCA_964059195.1 Ectobius pallidus
TTTTACCAGGCGACACTATCTAATCGTGGTATGTAGTCCACGTGATTTAGGTGTTAATAAATATAATGATTTAACTATTATACTCTTAATTTTTAATTTTTGAAATAATTATCGCGTGCGAAGCCGCGGGCACACGCTAGTAAATTATAAAACCAACACAATACTGTATTTATCAATGGGTTTTTGTTGAAATTATTTCTTTCGGAAATAATTGTCTTGAAAAAATAATATAGACTTAAGTACATGGAATCAGAGATGAACTAATTTCATTACTATAAAAATATCCAATCGTCACATTGTGTATAAAATGCATACTGTCATAACTTATAGTATATTGCGATACAAGTGCCGTAAGGCACGTTTACGGGTCGAGGAAACAGATTGAAAACCCGAGGCGCAGCCGAGGGTTTTTAAGTTTTCGAGACCTGTAAATGCCTTTACGGCCGTGTGTTGCATGCTATTTTTTGCACGATGATTATTTATATCAATTTAATTATATTAATTGTGATATTACCTGAAAATATTATGTAAATACATTCTTGAAAATAGATGTTTATTTCAGAAAGTGATTCGCATGTGTTTGTTGTTATGGGAACCGAATATTTTTCCTGGGGGCCGTGCCCATAAAGGCTTGTATTATGAAGTGTATCGTAATGAATTATGACGTAGCGCTTGGACCGTAAGTAATTTAACCTCATCGTAACCGCCCTTAGCAACAAGACTGTGTGGGAATGTCAACTTACGATCCATGTAAACAACGTTCGTAAGTACCACTTACTAGCTAAGGAGTGCAAAAATTATTTTAAGTCGGGAACAAAATAATGTGGTCCATATTGGATACTTCTCACATTATTTGTCAGTTATTTCTTCCTTTAGAGCCTATCTGCTCTAATTTTTATTCAGCCTGTTAATATATAACATTGAAGTATAAGTGAACAAAGAATTACGCCTAGGAGTGTCTTATTCGCTATGAAAATAGAAAATTACCAACATTCGTAAGATAGTCTACACCGTTTGAAAAAAAAAAAAAAAAAAAAAAAAAAAAAAAAAAAAAAAAAAAAAAAGTTGAAAGCAGTCGATAACTGGATAAACAAGAAACGAACAGCAAACGCAAACCGGCTAGTGCACCAACGCCATCTGCCGGAACATTTTGACATGCTGGAAAACTGGTCAATTTCTACAAGTCATGGTCATAGCCTCTCAGATAATGCTCACATAATTTGTAGTAGCCAAGCCACGCCAAGTGGGCAGGGCAATCGGAAGATGGTGTGTTTAATTTCAGTTCCGTAAGCAAACACCTCGTGGTGAGTATAAGGTGTTCTTAATATAAAAAAGAACGGTACCCAAAGAACCTATACTTAAGTCGGAATATACTACTATAAGACTGAACTTAAGAGCTTTGTCAGACATAAAGAGTGGACCTGTACCCATTACAGTTGACACAAGTATAATTGTCAAATATAATGGGTACAGGTTCATTGTTTAGTGAAAGCATTCGACGCAATGTGATCGATATCATTTGGAACTTTAAAAAAAAAAGACTATCATCAAGCGAAAATTCTGAATGCTAACAATTAGCGCATTTTCTCCTTTATCACATTTGACTCTATACGTTTCTCGCGTTTGATTTGCTGTGTCTGTATTGTTTTATTTTTTTATAATGCAGACACAGCAAATCGAATGTGAGTATACGGACAACAACGATTCTACAGCATCCGTCATTGTTGACAACTTGGAGCAGATTTAAGAAGTTTTTGAAGGTAATAACGGTTGCAGTTTCTCACACCTGCTTTATGTACAAGCTAGGGTTGCCAACTATTCCGTATTTTCCAGGAAAACCCCATATTTCCTCTTAGTTTGGAAGAAAAAACTGTGTCCCGTATATTTCAAATATTCCTTGTTTCCAGAATTTCCGATAAATATTGTCAAATACCAGCAAGAATTTAAAAGATAACGTTTATAAATAACTGTAATCTCTCCCTGTCCTGTTTATTTTTTTTGCATTGGCAAGAATGTTTGTATTGTTAAACACATGCTAAAGACAAGCCATTCTCGTGTATTATATGTACTTACACTTTCCCGTAGATTGCATTCTCATGTAATATTATATTCTGTGGATCCAGAATGTCATAAGACTTTGGATGTCGAACAAGTGAAGGTATCACACTCATACAATAGACAAATATACAGTATACACAGATTATAATATGCAGATTTATCAAAGTTGAGGACAGTTTTGTTGATGCAACACATTGTTTATTTCACTTTAGAAACGCGAAAGATAGCCAAATTTTAGTTTTTAATATTCTTTAGAACTTACAGGATTCATATTATGTAGCCTTAGTTAGTTAATAGAAAGAAGCAAATTGTACGTACAATTGTGATCAAATTGTCGAAAACATAACCTGTAAGACTTAATAGAGTACTATTACATGATATGAGGAACTGTTACTCAGCTGCTCGACACAGGAAGTGTTTGTACAAACAAACTTTTCCACACAATCTAATTTCAAAGTATTTGCTCATTCATGCTCGATACAAACCATTCTTGTGTGGTTTTTCCAATCACAAGACGATAATTAGGCTACAGTCATGATTAATAGCAAGTATCTCAGATGAGTGATATAATATTATACAATATTTTGTTAGCCTAAATTCAGACTTATTTAACTAATCTAAACATTCTTTTATAGGCTACTACGAGGGATGGGGCCAGTGGCGTTCCTAGGGTAGGGCGGTCTACCCCGGGCCCCACTGATGCTTCACCGGGTTTCCCACTCTACTGGATTTCCATTAATTTTAATTAATGTTCCACCTCCTTTTTTTACTCATCAGAATTTTTGTGTTAAATAATAATATAGCATATTTAACGTGTTACCAATAAAAAATTAACTCCAATTAACTTAGCCCATGGAGACGATCTGAAAGAACAAAAAAAAAAGCTAGCCACAGAAAAATAAGTTAAAAATAGCCGTGTTGGTAGCTCTTTCTGGGGTGAGGGGACCTCGAAAATAAATCTGCCCCACCCCGAAGTGGAGTAGTTACGCCACTGGGTGGGGTATAAGTCATAGCAACTATTTTTTCTTTTGAAAATGTGAGACCGTTTTAAAATGTTGAAATATACAAGTGAGAATGTAACTTATGGTAAATAGAATAGGCCTCACAGACCTTCCACAAATATTTCAATTTTTATAAAGATGTAACTTAGATCTTTGTTTGCAGTTAAACTTCAATTGTATTAATTTCTTTATTCGTTCATTCATAAATGCCAGTAGCCACTCAGTAGCAAAATGGTGTCTTAATTCAATTTCACAGCCATTTCATAATTACAGGTAGGACATTCTAGCAAATTATGAAAACTGTTTTTGTTTATTACATATCATAAATAATAAACTAGAATTGGTTCTTCACATTCTGTAAAATTTACAATGCCTTCTCCTCCACACTACATGCAAGGCATTATTTAAGATTTACTTTAAATATTTTAAATTTGTTTTTCAAAATCTATTACGGGTGGGACATAATTTGGTCACTGATTTTAATGATGCAAAACAGAAGTTCATTTACTGATCTGCTATTACTGTTAGAGTCTTAATGTTGTTATTAATGAAGGTAAGAGGGATTAAATACAAATTATAAACTGTTTACAGGTTGTCAGAACATTTATTTAACTTGACAATAATAATTTAACAAAACTATCACTGTTACGGATGGGACAAAAATTCTCTTGTTTTTTATTTTGCATAGTAATTAACCAAACAAAAAAAAATTTTAAGTTAATCTTAGGCCTATACCAAATTGTACCTTAAGATGTATATTTTCTCAAATGAAAATGGACATAGCTGATTACTCTTGACTACTTCGTATTAAAGAGTATTAAAATTGGCAAAAAAGTAACTACAACACAATAAATAAGTAAATTGACAGATTTTACACATGAAACCACTTCAAATACACCTAAGTCCTTAATATTCAGTGAATTTGAGATTTTAAACTTATATTTCACCACCCAATTACAATAATTTTATAACTTCTCTCTTTTGAGGGAAAAATTCCCATAGGCCTATTTTATGAAATGGCTGTTGAGTTCATGGTGAATGTAATGTGTTCATAATACAGAAAAATCTATATTAGATCAGAATATACTAAGACTGAACTTAAGGAAGAGATTTCTCAAACACAAAGAGTGGACCTGTACCAATTACACTTGGCATCAATAAAACTGTCAAATATAATTGGTACAGGTTCATTGTTTAGTGAAAGTATTTGATGCAGTGTGATCGATATCATGTGGAACTACGAATTGAAGCCATCATCATTAAGAAGATTTTGGAATGAGGAATAATTCTAACAGTGATGATTTGATACAATACGTTTCTCAGTTTACATCTGCTTTGTCTGTATTGTTTGTTTAGTTACAATACAGATACAGCAGATAAAATATGAGGATACGTATAACAACAATTCTACAGCATGCGTCATTCACAACTTAGAGTAGATTTCAGTAGTTTCTAAGGGAATAATGAACTGCATCAACTAACGCAGTTTATTATCACATATCAGCTGGTAAACTGGTGACTCATGGTCTTTTGGTTAGCAATACTGACCATAGATTCATAGGCCCGGGTTCGATCCCCAGTACTTCCTCGGATTTTTCTGAGGTAGGAATGGGATGCACTCAGCCTCATGATTCAAATTGAGGAGCTACTTGATAGAGAAGTAGCAGCTCCAGTCTTGGAAACCACCGTTAATGCCCGTAGGTGTTAGGATGCTGACCACATGCCCCCCAATCCTGCCATCTGCCTATGGTAGATGATGCAGCAGTTGGGTGGTAGGCCTTGTTCCATCAGGGATGTACCGCCACGGAGTTTAGTTTTTAAATCAGAATATACAAAGAATGAACTAAAAGAAGAGATTTCTCAAACACAAAGAGTGGACCTTACCTATCACACTTGGCATCAATATAACTGTCGAATGTGATAGGTACAGGTTCGTTGTTTAGTGAAAGTATTCGACAAAGTACAACTACGGGAATGAAGCCATCATCGTTAAAAAGATTTTGGAATGAGGAATAATACTAACATTTCACATAGACTAATAGGGGGCCCTTAAACCAACTCTGACTCTGGACATCATTCATAAAGGGCTGACTTATGAAGAAGTTGTAGCATTTGTTTATGCTAGGTATTTTGACTGTGCGAAAGCTGTAAAGTGCAGTGGCGATTATTCCATATAGGATGTGAGGATCATCCTACACTTCATAATTGATCAACATAAATGTTTACTAGCATTCATTGTCAAAATTAAAACAATAAAATGACAAAACAGCGTTATTGTAGAGCACTCGGGAAGGAAGTTAGCGGTTCCTTTTTGAGCAGGTTGGTATTTGCGAGGATGTCCTCAGTCACTCACTGTTGATGTTACGTAGTCCATGCCGTTGTTAAAGCTCTTGGGCATGTGAAGGGGGAGGTGGGAAGAGAAAAGGTAGTGAGAAGCCAGTTTCATATGGACGAAGTTGAGGACGTCTTACAGTCCTTCCTCACATATGTTTTGTGTTCCTCACATTCGACAGCTTGTTTTCTAAGAGGGGAGTGATCATATTTTTATTAATATTTATTTATTTCATTTCTTGGTATATATTATAGGCCTAGCTATTATTAAACTTTACAGTGCTGTTTATATTTCAATATAAGTATTCCTGGAGTAATATCAAGTTTGATATCAACTATGAAAATTATAGCGGAATAGCTCATTTCCGTAAACGACAGTTTTCATGCGTGGTTAAATCTTGTCATATTTTAGAATAAAGCATTATTGTATTAAATTTACATCTCAGCCTTTATGTATTTTTTACGGCGACGCATAGTTTTAGTCCCTGGTGAAGTGGAAGAAAAGACCTTACGGTCTTAACTTCTCCAGGTTAAATAAACTATTATTATTATTATTATTATTATTATTATTATTATTATTATTATTATTATTTATTATGTACGTCAATAGCAGTGAATGGGTTAATTCGCTCTCTCCACACCATCCTACACAACTAAAAAACCAGGAGTCGCCACTGGTAAAGTGTTCTCTATACAGGCCATGGAGGCCTAGAGGGTTCCAGGAGTTTGAGGCTCCCAGACTTTGGACAATCGGCAGATGAAGGAGGTAAGGTTGTCAGCCTTACGCACCGGCCACCTTTACCCCAGGGATTGCTCCTGGTGATCATTTCTGTTCGAGGCTGAGTCGACCCCGGGGCCATAGTGCCACCAGAAGGATTAGGCCAATTGAAAGCTCCAACGACCTCATCGGGAATCGAACCGCTACCTACCAGCTTGTAGCACAGCACCTCAAACACTACACCACAGCGTACCCCATGCAAAAGCTGTAGTGATCAAAATTTGCATGTTCATGTGATAATTGTTCTAAATGATTATAATGATGGATATATAAATATTTTTTTACTTTTTAAAATGTGATTTGCAAGACTGCCTAGAGAATGAATGGGTCTTAATTTGAATGAATCTTCTTTGTATGACGAAGATTGATTGCCATTCTCATCAATTTCCCCACACTATTATACTGTAAGATTAACGGCCGTGGGCGTCGGAATGCTGCAAACATGCCCCCTGCCGTCTGCCTATGGTAGATGACGCAGCGGTCAGGTGGTAGGCCTTGTCCCTTCTGGGTTGTTAGCACCACGGAGTTAGTTATTATTAGGGCAAGGCATTTGATGATTTTGCATCTTTTTTATAAATGAAGGTTGAAAGATAGCTCGATATATCATGAAATAATTAATTAAATAAGGGCAATTTGTTTTTGCATTATTTTGCATTTTTGAAGAGGCAGGTCATTTTTTTGGCAATTTTTAGGTCATTTTAAGCATTTAAGTCATTTTTGGGATTATAAGTAATTTTCGGCATTTTAGCAATAAATATATTTTTCTTTCTTCTTAAACGGCACATATTTTCTAGGGGCAATTTGATGGGCATGCCAATTCAGAAAGAAATTATTTTTCGATAAGGGTGTCCAAATACTGTAGTATAAATTTACTGATTTCTTTAGTAACAAAATAAGTAAGTGTCTTTTATATTGTAAATTCACATATAAAGCATCATCATAAACTGTATTTAGCAATTCATTACTTAAGAAAAAACTAATTATAAGTAATAATGGTAAATTTATTGGTCATTATTTTAAGATTTCGGGTCATTTTTTCACTTTTTTAAGGTCATAAATGCATTTTTTATTTTGCATTTTTTCACTATTTTATGGTCATTAAATGCCTTGCTCTGGTTATTATACTGTAAGATATTATAGAGTTAACTGTAATAAACTGTCTTCATGATTTGCAAGTTTGTTATTTGCACTAGACATGTCATGTTAGGTCTGTTCGCAAAGCTAAATCATGTACTGTCAAGTACCGCGACGCATGCGCACATTTTGAATATGCTGATTTATGACATCGTGCGCATACATTGCGCAGCAAGACCGACAATGTGCGCATGCGTCATGGTCCGTGACAGTTAGGGATTTACTTTGCGAACAAACCTGTTATAGCTTGCTTTGTTTAGTTTTTAACAATATATTTTATACAGTATATTCTTCGCATTTAAGACTGCCGTCAATAACACCCAGAGGTTTTGTTAAAAGTTTTGATAAGAATTTGTTTGGAATCTGAATTAGGATTTGGTTTAAGCTGAGCAGAGAAAGGAATAATGTACATTTTACTTAGCCTAGGTTTAATTTAAGTAAGTTACATTTACTAAAAACATTGATCTAAATTTCCAATGACTTGTATACTACTCATAGACCTTTGTTCAGTAACAGTTATATGCCTACTACTGATGTATCAAAACAATATTATTTAAAATACACAAGTTAATGTTAAGAGAGCAAAAATTCAATAACCCACAGAATAAAACTGAATGGATGTTGTAGAACATATGGACAATACGATCGTTTTAGCATGACGCAAAGAAAGCAAGCACAATACTTTCATGTTCGACATAGACCCTTGTTCCATGGTTGCAAAGCACAATTTGCTCCATAATTTTCTATGTTATATCTTATCGGGAGGTAAAACTAAGTGCATATGTAAATAGAAGCATCACAGACATTTGTTCCGCAAATGACTCAGTTTTTATGAAAATGTAACTTTAATAAATATATAAAACGGGAGAAGTGATATAAACAGTAAAGCTATTGATTCAATAATTACAATGGACAATTTTTAAACACTTGTAGCTCTACTTACGTCACAATTTTCGGATTAGTTTCGGGGAAGACTCTCATCCCCATCAGTTGGTCTACCAACTGCCGATGATGGGGATGAGAGTCTTCCCCGAAACTAGTCCGAAAATTGTGAAGTAAGTAGAACTACAAGTGTTTAAAAATTGTCCATTGTAATTATTGAAATATAACTTTGTTTGCAGTTAAGCTTCAATTGTGCAACTTTCTTTATTTATTCAGTCATTCATTCATTGTTACCAATAGCCACTTGGTAGCAAAATGGTGTCTTCAATTTCAGTTCAAGAGGAGATTTATCAATCACAAACAGTGAACCTATACCAATTACAGTTGGCACTAATATAACTGTCAAATGTAATTGGTACAGGTTCACTGTTTAGTGAAAGTATTCGACGCAGTGTAATTGATACCATGCATATGAGGCTGCCATCAATAAGAAAATTTTGCAACGAAAATTCTAATATTGTACAGTGTGTAGATTTCCTCCTTGATTGCGTTTGATATAATAATTCATTTCTCAGTTCTGATCTGCTGTGTCTGTATTGTTTATTTGTTTATAATACAGACATAGCAGATCGAATATGAGGATATGGACAGCAACGATTCTACAGCATGCACCATTCACATCTTAGAGAAGATTTCAGGAGTATTTAAGGAAAAAATGAACTCTACGAATACTGGTAGTCTATTTTCACATGTCAGCTGGTAAACTGGTGACTCATCTTATGTTAGTTAAGAGGAAAAGTACCGTATTTTATGGATTATAAGACGCACTTTTTTCTTCAAAAAATTGCCTCCAGGATTCAGGTTAATATAAAAATGTTCAGTGTTTGATTTAAAATTCCCGCCAGTCTTAAAAATGGTCTTATATTCTATGCCGTGGGAAACCTATATCTATCTGGCAACATTGGATTCAATTGGCAGCAGCAATGCACTGATGTGAATATGATTAGCTTGCTAACATTGTCTCCCTCCCGCCCCGCCATCACAAACCCAGAACGTTGTTTAGCCTATGATGCGTCATTGCAGTCTACGGTGCCATTGAACTTGAATTGATAGTGATTTGTGTTATTTGTAACAGTACAGTTCAGTTTTTTTAAACTAAGAATCTAATAATGAAAATGGTAAAAATGTATTTTTTTTTAAATTCCTTAAAAATTAATGTCTTATAGTCTGTAAAATATGGTAATATGATAAATAAAAATCTATTATTGAAATTTTCATCCTGAAAAAAACTCATATACACTATTGGGTAATGTGCATGCTTAGCAAAACATTCTTTACTTTTGTATTGAATTGCTAGTTATTCATTTGTTTGGTTTCTTGTGACAGGTTTTATATGTTTTTGCACTCCTTAACTAATTTGTGGTACTTTCGAATGTTGTTGCCGTGGATCGTAAGTTGACATTCCTGCATAGCAATCTTGTTGCTATGTGCGGTAAGAGTTTCTGTGCTGTTATGAATTTACTTACGCCACACCTCATAATACAAGCCTTCATGGACAAGGCCCCCCAGGACAAATATTCGGTTAGCACAACAACAAACACATGCGAATCACTTTCTGAAATAATCATCTATCTTTCAGGTAGTATCACAATTAATATAATTAAATTGATATAAATAATCATCGAGCCTTTATTTTGATATATTTATCGTAATACTACAATTTGTACAATTATTTAAAGAAATTCCTCCATACTTATTTATAAATATTCGGTTCCCATAACAACAAACACATGCGAATCACTTTCTGAAATATAACATCCATCTTCAATAGTGTACATACATAATATTTTCAGCTAATATCTCAATTAATATAAATAAATTGATATAAATAATCAGCATGCAATACTCGTGCCGTAAGCGCATAACAGATCTCGGAAATTGAAGAAACTCGGCGCAAGCACCTCGTTTTTTCAAACTCTTTCCTCGATCTGTAAGCACCACTTACGGCACTTGTATCGCAAAATACTATTTATACCCATATACTGTGGGCAACGTTCATAAAGGGCTAACTTAGGAAGAGGACAATTTAGCGTTTATTTACATGTGGTATTTTTACTGTGGTACCCTTGATAGTAATAGTGATAAAAAATTGTGTGTAAATCTAAAAGCTTATAATGATGAAAATGTCAATATCTATTTTCTTAATGTGATTTGTAAGACTGCCTAGAGAATGAATGGGTCTTAATTTGAATGCTTCTGCTTTGTATTTCCCCACACAATTATACTGTAAGATATTATAGAATGATAGTAAAGTCTAGTTTACATGACAAAATTAGATTTTGAATGAAGTTTCACAACTGTTTTTTGCTTTAATTTGCAAGCGCGAGATTGACTGGTGACAGTGAGTTATGACACTATGCAGTTTCGGCTGATTCCAACTTTTCACGAAACTAGAATTATAATAATAGTAATTTTGATAATTTACACATATTTAGCTTGTTTGCATTTCATAAAATGAAGGGGGGAAGTGAGGAAGTTGTGAAATGCCAGGATTCATACATGTTTTAAATGTACAGTCGGTCAAATAAAAAACGTCGGGATTCGTATGCTGTTAAAATTAAAGTTTTGACGCATTAGTTCACAAGTTTCCTATAAAAAACACAAAATACAGGTCATTTTCGGAACATATGAGGCCATGCGGCAGGAGGGAAAATATGAACAAGGAGGGAAAAAATGAAAATCGCGGAAAGCGCAACACACGATATTCAACTTAATGCATTGTCAATAATTCATTTTGCTTTGTGTCATCGCCACATACAAATGCTAACGTGAGAGAAAGTGTAGTTAGGGCTGTAATTGACCTGCATTTTTCGGTCTCTGAAGCAGCGAGAAGGTTCCATATTTATGAAAGAGCAGCTCAGAGGAGGGAACTTGACTATAATGCGACCGGAAGTTTTCATAGCAAACGTTGATCTGGCCGGACGCGTATTTCGATGCTAAGATTGGTTGCAGAAGTTGAACGTAAGTTATTGATTTTGTACTAGAAGTACCGGTATTATAAAATAAAAACTTAAAAAAAATGCTCCTTGAATAAACATATTCCTCGCGAATCTATTGATTATTAATATTATAAAAATTTGCAACCAAGAATATGGCGGATTTGAGGCATATAGCCACAGCCTTCTATACATGTTTGTTTTGGAACAAAACTGACTAAATAATCAAGAAAATACATGGATAGACAAGAGGCGTGTGTGAACCTAACCTTAAGTCTTCCTGTACATGCGCATATGCTCGTTCGTGATACTTAATCAAATACCGCCCGACGTTTTTTATTTGACCGACTGTATATGTGGGATTTAAAAAACTAAGTGCATATGCTAATGGAAGAGGCATCAGAGACCTTTCTTCCACAAATGTCTCAATTTTATGGAAATGTAACTTAGGCCCATGTTTGCAGTTGAGCTTCAATTGTGCAAATTTCTTTATTCATTCATAGTTGCCAGTAGCAAAATTCTGTCTTAATTCAATTTCAGTTCAAGAAGAAATTTATCAATCACAAAGCGTGGACCTATACCAATTACAATTGACATTAGTATAACTGTCAAATGTAATTGGTATAGGTTCATTGTTTAGTGAAAGTATTCGACGCATTGTGATCGATATCATGTCGGTCATCATTAAGGAAATTCTCCGACTTCTAATGATGAACAATGCGTAGATTTCATCCTTGATTTGATAAATTCATTTCTCAGTTCTGATCTGCTGTGTCTGTATTGTTTATATGCATATAATACAGACAGCAGATCGAATATGAGGATATGGACAGCAACGATTCCACAGAATGCACCATCATTCACAATTTAGAGCAGATTTCAGGAGTATTTAAGGAAATATCAAACTCAAACAATCCTCAAACGATGTTGTCAATTTGATGGCATGGTCAACTGGGAGAAGGCGAACACTCCTCCTCTGAAATTCCCAATAGCAAAATAGTAGTCCACAGATCTTTCAAAAACATTTGGCTCACTGCATGTCACATTAACTTAAAATAATTTTTCTTTGCAATAAAACGGACTTATACTTTTATAATTATACTGCGACTTTTACTTAATTTGTATACAGTATCTTACTTATATGTGTAATGAATAGGGACCGGATTTTTAGGTTTTTAAAAACACTGTTTTAGGTTTTCCATTAGGTGAAATAGTTTTTTTTAGGTTTTTGTCCAAAATATCGTCTTCGGGTAGAATAATTGGTTAATGAATTTGAATGTGCTACATATGATTAAATACATAATACTTGTAAAATTTAACTTAACAAAATTAACTTAAATTTGTGTAAACTGCTTTAGGACAATAATATACAATTGAAGAAAGAAAGCATAAACAATCAAAAGAAGCAGTGAAAATAAGATTGTCTCACATTTCCTGGTTACAATTTATCACTAAATATCTTTCAAGATTCCCAACTGTGAAGTTCTTCCTGTTATCTCTTAGAATACACTTGAAGGCAGAAAATGTCCTTTCAACCTCATGTGACGTCTACAATGGTTGTTCGTATGAATATTTTAAAAAGAATACGCCGGTACTCTTACACTTCCTCTCTTGATACTGTCATCCTAGACGATATTGGGATGAACGAAACGCTGGTGGTATTAATTTCAACCCGACAAAAATTATCTCTCCGCAAAATATCGATTTCTCAACTGACAAACAAAAAAGTAGCTTAAATTGTATATATTTTTAGGTTTTATATCCCGTTTAGGTACATTTAGGTTTTTATACCCCATTTAGGTATTTTTAGGTGCCACAGAATTAATGTGGGTGAATCCTGTGGACATGATTCGAAAAAGTGTATGATCGCTTTATGTTTTGGAAGTAAGGGAAAAAATAGGTAAAAACCTAAGAATCCGGTCCCTAGTTATGAAAAACTAATGTCAGATTCTTTCAGGAAACTCTAATAATGAGTTATATATGATAATGTTATCAGTCTGGTAATGTTATCACTTTTATGAAGTCCCATGTGGATTAATACTGATACATTAAAAAAATGCTGTTTATTGTGATAAAAGATTCAGTTATGATATCACATTTTCCTTTTGTGGCTTGTTTCTAAGTACTGTACGGCATTCAAAATTTTGTTTTTAAGGATTTTGTTTCTAACTCAACTGTATTGTGTTGTACTAGAGGTAGCAATTCTGTTCCCAGCTCACAGGATGATGTGTTCTATGGGGTGGTATTCCCTAACTTTATCTTTTAAGCAGTAAAACATGTTTCACCCCTCAGTGTAGCTGTTACTTTTGATTTGTGAAGATAACAGTGTTGACATGCAGTGATGGGTAGTGTAAAATGAAGAGACTTGAATAGACAGGCGTTAGACATTTTGCTACATGGTGTTCACCACAGATCAGTGTACTTCCAAAAAAATACTATGAGTATGAAACATATGTTAATTGTCCCCCAAGATAAAACAGGAACAATTAAACACTTTTTTGATTGCAAAATAGTTGCTTGCAGTCTAATACTGTAGGTTATTATGAATGATTGAATGATTCACTGTTACGTATTATCTTGTACGAATGAATAAATAGCTTTTAATCCTGTTTTTGTAGTGTATTATCTTATTTATGAGTAAATATCCTTCATTTAATTCTTTCGGCTATTGTTATCAATCGGTTAACATTAGGTTTGTTCGCAAAACAAATCCGTGACTGCTTGAGAATTTGTTGTACTGCGCATGTCAAGTTTGTAACTTATCCGTGATATGCACTTTGCTAATGGTTAGAAGAATTTGGAAGCAATAGTTTCTGCTTTTAAATGATATGATATGTGAATAGAATATGTATTTCCCTTCAACATATTATACATGCAATATTGCTAAATTTCCTTCAGTGAGAGCTAACCCCTGGCATCATTGATTGCATTTTGATTGAGGAATATGTGGACATTAAACAGCATTAACTTGAAAATATAAATACATAGGGTGGGAAATATGCAATGTCGTAAGTAAATTATTATAATGAAAAAACCAACCTATTGCATTAAAATAAATTCCGAACTTGTATCATCTCTAATATATATAAGAGGCTTTGTCCTGACTGACTGACAGACAGAGAATCAATGTACAGCCTAAACTATAACAGGTAGAGACTATGCCAAAAATCAAATGTTTTTGAGAATACTTAATCCCTTTTTACACAGAATTATCCAATCCAAATCACATTTAACATTAAAACATGTTGTTGCCAGTGGGTCTCAGATGGGTTTGGAAAAAAAAAAAAATGAAACTCGAATTTGACAAATTAGAGAACTATCAATATCCACGAAAATAATGCAGTCACATAACTTTCTTTACCCTGGACATAGAGAAAACAATACGACGTATGGTATATTAGTACATCACAGGTTTTTGGAGAGAGACGTATGAAAGGGATATTACATTTCTGTTTAATTTCATCCCCAAAACGGTTTTATGGTAACATGAGAGTGAGAAATAAAATATTCCGCAAAGACAATACAATTTTATGTTACCGGAATTTATGTTTCTTCTTATTTGAACCCTTACCGGCTCGCTGTGAACAAGCAATAGGATACAAAATTCGGGGTGGTCCACCCCAGGCCCTGCTTTGTACATAGGCTCGAACAGTTGTCTATTAAACAACATTATATAGTATTATATTTATGCAATGAATTCAATAAAAATCAAGTTAGAAACAACCACATTGGAAATACCATAGGCCCACTGTAATAATAAAGGTTATGATTTCAATGCCTTTGCATTTGTTTGTTGTTTGTTGGTAAAGCCAATACATTGCTCAGTTAGTTATAAATGTATTTCACAACAAGAGGAGCTAAAGTAAGCACGTCTGATGATGCTTTGTTTTGCATATTTTGCCATTTGTGGGAATTTGCAATTTTAAGGATTTTCTAGCATTTTTGTGCTTTTTTTTTTTTTTTTTTAACCCATTCTAATACATTTCGAAGAAAAATCTACCTATTGCAATCGATACACGCTAGTGGCCGTAATTTTGAAGATATTTGAACCAAATTTTATTATGTTATTTCTAGGTCCAATAGTTCGGACAAGTTCGTTAATGAGCTAAATTGGCCCGGGGGGGGGGGGGGGTCGGGGGATAGGGTTGAAGTTTTGAAAAATTCATATCTCGGTCCCTATGAAATATAGAGGGAAACTTTGTTTCAATAAATTAGAGTACTCCCTATGGAGTTCACAGCAGGGTTGCCAGACGCCCCAGATTTTACGGGACAGTACCGTATTTTTGTTAATTGTCCCGGGGAGTTCCTAGCCGGGATGGCAATTGTCCCGTATTTCGGAGAATTTTGAAACCTCTCCAAAAAAATACACCAGGATTGAAACTTTTTGGGACGCAAGTGATGCGAATGTTTAATATGTGCTCAAAAGTTAAAATATTTATACTCATTGTGCGCTGTTCCCCATATAAGCTAACAAAGGTCACTCCAGTCTATAAAAAAGGGGAATATAGTAATCCAGCTAACTACCGTCCTATATCATTGGTGCCGGTGTTTTCAAAACTACTTGAGCGTATTATGTATGAGCAACTAAGAGATTATATAGATCAAGTAAACATACTTAGTAGATCACAGTTTGGTTTTAGGAAAGAAAGGTCTACTGTAGATGCCGTTGTCTCTCTTGTAAAAGTGGTGCTTCAAACCTTTGAAAATAAGAATCTAGCCCAAGCTACCTTATGTGACTTGAGTAAAGCATTTGACACTGTCAACCCTATTCAGCTTCTAAAGAAACTAAGTTATTATGGCATCAATGGTACTGCCCTCAAGATTATTAGATCTTACCTCACAAACCGAAGACAAGTGGTATGTATAGGAAAGAAACGCTCCAAGATTTTGGACGTAAAACGTGGGGTACCCCAGGGATCTGTCCTGGGCCCTCTATTATTTATTATAATGATCAACGATCTAGCGTCCTTCATACCAACTCATGTAACTTTATATGCGGACGATACAACATTCCTAAATACTAGCACTGACTATCAAACTCTTCATATGTTAACGGAGGAAACAATGTCTATGGCAGACATATGGTTTAGGGCCAATGGGTTCTTACTTAATAATAATAAAACCCAGAAACTAATATTCAGTTTAAAGGATATCCCCGCAGAAAGTAATCAAGACAACAATAGTGTAAAATTTCTAGGCTTCATAATTGACAAAAAATTATGTTGGACATCACATATTAATTACATCACAGCTAGGCTATCTAGAGTTATATACCTAATAAGAAACCTAAAAAATCATGTTACTGATACATATGTGAGAACAGCCTATTTTGCATTTTTCCATAGTGTAATCTCTTACGGCATATTGCTATGGGGAGGTAATAGTCATGTAAATGACATTCTTCTGCTACAGAAAAAGGTTATCAGAATATTAACTAATTCTCATAAATTAGAACACTGTAAACCACTATTTATTCAAACAAGAATCATGACAGTAATAAACCTGTACATATATACATTGCTCATCTACATAAAAGAAAATAATTTACGGAAGTACAACAAAGACACGATATTCATTCATACAACACTAGGAACAAGCAGCACATCTACTTACCTTATCACAGACTTTCCAAATCACTTATGAGCTTCGATGTGATGGGAATAAAAATGTACAACAGTTTACCTCTGGAACTTATACAGCTACCCTTCTCAAGATTTAAAAAGACTGTATATAACTGGTTAATTATCACACCGTATTATGAAATAAAAGAATTTTTTAATGATAAAGACAAATTTAGAACGAACACTGCCATATTGTAACATATACAATTACATGGACTCTGTCTGTATTGTAGTTTTTATTGTCTTATGTTGTCTGTGTTGATATTATTGTTTTTATGGTAATTTAACTTAGTTAGGATAATGTATGTTTTAATTTTGGTTACTTGACCATCCATTTAATAATCATATAATTATATTAATCTTGACATGTACACATTGTAGGAATTTTACTATATTACAGTAACTTAATTTAACTAGGATAAGGAAGGTTTTTAGTGTTAGTAAATACATAATTACTAGGGCAAGGCATTTAATGACCATAAAATAGTGAAAAAATGCAAAATAAAAAATGCATTTATGACCTAAAAATAGTGAAAAAATGACCCAAAATTTAAAAAAATGCCCAATAAATTTACCATTGTTGCTTATAATTAGTTTTTTAAGTAATTAATTGCAAACATAAATTTATGACAGTGCGTTATAAATGAATTTACAATATAAAACACATTTATTTCATTATTAAAAAAGTAAGTAAATCCATACTACTTGGGCACCCTTGTGAAAAAAAAATCTTTCTGAAGTGGCATGCCCATCAAATTGCCTCTAGTAAATATGTGCCATTTAAAAAGAAGAAAATCTTTATTGCTACAAGAGAAACTGCTGTGGTGTTTACAACAAACCTGAATTAAAATGAACTATGAACACTTGGCGGAGATTCACAAATAAAAACGATTGTCTATTGTCTGAAAGTGACGATTTGTACATGGAAAAGCTCCTCTCTACCCCCACTGAAACATGACCTAAAATGCCAAAAAATGCCTAAAAATGCCGAAAATGACCTAAAAATGCAGAGAATGACCTTAAAATTGCCAAAAAATGACCTATCTCTGGAAAAACGACGAAATATGCAAAATAAAGCAAAAAATGCAAAAACAAATTGCTCTTATTTAATCAATTATTTCATGATACACATTTATATATATTCGAGCTATCTTTTCACCTTCATATAAAAAAGATGCAAAATCATCAAATCCCTTGCCCTAAATTACTTAACTTCACCCTTCTTATGTACATATTGTAAGGGTAAGCTTTTATTAATGCATATATTTATTACATTTTTTATTATTAATTTAATTGTAAACTATATACACACATTCTAAAAGTATATTTATATTTCAACCATGTGCACTAGTATAGAAAGAAGAAATAATTCGACGTTGAGAAGGAATCAATAAGAAGAGTTATGTATATTGTCAAAATTACACTGTATTGAGTTAAAATATAAAAGAACTAGTATATAGGCCTACTATTCAAAGGTATGTACACAATATCTAGATTAAAAAACTAAAAGTCAATCAGTGTGTAATCTTAAAAGCTAGGAATCTATTGAAGTATTACCATATTTTAAGAAAGTAGATTATGTTCATATATAAGCATAAATAGAGTATGTTCTTATACAAGCATAAGAAAACTTAAAACAATTATAGAAGATAGGTCAAAAGTTTTTTAAAAACATATGTACAACTTGTAGGACTTGTAGTTTTACAAACTACGATAAAAAAATTGTGTGAAAATTTTTTTTAACCTAACTTCGATGCACACAACTATTCTTGAATGTGACTACATTATAGAAGATTATTCTGCAAGATTGTTCTACAAGTTGTACATATGTTTTTAAAAAACTTTTGACGTATCTTCTATAATTGTTTTAAGTTTTCTTATGCTTGTATAAGAACATACTCTATTTATGCTTATATATGAACATAATCTACTTTCTTAAAATATGGTAATACTTCAACAGATTCCTAGCTTTTAAGATTACACACTGATTGACTTTTAGTTTATTAATCTAGATATTGTGTACATACCTTTGAATAGTAGGCCTATATACTAGTTCTTTTATATTTTAACTCAATACAGTGTAATTTTGACAATATACATAACTCTTCTTATTGATTCCTTCTCAACGTCGAATTATTTCTTCTTTCTATACTAGTGCACATGGTTGAAATATAAATATACTTTTAGAATTACATTAGCACTAGCGGCAAAATGAAATTTATTAATACTATATACACACACATACATCATGACGTTGTCTATAGCTCTGCTCCATGACAATAAAATAGTATTATTATTATTATTATTATTATTATTAGCCTATAACCATTGGTGCCGACCAATCTATAGACAGTGCTGTTTGATTCGTTGATCGTTGCAACTTACAACTTTGGCGATTTCGCGTTTGCCAGCCTGTTGGGAAGTTGGTCTTGGATGAAGAAGAGTGGACAGCTAAATAATGGATGCCTAATCCCATGTTGCATTATAGTTATAATAGGAAGTAAGATAAAATGTTTATTAATTAGCTGCACTGTGATGCCAATATCACAACGAAACTATCGTTATTAAATAAAGTTTACAACTTCTGAGATACGAGCCGTCGATTTCGTCGACCACGCATCTGTCCCTTATTTTGATTTCATTCAGATAACTGGCAACCCTGGTTCACAGTGACACCAACGTTTTGGGGGTACGAGTGGGGGGATGGAAATTCGAAATTTTTGAAACCGCGTCTTGTGGAATATCGTTGAAAAGCTCTTGATGAGTACTCTACAAATCAATAACTAGTTTCTCGATAGCTCTAATATAAGGCGAGATTTGAATGTTTGAAAAAGTGCTCTTTTCTCTTTTTTGCAGTTATTATTGCGGGTTTGTCATGCCAAGGCTAAAGAAGAAGAGTGCTGCGCAGCGACAATAAATTAAACCTAAAGCACTTCGAAATATACCTCGGCCTGTAGGCCTGCCTAAAGGGATTTTTTGAACTAAGGACTTTTTCGGAATTTTTTAGAACCACCCAGAATTTGAGTTTTATTTTAATTTTAATAAATTCCGCCTTCCTCTAAGGTTGGTCGCACTGCCACTGAGAGTGCTGAGGTTGATCACGGTGCTTGAGATACTCTTTACGCAGAACGCAGCAGTTGGAAGGTTTGGAACCACGGGATAGTATATATAATATATATCTGAGGTTGCCTGCCATAGTAGCGGGCGAAACGTCAGCTCCCAAATCGTAATGTTCAACCTTAGCGTAAGTTGTGATGAGGTGGTCACTGCCTCCCAAATACTACGTCAGATGGAGGAGGCACTACGGAAGTCAAGATGCGTGCTGAATGTAATATTTGCGGGCTGCCAATACTGTAAAAATATAATGTTTTCCTTCTTCACCGCCAAATTCGAATGTGTTAAATTCACAACCCACAACCGCATCATAAATTACGTTAAGGTTAAGATTACCAATGAGCAGATGAACACGAAACTAAAATATATTACCTGGGTGGTGCAGTCAGTAAGGCAGAGTTTCAAAATTGGCAGGAACAGTTCAGAAGATGTACACATAATAAATGAGCGAAAGTCCCATGGCTGTAGATGCACACGAAACTAAAATATATTTCCTGGGTGGTGCAGTCAGTAAGGCAGAGTTTTAAATTTGGCAGGAACAGTTCAGAAGATTTACACATAATAAATGAGCGACAGTCCCATGGCTGTAGATGCACACGAAACTAAAATATATTTCCTGGGTGGTAACCTTATATTTATATTTATATTTAACCTTAACGTAATTTTTGATGCGGTTGTGGGTTGTGAATTTAACACATTCGAATTTGGCGGTGAAGATGGAAAACATATTTTTACAGTATTGGCAGCCCGAAAATATTACATTCAGCACGCATCTTGACTTCCGTAGTGCCTCCTCCATCTGACGTAGTATTTGGGAGGCAGTGACCACCTAATCACAACTTACGCTAAGGTTGAACATTATGACACCGGCCGTAAAAGCTTCCGTATTTTCAGTATATATCTGTGTCTGGAACCATTTTCAGCTTTGGTTTGAGCGGCCACAGGCGCATAACAATTCTTGAGTTACTTGTGACGTGTGTGGGCTTGAAGTAACAGTTCCCCGTCTCATAATGGAGATTGCGGCAACATTACAATACGATGAAACAAAAATAAAACAAGAATACGTCCAATCATATTGTGTAAAACTCGAACATGTTAAGTGTGAGGATATAGACCTATATGAACACAATGATTCTCAGTTATCCAACACAGTTCAAGGTTTGAAGATACTGGTTTCCGACCAAAACAATTCGGAACCTTCTTCTGAAAGAAAACGTGAAGATCAGGATGTGCTAAGTGAACAGTCATATGATTGGCTTACAAAAACGGATTCCAGAAGTCCTCATCATACTCGTAGAGCAGAAAAAGCCTCTTGTGATATCTGCAACAAAACATTTTATCAAAGATATCTCAAAATTCATCTAATTACGCATACAGGAGAAAAACCTTTCGAGTGTGATGTCTGTAACAAAAGATTTTCTCAAAGAAGTAGTCTCAAAACTCATCTGCTTATACACACAGGGGAAAAAGCTTTCGGGTGTAATGTGTGTAGCAAAACATTTTCTCGAAGTAATCGTCTTAAAACTCATCTGCTTACTCATACAGGAGAAAAACCTTTTAAGTGTGATGTCTGCAACAAAACATTTTATCAAAGAAGTTATCTCAAAGCTCATCTGTTTACACATATATGGAAAAAAACTTTCGAGTGTGATGTCTGCAACAAAACATTTTCTCGAAGTAGTGATCTCAAAACTCATCGGCGTATTCATATAGGAGAAAAAGCTTTTGAGTGTGATGTCTGTAACAGAACATTTTCTCGAAAAAGAAATCTCGAAGTTCATCTGTTGACACATACAGGGGAAAAAGCTATCGAGTGTGATGTCTGCAACAAAACATTTTCTTATAGATATCGTCTCAAAGCACATCTGCTTACGCATTCAAGGGAAAAAGCTTTCGAGTGTGATGTCTGCAACAAAACATTTTCTCATAGCGGTAATCTCAAAACTCATCTGCTTACGCATACAGGAGAAAAAGCTTTCGAGTGTGATGTCTGTAAGAAAAAATTTACCCTAAAGGGAAGTCTCAAAATTCATCTTCTTACACATACAGGGGAAAAACCTTTCAAGTGTGATGTCTGCAACAAAACATTTTCTCATAGTTGTTATCTCAAAGAACATCTGTGTACGCATACAGGAAAAAGAGCTTTCAAGTGTAATGTGTGTAGTAAATCATTTTCTCGAAGTGCTCATCTCAAAAAACATCTGCTTACTCATACAAGAGAATAAGCTTTCGTGTGAGATGTTTGTAACAAAATATTTTCTCAAAGAAGATATCTTAAAACTCATCTGCTTACACATACTGGGGGAAATGCTTTCAAGCCTGATGTGTGTGGTAAAAGATTTTCTGGAAGTGGTCATCTCAAAGAACATTTGCTTACACATACAATATTAAAAAAAAAAGAAAGCTTTTGGTGAGTGTGAGATCTGTAACAAAACATTTTCTATAAGAAGTTATAAGTTGCATACAACTTTTTGTTCTACAAGTCTAAACATTTAAGGGGACAGTTTCCCACTTTGCTGGATTGATTAATTTTTTCTTTACACACAAAAAACAGCCAAATTTCATGTAATATTACTCTCCAGAAGTTGTAGAATCCATATATTGGCACCTTTTGTTTCTAAGAGTATTTTAAATATAGGTAAAATCGGTAAGAAGTTCACAGAAAACAAACCTAAAATGGCACTTGGAAAGGAAGTGCATACACCAGAATCGGCTGCTTGGGACCATAGGTCTAACCAGGCCGACCATATGGGGGGGTTAAAACATCTGGAGAGGGGGGTTCCGGGGCCCTCCCCTGGAAAATTTTAAAAATTAAGATGCACAATAACGAGTTTTAAGCTTCCCATGCTTTAAAATCATATTAAATAATTTATAAGCAGATTTTTAAAAAAGGTGATATATCACAATAATGAAATAAATAGTACAATTTTCCCTTTTTTAATCAATGGGGGGGGGGGTTCAAACCCCTAAAATCCCCCCCCTCGTTACGCCTCTGCTTGGGACAGCACAGAGGCATGCAAGGAAGAAGCCAATGGGTTATGTGGTGGTGGGATCAGAACTGCCAACATGATGGTGGTCAGTTGCTGTCGCTACAACTGTCTAGAACACCACCCGAAACCTGAGCTAACATACCTTGCCTAACCTACCTTTTTTATTTCTTGGAGGCTCTGCCCCAAAACCCCCTTTAGACCTGACCTAACATAGCCTAACCTAACGTAATGTAACATTTTTACTTCTTGGGGACTCAATATAGAATAATTAAAAACCCAAGTACCCAGTCTCTGCGGGAACTGAAAAGTGCATGCTTAAAATTGTTGGTAGCACCGTACGGAACGCACCAATGACATCAAGGTCGTTGCAGCCAATGGGAGTGTTGGTCTGCAAGCCAGAACCTGCATAACAACGCCGAACATCGTGTGTGGAAATCCAGCAAAGTGGGAAACTAAACCCACATTTAAAAACTAAATTTAAAATTCATCTAAAGTTTACAGAGTAGAATACAAGAAATAAACTGTGAGTAGGCAGAAGGATTTTAGGAGTATAGCCTACCATCCAGTTAGGAATGGACCGAAGGAAGGTAGAAGAAGCACCTGTGACTGTTGTGTTTCTGAAAAAGAGAAATGATGATCAGTTGAAGGCTGTACACCCTGCCGTAGAGCTCTATATGACATTATGTTACATCTGTATTGAAGAGTTTCACAGCCATTTCATAATGACGGGTGGGACATTCTAGCAAATTATAAAAACTATTTTTGTTTATTACATACTGGTACCATAAATAATAAACTAGAATTGGTTCTTCACATTCTGTAAAATTTACAATGCCTTCTCCTCCACACTACATGCAAAGCATTATTTAAAATTTATTTTAAATATTTTAAATTTATTTTAAATATTTTTAATTTATTTTAAATATTTTAAATTTGTTTTTCAAAATCTGTTACGGGTGGGACATAATTTACATTTTTTTTTTTTATTATTTTGCTAGCCTTTTCTTTTCTAATGTTAGTGTTACTGTCACACAGCCTATTCAGTTTTGGCTTTGTAATGAATATATACCATCTTTCTCTTATTAATAAATTGTTCCATGTACAAATTTAGGTATGGAGTTCGGCGATATGCATATTTTCGACAAGTGTCCCTCCTTAGCCTTACCAAAAGGTGGCAACTCTAGTCAGAACATTTATTTAACTCATCAATAATAATTTAACAAAACTATCACTGTTACGGGTGGGACAAAAATTCCCTTGTTTGTTATTTTACATAGTAATTAACTACACATATTTTTTGAAGTTAATCTTATACCAAATTGTACCTTAAAGGAAGGGTAAACTAAAAAAATACCATTTTCTTATTTTAATCTCATCGCACGGAGCTTTGAATTACGAAACGAATGGCGATCTCGTGAACTTCAGGTGCCCAATATTACGCCTTGTACGGGTGAAGTGAAAAGCTGCTGTGACGTCACACCTGACTAACTCGCTAGCAGGACAACAAGCTGCTGTAATGCTCGAGCGTGTGTTTCTAATACACCACCAAGTCTCATTTGTGTTTGTTGTTGATAGAGATGCCTGCAATGTTACCTTCTAAGGACAAATCTCGGTATTCACAAATTAATATCACACGAAAAGAAAATGACAAGGAATTATTTAAAGAATTGCAAGGAAGAAAAGAAAATACGGAATGGTGTAAATGTGGGCTGTGTATACATATGAAAACGGGCCACGAAAGTGTGTGTTGTTGGGACTGTGAAGTAATTTGTGAACAGAAGGGGGTTGTAGACTGTATAACACGACATTGCTCATTCGACAGCGTTATTATAAATAAAGATACACTAGTTGCCAGGCGTTATCAGTTAATACTTAGATCTAATACAGTTCAAAAACAAAATATTTTTTCAAGATACGAACAGAGTCACATTCAGATTCAGAATCATCTTTTGCGGTAATAGAAATTTCTGAAATGCTAAAAGAGCTATCTAAATCACAATTTCTAGAAGAAACATTCAATGAATCTGTGCAAACATTGACACAAGTTTCATTTCCTAGTTCACACTGAACGCCTACGCTGTTAGAAACTGAATTTTCGTCATAAATACTAGATTCCCCATTCATGATTTGTCCATTCCCGGATACTGAAGGATTACTGTTCAAATCTTGCAATAACTCTCTCATTTCCTTCTTCCTCGAGTACGACGATTTTCTTTACTTCATTGGCGGTGTTTCAGATTTCCCACGCAAAAGAAGTGATGGCACAGCACTTCTTTTTTAAACAGATTGCGGGGTTTCTCCAGATAACTGTTTTCGTAACTGTACCGAAAGCCCGGTATCATTTTCTTCAAAACGTTGTGAACAAACCGTACTGTATTTAGTAGGAACAAATTTTTCTCTTTTTATTTTTATCAGCGATTGCTTATTTACGTTCGGGTGACTTATCTCTGTTGGGAAATCGATGAAAAGATATTTTAAGTGTGTTATCACTCTTCGACGATGAGTTTGTACACCCCACAACACAACAATAAACCATTGTTTGAACAGATACTCACTAAAAAACTGTAACAGTAGACAGAATACTGTGAAATGTCTTTCATCCGGGCGAGACTGAGTCAAGCCTTCGTCAAGCGTGACGTCACGCGCCCATCGCTTTACAATAAAAATATTCGTTTTGTGATTAAATGTGAAGGTGTAAAACATTTCTAACAGTGAATATCATTTCTTAAAAACATTTTCTTTCAATCCGTATGAAGAAAATGATACTGAATTTTTAGTTTACTTTTCCTTTAAGATGTATATTTTCTCAAATGAAAATGGACATAGCTGATTACTCTTGACTACTTGGTAAAAAAGAGTGTTAAAATCATTCTAAAATGGCAAAAAAAAGTAACCAAACACAATAAATAAGTAAATTGACAGATTTTACACTTGATACCACTTCAGATACACCTAAGTCCTTAAAATTCAAAGAATTTGAGGTTTTAAACTTATTTTTGACCACCCAATTACAATAATTTTATAACTTCTCTCTTTGAGGGAAAAATTCCCATATTTTATGAAATGGCTGTAGTTATAATCCATTTCATAACAATTTTCAAAATAGAATAAAAATAAATTGCAACCTACAAATTTAAAAAGTGTGTTTAAAAGTTTTCAAAGTCACCCCACGTGATGGTATAAATTCGGTAAAAGAACACAATTATGCAGTATGTGCATGTAAAGTAAATTAATTGTGAATATATCTTTATTTACAATTTACTACATTTGATACCCATGCCTATGATGAAGGAGGGAGTAAAGTACACTTAAATTGTTAGGTGGAAAACAAATGTGGAGCACTCTCACATGCTTCTTTCATAGAGTGTTATGAATAATTGAATTGGATTCCATTACATCATACAATAGTCACACTGTACAGCCCACAGCATTGAGTCTAATACAAACATACTCTATTTCAACCAAACCATTTGTACTCAACTAACTGGATCTGGCAGTGACCTTCCATTAACTGAAATTTCTAGACTCATTCCTCTCTCAGCGTCAATTGAAGGTCTTCCATAATGATGAGGTCTCTTCCTTGAGTGTGATAGAATATGGGGTTCCTCAGGGATCGGTACTGGGCCCGTTCCTGTTTTTAATCATGATCAACGACTTGAATGCAAATGTCGCATCTAACACACTAAAGTTTGCCGATGATGTTACTTTCTTTGCACGGGATCTCTCACCTGAAAATCTTCATTTGCTTATGAGTAAAGTCTTTGAAGATGCCACAGCTTGGTACAGTGCTAATCAGCTTCTCCTAAATGTTGAGAAAACCCAAACAATACAATTTACACTTAAACGGGAGTTTGCTCGTGAAGATGACTTTGCTGTTAAGCTGTTGGGTATACACATAGACCCTAAGTTGAATTGGGAAGCCCACATAAATTTTCTGTGTAATAAATTATCAAGAATGGTGTACTTAATAAGACATTTAAATACTTGCTTACCTCCATATTACCTAAAAACTGTCTACTTTGCACTATTTCATAGTGTCATGCAATATGGAATCTTGTTCTGGGGCAATGCCCATAGTGTTGGTAGAGTCTTACTTCTACAAAAAAAAAGTGTTACGGATTGTTATATTTTCAAACGCTCTTGAACATTGTAAGCCTCTCTTTGTAAGAGAGAAGATTTTGACTGTAATTAACATGTATATCTGTGAATGCCTAGTGTATGCCAAAAGTAAGCTAAACTGCCTATCTATAAATAATGAAGTACATCCTTACAATACTAGAAACAACCACCTGATCCACCAACAATTCAATAGACTAAACCTAACTCAGCAGTCCTTTAGGGCATTAGGAATATCATTGTTTAATAGACTGCCTAGGACAGCTCACACTGTGAGCGTGGATAAATTTAAGAGGTGCCTTCGTTATTGGATGATGGACAGGCCTGTTTATAATATTGAGGAATTTGTTAACCTAGATGTAAGCTCCATCAAATTTTAATGTTCCAAATTCATAGTTATTATCCTAGCTTTAGTAGTTGACGTGTTCTTATACCTTGTATGGTCTTCAGAACTAAATATATCAATCAATCAATCATTATGTCACTATACTCTACACACAGTCTACGCCTACATTCCTCGTACTTTGCCTATGATCCTCTCTGACTGAATTCTGGTCCCCACTTCATATCCACGAAGCGGCCAGTCTTCACGCTTTCCTCACAAGCTGTTGCTATCTTTATGACGGCCATTGCTTCTGGGCCTGTGGTGGCCATCTTGGCTTCCCCTAAAACAAAAACTTATTTAAGTACATTCTGAGAGATCATAGTTAAGAGAGTTCATGCGGTAGCTGTAATGGGAAATATTTAAATAAACTAAACTCTGTGGTGCTACATCCCTGGAGGGAATTGGCCTACCACCCAACTGCTGCATCATCTACCACACGCAGATGGCAGGATTGGGGGCATGTGGTTAGCATGCCAACAACCATGGCCGTTAATAGTGGTTTTCATGACCGGAGGCGCTACTTCTCTATCAAGTAGCTCCTCAATTTGAATCACGAGGCTGAGTGCACCCCTACCAGACCTCCCTACCACAGAAAAATCCGAGGAGGTACCGGGGATCGAACCTAAGCCTACGGATCAGTAGTCAGCAATGCTAACCACAAGACTACACCGGCAGTCAAATATTTAAATAATCTGAATAACTTGACTATGACGAGACATTATGTTCACTCTACACACTATAGTGGCTTCAATTTGGTGCACAACACATTTAATAACTATTCACAATAACACTAGCAGGTGTCCACGGCTTCACCTGCTATTATTTACTCAACTGCTAATGTTTTGTTTAAATCATTTATTTAACAGAAAAATAATTATTATAACATATTTATTAACAGTGACATTGTTTTTACATAAATTGCAAAAATTACATAATTTTATTCTTAATTATATTGTTTAACATTAAAAATATGAATAAATAAACGAACAAAATAAATCTTATGCTGATATATGGGCATACAAGTTCAAATGAAACGATTAAATTGAATGATAGGTTTATGAACCTTAGAACCAAAACTCCCACCCCTTGAATTTAATTTAGAACGCTTGAAAATTAATGAAAACAGTCATAATGTCCCGTGAAGGGCAAAGGCCTCCTATCGAATAGGGAAAGCTCAATTACACTAACGTGGTGAGCTACTCCACGTTAGGTGTTGTTCATACATAATGACACCTTTTTACTGATTGTGTTGTGGTACACTGTTTAGTTACTCTTGGATAGAAACACTGTTACACATTTACACTGGGTATTCACTATCTAGTCGCTACATAGATGTGCCTCTAGGGATTTCTAGATGTTTCTTCCTCTCGCTACTCGTGACCACTAGTTCCCTGCTTGCTCTTTGAAGAGGTCTGTCCATCTCAGTCTCGGCCTTCCTGGTAGTCGTCGTCCCACGTGGTGGCCTTGTAAGTCCATCTATTGTCCTGTAGTCTCGCCACATGGCCTTCCCATTTCCATTTCAGTCTTGTGGCTAATTTTGACACGTCTTTTGCCTGTGCTAGCAGGTTTAGAACACTTATGGGAGGCAAATTTCAAACACTGAAAATAACTAGAGAAACGCAAATCAAATAATCCCCCTTATATCCAACCCTGAAATTACAAAACTGAAATTAACAAATTTTGATAGCTTCAGTTAAAAACAAATCCGCTGAAAGGAAAACTCACCTGAGAAATTGTGCCTCCATACAAGTACACCAAAAAAATATTAACTAGTCATGGCTGCTCCGAGCTCCGGCAATCAACTCCACTCTCCAACTAGCGCACACTTAGGGCACGAAAACCGGGCTTCTTCCTCCCAATCATTAACATAAAACCTGCTTAAGCTTTCACGGCCGGCGTTTACTGAGTTTACAACTTCCGGGCTGTGTGGCCATGGTCTATGAGTGTCTAGTGCTGACGTTTCGCCGCGAGCTGCGTCGGGCATCTTCAGAGCGATGTGTCTAGCTGGATGGTCGGCTGTCAACTGCTGGCGCTTGCTCTGTCCCGCTGATATTTATACTTTCTCCTCGCGCTCCGATTGGTCGGCGCTCTGCTGTTCTTTCTCCTTCTCTGATTGGTCTGTGATTAGTGGGTTTGCATTTAGTTTTAGTGATGGCTGGAATCCAAGATTTGTGTACCCTTTGTAATTCTTCTTTTCTGTTGAAGTTTTCAAAACAGAAAATTGAAAATTCTTTTCAACAGAAAAGACGAATTAAAAGGGTACACAAATCTTGGATTCCAGCCATCACTAAAACTAAATGCAAACCTACTAATCACAGACCAATCAGAGAAGGAGAAAGAACAGCAGAGCGCCGACCAATCGGAGCGCGAGGAGAAAGTATAAATATCAGCGGGACAGAGCAAGCGCCAGCAGTTGACAGCCGACCATCCAGCTAGACACATCGCTCTGAAGATGCCCGACGCAGCTCGTGGCGAAACGTCAGCACTAGACACTCATAGACCATGGCCACACAGCCCGGAAGTTGTAAACTCAACATAAAACCTGTTTTCATAAGTGAATACAGCGCCACATACAGGGATTCGGCTGAATTAATACCAGTACTGGAAGAGAAGCCCTACAGAGCAGGAAAACACAAGCTTAACCAGTAAAAATGGTACATTTAACTGCAGTTTTAATAAAAAAAATTGGAGGTAAGAGGGAAACATATGTTAATTGTTATGAGCATAAATATTACGGCTCACATGCAGAGATTTTTTTTTTTTCATAGGTGGAGGTAAGGGAGATCATGAATGTAGGACTAATTGATTGATCAATTCGGACAAAACTTACTATGTGGGGGTTTTTCAGGCCAGGGAACTTAAATCTGAGGTCTTATTTCCCAGGCAGCGCTTTTTAATTGTGAAATGTACCTCAAAGTCGGATTTTTAGGTTTTTAAGTATTGTTTTCATCGTTTATGAATGACTTGCATGTAAATGTTCATAAATATAATATTTTTATTAGTTTGCTGTTAAATAAATGATTTTAAAACATCTGGCAATAAATAAACGTGGGCACCTGGCAGTATTTTATAATTGTCAACACTATAAAATTGTAAAATTGTAAAAAATTACGAAGAAGTTGTTAAAAACCGTGGCACAACTGAATAATAAGATTAATAGTGGTGCATAAGTGTTTTAAAGTTTTAATCTTATTATTTGTCAACACTATGTTGGCACATTTAAGCAGATTTTCCTTGTGGTCATGGCCACAGTAGTTTAAAGGTTAATAAATGTAAGTAACGAGGTTCAAACGGCAAAAGAGGAGGCAGTGTCCAATTTAGCGGCTGCTAAAAATTGGTTTAATGCCAATGGCTTTCTTCTCAATGAATCTAAGACTGAATTCTTATTATTCACTCTTAAGAAAGCTCAGGATACCAAAAGTTTTAATATGCTGGGTATTGTCATTGATCACAGGCTGACTTGGGAAGATCATATTAACTATATTTGCCTTAAATTATCCAGAGTTCTTTTTCTTCTCTTAAGACTAAGATCCATTGTGCCTAATGCCTACATTAGGGTTGCTTATTTCGCTTATTTTCATAGTATTCTAACTGATGGACTCACCCTCTGGGGCAATAGTTCTCACATCAATAAGGTTTTTGTTCTCCAGAAGAAGGCCATTAGAATTATCACTAATTCACCATTGAATGAACATTGTAGACCACTGTTTACTGATCTTAAAATATTGACTGTTACTTCTCAGTATATACTTGAGTCTCTTTTATATGTTAGAGATAATATTAATGCTTTTAGTACTAGAAGGGATCTACACAATTATGGAACAAGGCAACAAAACTCATTGAACTATCCTGCCTGCAGGCTTTCTCTAACTATGAAAAATTGTGAAGCCATGTCCATAAAAATTGCAAACAAAGTGCCAGCTGGATTATTTAGGCTAAAGCGAAATCATTTCAAATCTGTGATCTCTGGTTGGTTGATTACAAGGTCTTTTTACGATATGAGTGATTTTTTTAATTGCGATGCGTCTGACTTGATGTAATTTTATTTCTTTGACCATGTCTATACACTCTGTGTTCTCCGACAGGCATCTAACATTTAACATTCCTTTTGTTAATGTGTAGGCAGAGTGACAATTGTCTACTCACCAAGCAAGACATCTATGAAGTGTTCTATCTCATTCTCATACGCCATTTGATAGCGAGATGGAAAGGAATAGTAGTTCGAACTTGCGATTGGTCCTTCCAAGCCCTTTGTTTGACTGGCCACACCTGCCATTGGTCTCTCATTGGCACAAGTGATTACTCCTCGAGGTCCAAATACCTGTGGACAAATAAATTTTTTATTCATTTATTGAAAGAAATCCCTGTTTGTGGAAGGTGTTGGATGAAGCAGCAAATAGTTTCCCAGAAAGCAAAAGAAGACACGGACAAAGGCAATAAGATGTATGATATAAGTAGACCTGGGATTTTAAGGCAAATGCCTATTTTTAGTGCCCTAAAATGGCTATTTGGATCTTTAGAGCCTATTTTACTATTTTAGTGCCTAAAATGCCTATTTTGTACATTTAAAATAAAATTCAACATCTTATAATGGACATCCCTCAATGAAAAGCAGGTGGGGTTTTCACAGAAACTTGATTATTCCAAACAACTGTCTCTAAAGGAATGCTCACTGACGGGGGAGGGGACGATTAAGGAAAAAGGACTACTGTGTCAAGTCACCAGTGAAAGAACATCTGTTTAAGTGAATATAGTTCGTGATACTAATTTTGCAGTTAATTCTGTATACCACGTTTCTTGGAGTAAAAAAATACCATGTTACAGTTTAAGTGTATATTGTAATATTTTAAAGTCTATTTTCTATCTATTTACACAATTTTTAAGCACATTTTAAGTGCTCTTTTAAGGAGTTGAACAACGACATGGGTATACTGAACAGACTGTCAAAAAAGAGCTTCATTGAGTGTTTCGAACAAGGGTAAATTGTTGGAATAGTTGTATTTCATGAAAGGAAGAACACTTCGAAAGTTTGTAAGTAACTTTGAATGAAATAAAGCCATTATGTGTTAATTACAAAATTAGTCCGGTTATTTATTAATACACCGTCGTACAAAAATACTCATTGCTTACCTCGAGTCGCTGGTCATAGCCATAGCATGAATACCGACACCAGTCCAAAATGCCGATTGTGCCACTGGGAAAGGTGAAGACTGTGGCTGTAGTGTCGTGATCACCAATAGCAGCGATCTCTGGAATATGAGCATGTGCAGATGCTGCCACTCGAGTTGGGTATTCCCCCAGCACCCAGCACATGATGTCAATATCATGCACTACACTGTCATGAAATATCCCACCTATATAACAAACAAAAAAAATCTGATGTGAAAGTCACATAACTTCCTCTGCCCAAATAAAAGTTAGCATCTTAGTACATATAATAGGCCTAAGTATCCAGCCTGAAATTAAAATAAAAAGAAATAGTTTAACGGTAAAGTTGCCAGTATTCACATATTATCCTTGTACAGAAATGTAAGATACAATTTAATGCTAATTATGCTATAAATACCTTATAGCCTTTTCTTTGGTTATTGCGACTAGAAACGCAGGCTTTATAGACAAACTAAAAAATATATGAAAAAACAAGTGACCGGTGTATGGTGGTGCTGGAAGTAATTTGTCTAATATTCTATTGTTTTTTCATTTAAATTAAACATATTTGGTTCTCTTTTGATGTCACTTTTCTTTCTATCTATTATTTTATAACCTGCCACCGGTCTTAGAAATTTCATCTCTGTAGATTCTGTCTGATTTTTTTTTAAAATTATTTATTATTTTATTTTTTATTTTTTTTTAACGTCTAACATTCACATTCATGTTGTAGGGATGGTACTGCTAATACTTACAAAACTTTAAAGTAGATCTTATTTTCTTTGGTTTTACAATGTTCGTTTTATTGTACTGCATAAACCGTACTTTAAGGACCATAAGACACACTTTTTTACCTTAAAACAGAGTCTTAAAAGTTAGGTACATTTAATGGCCCAAAGTAAACTAAAAAAATTAAATTTTTTAAAATATTGCCAGAATAGCATTGTTTTAAATTATAAGATAGTTCCAAATTTTGGCACAGACTGTACATTAGTGCACTTGTCACAAACATAAAATGAGGGTAGCTGGAAGCCAGGTATACAATGTGAAAAGAAAGAAATGCTGAGTTCTTTTATACAGAAGGAGTTGTCTCTGCCAGGTGGTTTAAATGAAGGCAATGACCTCTAAACAGCCTTGTCTCCTTTACATTTATCGTATGTGAATTGAGGATTAGAGGGTGTAAAAGTATTTTCAGTCTTTCGTGAGAATTCAGTTCAGTTGTTAAAATTGATGTGATGCCACCTGTGCAGAAGAGATTTTCATACAATGCATGTTTTAAGTTAGAAGTGATTTACAGTGATTTTAGTGTACAAGGTTATAATTTGTTTATGCAAAGAAGTATATTATTCCCTTTGAAATGTTTCCTTTAGAATAACATTAAATTTCTTTTCCTTCAAATTTCCATCCTAAACATTTTCCTAATGGTGTCCGGTGCGTCTTAATAGTTCGTAAAATAGGATAGGCTATAACCAGCAGCGTAATTACAGGGTGGCAAGGAGTGGCAGTTGCCACCCCAGAATTCCCAAACCCCTCTTTTTGCCACCCCAAAAAAGTTTTAAAAATGCTTAAACTACATCATTTTAACGCCAAATTTAAAAAAAAATTCCATACACCCCCAGACCCCTCGGCATAAATTGCCACCCCAGTTAAAAAGATGAAATTACACCCATAGCTATAACTGAATCTCTGTATCTTCTTTTGTACATCATGTTGTTTGAAATTACCTATTTTATAGCCTATTTTCTTTCACATCCTTCCACCCAGTTATCATGCTTCCTGCCTTCCTTTAGAGTAGGGTTGCCACCTTTTGGTAAGGCTAAGGAGGGACACTTATCGAATATATGCATATCGCCGATCTTCATACCTAAATTTGTACATGCAATAATTTATTAATAAGAGAATGATTGTATATATTCGTTACAAAGTCAAAACTGAATAGGCTACGTAACAGTAACACTAACATTAGAAAAGAAAAGGCTAGCAAAATAATAATAAAAATATATAATGCGTCCCTCTTATGCATAATTCGGGACACTGAAAATGTTCTTAAAATGCGGGATGTCCCGCCAAATTCGGGACAGGTGGCAACGCTACTTTAGAGTCTTCATACATTCTTTTATTACATTATCGTCATCCAGATTTATGTTTCAATACCAATATTTGAAAATTCTTTCTGCTATCAATTCTATTTCTTTCTACTCTTCCTAACTCAGCTAAAGCTATTATTTTTGGTGAAGCTCGTGGTAGATGTAGCAATTCTTTACAGAACATCCTATGTACAAAGTCGACTTTCAACGAACCTTTTGACACATTTCACATTTCCACACCATATAGAATTTTTTATTCCACCTCTGCTTCATAGAGTCTGTCTGTCACATAACTCATATATTTGGTATTTTACACACACCCCTGACCATATTTTGTAGTAACAAAAGTGAAGATTTTAGTTAATTATTGGCGAAAATTATTAAACTAAAGTCTTAAACTAAATATTGCCCTAATATAACCCAACACACAACATAGAAGCTTACGGAATCAGGAGTGAAGTAATACACAAACCTGAAGTTTTCAGGTAATCAAGGGATGCCAAGGGTGAACTTCTGCTGCAGATTTTAATGATCTGGACATGCCCAACCTCGCCTGCCCTCACACGTTCCTTTACATGGCGATATGATGGGTCAAATCGCCTGCACAGAAACATGCAAATATCACTTCAAGTAGCAGAAGTGGGCATGGAGTAGTTGCACATACATAGACAACTTTGTTATTCTTTCAACATAAGAATACGAGATATTCCCCAGGGACAGCCCCCCGATTAATCAAAATTTGCCCTTAATCTTTCTTCATTTACAATTTTACACATTTTCCTTTAACCTAATGACCACTGTGTTATTATTGGAGATGAAGCAACTAGACAAACAAACAAACAAACAGGATAAACTATATAAGACTACAGTACAATCTTGATAATCTCTATATATATAAAAGGCTTTGTCCTGACTGACTGAATGAATGACTGACTGACTGATTGACTGAATGACAGGAATCAACGTACAGCCTAAACTATAACAGGTAGAGACTTGGAATTTTGACAGTACCTTCGTTTTATAATGTAGGTGCTCACTAAGAAAGGATTTTGAAAAATTCTGATTCTAAATGCCAAAAATTAAATGTTTTTGAAAATACTTAATCCCTTTTTACATAGAATTATCAATTCCAAATCACAGAATATATTGTTGCCAAATGGTATCAGGTGGCCTTGGAAAAAACAATTGAAATGCACTTTTGACAAATAAGAGAAGTTATCAAAATAATTCATGTTATAAATAAATATTACAGAATGAAATCCACTAAAATAATGGAATCACATAACTTCCTCTACCCTGGACATAGAGAAAACAAAACGAGGTATGGTAATGTGTATATTATTATATTATATCACAGGTTTTTGGAGAGAAAAGTATGAAAGTGATAATGCTTTCTGTTTAATTTCATCCCCAAAACGGTTTTATGGTAACATAAGAGTGGGAAATTTCCCGCCTCGATATTACAATTTTATGTTACAGGAATTTCTGTTTCTTCTTATTTAAACCTCTACCAGGCTTGCTGTGCACTGTACAAGCGATGGGATGCAAAATTCTAGATCCTCTATGAGCCATAAAAAACTATATCAAGCGTTTTCTGAGGGAATAGTTTGAGTGTAATAAGTCGTTCTTCCTATTTAAAATTATAAATGCCTATATAAGGACCTAGAATTGAAAATTGAAAATCCTTCATAAGCTAATTTCCAATTACAAAATACAAAACCCGGGTGACGCCGGGTCTTTTAAGCTAGTCTCTATATAGAAGAGACTTGGTCCTGACTGACTGACAGAGAATCAACCTAGAGCCTAAACTATAATAGGTAGAGACTTGGAATTTTGACAGTACCTTTGTTTCATAATGTAAGTGCTCACTAAGAAAGAATTTTGGAAAATTTTTATTAAAAAACATTGATTCTCTGTGAGTTAGTCAATCAGTCAGGACATATATGTAGACACTTCACATTGTTTAAATTAATCAAATCGAAAATGGGTAATTGATAATTCACTGTCTGTGGAAATTACTGAATAGCGTAGCCTACAATGTTAACCGATAAGTCACATATGAGTTGAAAACCGATAACTAGAATAACAACTGTACTTTAATGAAAAGCAATTCTTCAATATGCAATTAAGATACTTTTACGACACATGTAATAACCATATTATTTAACTTAATTCTGAGTAATAAATCACTTACTTATTAAAAAATATAAAAGACAAACTAAAACTTTCGGCATAAGAGAAGATTAAGTCGCCCCCTTACGCTCCAAACAATGCGTTGCTGTTCGCTTGTTATCTCGGCACACCCGATCGTCCCTTCTCTCCAAACTCCCGATCGTACCAAATACAAGCTACCAACCCATACACCAAAATGACAACCCTCTAGCTTACTCGGCAATCCCGACCAGACCACAATCACCTCTTCACATAATCTAAATAATGCATAACACTATCCACTTAGTTAAGTGCGCGAGCGGAGGCGGCAGCCGAAGCGAAGCGCCCTTGCATTTTCGAATAATGTACGATATACTGTTTGTCGATTTCGAAAATGTGGCATATTATATCTTCCACACGTTAGTAAGCCTGTCAACTTTTGTTCATCTTTTGTTTACCGGTATGACGTCACACTACCAACGTCCAATCACGAGTTTCTATGTAATATGAGGACAGAAGAAGTGGTATAAAAGAAAGTGCATCGCGAGGGAGCGGCGGGCGGGAACATTCATCCAAGGTGCGACTTAATATTATTTTTTCCCAAACTTTCAAACAGTGGATAACTCGATAATAAATTATAGCACAACGTTTCAACTGGTTCCTCCCAGTTTTCATACAATCACTTACTTGTTGAAAGCACAAAAGAGAGGCTGGTTTGCTTCACAGGCAATCTGATAGCAATGTTCAGTTTTGGCGTTGCTCTCTGCTATTGGTTTTTCACAGAATACAGCCTTCCCATTCTTGAGGGCTCCAGTCACAATGTCTTCGTGCGTAAATGTCGGTGACGCAACAATCACTGCTCTCACCCTGTATTGGATCATACTTGCATTAGTTCAACACAATTAAATGGTTACGAAGCTATAATTTGAATGAATTATATTTTGTCTGCTAAAATATATACAAATTCATTTTATGAAAAAAAACTAATTAAATCATAGTACAGAAGAGTCTTGCTAATCCGGCTAGATGAGACTGGACCCTCTCCGAATCGCTCAAACTCTAAATTAAATGGAATTGGCCTTAAAATGCAACTGTATTATGAGGCGCGTCCATAAAGTTACTTCCCCACAGGCCATTAACAAAACAAAACATAATTTAATGGAAACATTTATTGTAACAGATACAGGAAGTATTCAGCTATATTTCACTATATTTGCCACCAGAATTGAGACATTTGTCATAATATGAGACCAGATGTTGTCCTCCCAGATTTTTCTTTAGCTGCCGAAAAAGATGAAAGTCCCTTGGCACGGGAATGAGTTTTTGAAATAGGGGATGAAATGTTGATTCGTTACAACAATTCAGAATCAAAAGAACAATCCAAACAATGGATGCACAAAAATTTCCTGAACAAACCCAAAATCTGGCTTCCACAAATGTCTCAATCGGAGCACGACTACATAGAGAAGAAGTTAGAAGGTGTACCTAAATGTTCCAAATAAAACAGTTTTGATTTTCACTGTGGTTTTCATTTTATGCCCCATCGGAGGTTGAAAAGAATAGCCCTCGTATATACACATACAAACATACCTAGGATCCCTGAAGACTTGATCCTTGTCGTTGCTAACGAGGAACTTGACATCTTGCAGCTGCCAGTAGGTCCTCACTGCCTCCCATCTGCTCTCCAAATCTTCCACGATGTACAGTAACTCTGCTCTCGGGTTGTGAACCAGACTTCTCAAGTGAATTGTACCTGCATACAGTGAACGCCGCTTAATGTAATCGCAAATAATGTTATCAATCGGGTACTGTTATCATTTTTATGAAGTCCCATATGAATTAATGCTGATACATTGAAAACATTCTGTTTATTATGATCAAAGATTCGGTTTATGTTATCACATTTTCCTTTTTGTGTCTTTAATTCCAAGTACTTTATGTCATTCAAAATTTAGTTTTTAAGGGTTTTGATTCTAACTCAACTGTATTGTGTAGTATTGGAAGTAGCAGTAATATTCCCAGCTCACAGGATGACCGGTTCGAGGGGGTGGCATTCCCTAACTTTCTCTTTTAAGCAATGAAACATGTTTCACCCCACAGTGATTTATGAAGATAACAGTGTTGAAATGCAGTGATGGCTAGTGTAAAATGAAAAGACTTGAACAGACAGGCGTTAGATGTTTTGCTACGCGGTGTTCACCACAGATCAGTAGAGACTTCCAAAAACACTCGTAACTGAGTAAAGAGTATTGGTTAATGGACTCCTAAAGGAAAGTAAAAACAATTAAAAACTTTGTTTCTGGTTGAAAAAATAGTTGCTACTGTTATCTCCGAACTCCGTGGCGCGACATCCCCGAAGGGACAAGGCCTACCACCCGACCGCTGCGTTATCTACCTATAGGCAGATGGCAAGATTGGGGGGCATGTGGTCAGTATGCCGACACCCACGGCCGTTAATGGTGGTTTCCATGACCGGAGCCGCTACTTCTCTATCAAATAGCAATTTATTTAAAAAAAATATTTTACATGAATTTCTGTCTTGCTTTATTTTTTGCAAAATTGTCAGTTATTTTGGCAGTGTCAATGCGGTTTACAATTCCCTGCCCTACATATAAAATGGCCAAGTTATTTAGTCTTTCTTCTCCCACTGTATTCTTGCCCGGTTCTATAAACTCGTGAAATACCTAAGGGTAAATTATCCATGGGCAAATTAGTTCCTAATCACCCACAATGATATAATGAGGAAGGCCTTGGAGTTGTACAGTTCATTTAATTCAGAAGGCTTTGATTCTCATTGTTTAAATTATTATTGATCCTACAAAGAGGTTAAAATCCATGAAAGGATAAATTAACCCGACGATTTACCCTTGGAAAGATCTAACCCGAGTTTGTAGGAACATTTTTTCTGTCATTTTCATATTTACCCAGAGGACATTTATCTAGAAACTCGCCACAAATGTAAGTGATTGCTATCTTTAAATTATTTGGGTTTGTAAAAGTTATTCTTGTGTAAATTCTGTCCATTGGATAATTTACCCATAGGTATTTCGCGAGTTTATAGAAACCGGGTATTAGTCTTTTTTTCTCCCACTGTATTCCTTAAATCAGTTTTAACTTTCTTTAAAACAGGAAATGATCTTTCTCCAGTCGCATTAGATAAGGGAATAGGCTAGTTACAAAAATTGAATGGAGCAGAATTCAGGTCCCTGTGGTATCCCGTGGCCACTTAGTCCGCTTACCGTTAAATCCGCCACTGCTTCTATGCAGGGCTGGATTTAAGAGTATGCCGCCTATAGGCTAAAGTCCATTTGCCGCCCCCTCTATAGTTCATATTTGCTTAATACATTTGTTTTATACAACAAAAGGATAGAGTTCATTGGTGTTTTCATATTTTTTAAACATAAAGTTCATTTAGTTTAGATAAAACTACAATTTTAATGGTTTACGTAATAAATCTCTATATATATAAAAGGCTTTGTCCTGACTGACAGGAATCAACGTAGAGCCTAAACTATAACAGGTAGAGACTTGGAATTTTGACAGTACCATCGTTTCATAATGTAGGTGCACACCAAGAAAGGATTTTTAAAAATTTTGATTTTGAATGCCACAAATCAAATGTTTTTGAGAATACTTAATCCCTTCTTACACAGAATTATCGAAACCGAATCACATTTGACATTAAAACATATTGTTGCCAGTGGGTTTCAGATGGGTTTGGAATTAAATTAAATGGAAGTTTGACAATTACAGTTGGCTTTGTCTATTTTTGTCATACCTTGAAATAATAGTTTCGCGATCGCTTGAATGTTGTAAGCCCTAATATGGTCAAACATTGTTTTATTTGGACGAAACTCACTATACAGGGGTTTTCTGGACCAAGGAACTCGAATCTGAGGTAGCTTTTACCAGGCGACGCTATCTAATCGTGGTATGTAGTCCACGTGATTTAGGTGTTAATAAATATAATGATTTAACTATTATGCTCTTAATTTTTAATTTTTGAAATAATTATCGCGGGCGAAGCCGCGGGCACATGCTAGTTATATTATAATCAAATTAGTTATCTACTTGTTCTTCTTTTGCTTAGCCTACTTCTTTTAAGATTCGTTAACAAATGAAATGGGTTTCAAAATTAATTAATTATTTGATGTTCTTGGAGATCAGCCTACTTAGCCTATTTAGAAATACGGCCCTGCTTCTATGAACTGTATTGTTTTTTTTTTTGACAGATATATTTTGTAGAGCGTTAAGGGGAACCGTTGTCTTAGTGTTTGACCTTGCAAGCAGAAAATCATGTTTCCACACCACCTTCTACTGGGATGAAGTTCATTAATGACTTTAAGATATATGCTATATTAAATAAAATCAGGTGAACTGATGTAAGAAAGTGCCAGAATGCTTTTGTTTAATCAGTGATAATTGGAATTATGATATACAGAAAATAAGTAGGGCTGAAAATCGATTAAAATTTCTAATCGAGTTAACGCTTGACTTTAATCGATTAATCGATAAACAGGTCGGTATTTTAAACGAAATCAAAGTGTACATTTAATATTGTTTTGCACGTTTAATAACTACTACACTACAGATAATCAGAAGAAATCCTAAATTAATGAATACCATTATTAGTTAACTATAGTGAAAAAATATAGGCTACACAAAACTTACATTTCCGGTTACTTTTTCAGCCAAGACTTGAGACACACGAGTTTTTTGACTAAACTACCCTTTCAGGTTTCTGAATAACGGGAATTGTTTGGACACAATAGGCTGAATGGCACATGATGTGCCAAGGCCAGAGAAGCGAGAGAAAGGACTTTGGTCATTTGACCCATTTCTGGAAAACCGTTTTTCAGAATTCGACTAAACCGATTAATCGGAAAATGTAATTGTTCGACGCTTAATTGTTTAATTGATTAATCGAGCCGATTAATCGGTACAGCCCTAAAAATAAGTTATTTTTGTTATCGATTTCCGAGTTAAGCTCTAGATCGATTCATTAAGCAGGGTTTACGGTAGAACAAAGGTCTAAAGTTTGATACTTAACCTTAATTCATACTCGTATACACTGATATAAGACATTCTTAAAATATGTCAACATTTCACAAAATGTACTGGTAGAGAACTCCGCTTAATGTAAGTAGGCGTCAGTGGCGAAGGGAAGGGGGGGATCCAGGGTTCTGGACCCTCCCTGAAATCAAAACCTAAAATTCTATTTGTTATTTAAGATCCATTTTTTAAAATATTTAATTTATTTTATTTAATAATAATAAAATACTGAACTTTTAAATGTAGGCTATTACAGTACTTCCATTGTCCCATGTGTTTTTCAATTTTTCTTATAAATAGTAATAAGTGTTGTAACTTAGGTAACGATGTCTTGCTTAAGATGGCATGTCTTGTAAACATATTTGCTAACTAGTTTTTCAGTGCTAAAATACCGTGAATTGTGATTTTCATTAGTTCATTTTTTTTTTCAGTATCCCCCTTCCTTGGGGAGTATCGCAAACCCCCCTTTCGACCCTCCCCGAAATTATTTTCTGGTAGGCCTAATTATTTCACAGTAATATACCTTCTGTATATAACAGTATTCATGTAGTACTCATTTCAACTTGATCAACGAAATAAACATATGACTAGTTCGATAATAATCATATGCGAAGGAATATCTCATGGCTAACTGCATTGCAACTTCCAAAATCTTATATGAACACTATAAAACAGTATGTTGTCATGATAACTTATTTGCCTTTGATAAATTCTGCTAATATAATTACCATAAAAAGGCATTACTCCGGTACCGGTCAACCGATTTGGTCCAGTAGCAGTAGGCTTGTTCCCATGGACGTTATAAATGCGTATAGGCCTACCAAGTTTCATGAAAATCCGAGAAAGTGTATTTGAGTTATCGCACGTTAATGCAGTGCTGAGATTCTTATCATCAGACTGTACTTTCCTTCAGCTTTTTACGCTTAGGAACAACAACATGAGTGCATGAGACGGGGTTCGACTCCTGGACTGTTGCCAACCTCCCTTAACTTCTCCAATATTTATTTCTCACCTGCTCTTCCAACTCCGAACAATGCAACTCCGATCTTCTTTTGTCTTCCACTGCCTCCTGATCTTGCCATCACATCTTTCTCAAATCTGAAATTGAAGTAAGAGGTGTCAGTAACAAATTGTGCATATTTTTAGATTATTCCAATAATAATATTAATCACTCTCACTCACTCGCTCAGAGGACATAGACAATTCCACAGAAAGCTAAAGGAGTATTATATATTTTATGGAACTCGAATTTTCATTGCCGCACTTAACTGAGCCCGCCATTCAACCCTGTTCTGTGCTATCACCATCCAACCATCCCTCGCAAATCCTACTTCCCTTAAATATATCCAATATTGTCCTCCCACCTACGTCTATGTCTTCCAGGTGGTCTTTTCCCTTTGGGTCTCCTTTTTTACAAAGGCTATATATGCAATATAAGTGGCCAGTTTTATAAACTAATTATATATGTAAGTTAGTTTTTTTTTTTTTTAGTATTCTTTCTACCTATTCAAATCCCCCCCCCCCGAAAAAATTCTGCGTCCTCCACTGCCCTTAATGGTCATTTTCCTTCTGGTCTTCCCATTAAAAAAAATATGTATAAAAAAAATAATAAAAATGGGGCAATAGTATATTGCGATACAAGTGCCGTAAGGCACGTTTACGGGTCGAGGAAACAGATTGAAAACCCGAGGCGCAGCCGAGGGTTTTTAACTTTTCGAGACCCGTAAATGCCTTTACGGCCCGTGTATTGCATGCTATTTTTTGCACGACGGTTACTTATATCAATTTAATTATATTAATTGTGATATTACCTGAAAATATTATGTGTATACATTCTTGAAGAGAGATGTTTATTTCAGAAAGTGATTCGCATGTGTTTGTTGTTATGGGAACCAAATATTTGTCCTGGGGGCCTTGTTCATAAAGGCATGTATTATGAAGTGTATCGTAATGAATTATGACGTAGCGCAAGGACCGTAAGTAATTTAACCTCATCGCAACGGCCATAGCAACAATACTGTGTGGGAATGTCAACTTACGATCCATGTAAACAACTTTCGTAAGTAACACTTACTAGCTAAGGAGTGCAAAAATGGGCTTTTCCTAGGTACCCATTGCCTATTACATAGTAGTGGGCATAAAAGAGGAAGGAGCCACGTATCAAAAGTACGTTGCAGATATTCTCAATTCGATTCCGATTTTGTTCGTAACCCAAGTTTGGGTTAGCTCTCGATTTACTCCTACCGCGGCTAAAGAAGTTTTACTTCAAAAATGTCCAATTGACTTTATTGTATGTATTCGACTGAACAGCCTCAAAGAAGATTTCTTGTGAACTGTGTATTGTACTTTCAAACTAGGTTGTTTACTTTTAATCCGACGCAGAAACCCGCATGATTAGTCAACTCTTACGTGGAACGCCCTGTAGATTCGTCCGCTAAAGCCTTATTTTGCGTACATGATAGGCCTACATAAGAATAGGCCTACCGGTAGTATAAGAAGCGTAGCCTATGACATTAAAAATTACCACGAAATTTCTACCGTATTTTAAACAATAAATGCCGTATTTTACTGACTATAAGTCGCTCCGAACCATTAATGGGCCATTCAGATAGGAAATTAACCGTAAACGTAACATAAACATAGAAGATTGGGGCCATGTTTTACAATGTGACCATTCACAATGCATCACGTAAACGTGAAACTTAAACGTAAAATTAAACGTAACGTAGAAGCTTGCAAACACCAAGCTTCTGCGTTACGTTTATGCGAAAAATAACGATACAACCAATCAGAGAACAGAATAGGAGACGGAAGTGGAAGTAGCCAAGAAGTATTCTATGAATGAAAAACTCCTCGTTATGATAAATGGCATCAATTATATAAAGATGCGGTATTGAAGGACAGGGTGTCCACTGGTCGGGAAAATCCGGGAAAAGGCCGGGGATTTCGTATGGTCGGGAGAATCCGGGAAAAGTCAATGAATTTGTTAAAATATCCGGGAAAATTCGAAAAATTGCAAAGTGTGAAAAAAAAACTTCTAGACAATAATGGGCCTATATGAAAGTATATTTAATTTATTTTATTGTTCCTAATTTTTGTATCTGTTATAACCTAAATAATTATTGTTTGCAATTACTTTTGTTACTAAAAGTTTTTCTTATTTAAAGTATGTATAATCCTATAATTTTTCTTACACAGTTATTAGAAAGTGCTTCATATTATGGTCGGGAATTGCTGAAATGATCAACGAAAATCAGGGAATAAGCCGGGAATTTCTTCAGCATTACTTGGTGGACACCCTGGAAGGAAAATATATGAAAATTAGTTCCCCAAGAAATGAACTACAGTATTAAATACAGCCCATATAATATTATGTTAATTTTTATGTGCCTGCATACGCTTGTATGATTTCAATTTTTAATGGCCTACACATCTTTAATAGAAATATGAAAGTATTTTCGTCTGTTGCAGCCATTTTATCAGTTGTTCACGTTCTCGTTTGTGATTGGTTGTTACCTACGTTTATGTTTTCATTGCGAATGATCAATGCCGTGCTAAAGTTTGCGTTTAAGTTTACGTTCTTACGTTTACGGTTAAGTTTCTGTCTGAATGGCCCAAAGACGCACCTTGATTTTGGGATGGACATTTAAAGGAAATGAAATTTAATGTGATTCTAAACGAAATTTTTTAAAGGGAACAATAAATATACTTCATTGCATGAATAAATTATAATATTATACAATGGATTCACTTCTAACTTAAAACCTGCATTGTACGAAAATCTCTTCTGTACAGGTGGCATCTTGCAAATTTTAACAACTGATTTAATTTATCATGACAGAATGAAAATATTTTTACACCCCTAACCTCAATTCAGCATACAGTAAGTGTAACGTGACAAGACTATGTAGAGGACATTGCCTTCATTTAAACCACCTGGTGGAGACAACTCCTTTCGTATAAAAGAACTCAACATTCCTTTCTGTTCGCATTGTATACCTTGCCTCCAGCTACCGTTATTTAACAATTGTTACAAGTGTACTGATGTACAGTCTGTGCCAAAATTTGTACCTATCTTATTGTTGTTTATAGCTATGATATTCCGGCAATATTTACCACAATTTAAGTTTGTTAGTTTACTTCGGACCAATAGATGTACCCAATTTTCAAGGCTCTGTTTTCAATGTAAAAAGTGTGTATTTTAGTCCGTAAAATACGGAATGACATTTTATGTGTTTTTGACTATTTTTTAAATCAACAACAAAAACCTGGCACTGTTTGACACTAACCTAGCGTATAGGAAATCAGGGTCGGGGACACCAGGTCTGTCCCTTGTGTATGGTGATGGATCCTTGAATTGTGCTGTAGCCATGACCTCTGTCGATCTTCAGTGTTGTACTGTTTAACCATGATCTAACATCAGTGCACGCATTTAAGTAGGTAAGTGATATCAGTCACATAAATTACGCTGATAAGGGATACAGCTTAAGCCTTCATAAGCTTGAAAATGACTTGAAAACTTATTTTGAATAATGCTTCACATAAACAATTACATAAGAGTGCAAGGTAAAACAAAATTTAGGCGATACCCCGGCACATCTTTGAATTTCCATGCACTGTCACAACTTAAAACATGCAGTATCAGATGAACAAACATGCACAAAAAACACAATAGAAATATGCACTATCAAAATTCAAACATGTTAACGTCTCGCATTCGCGAAGTCCCAGGTTCAAATCCCGTGGCCGGCCATGTTGACATGGTTTTTTCATGTTTTCCCCCAGTCGTAAAGGCAAATGCTCAATTGTTGAATGTTGCATGTTAGATGCCTGTCGGAGAACACAGAGTGTATAGACATGGTCAAAGAAATAAAATTACATCAAGTCAGACGCATCGCAATTAAAAAATTCACTCATATCGTAAAAAGACCTTGTAATCAACCAACCAGAGATCACAGATTTGAAATGATTTCGCTTTAGCCTAAATAATCCAGCTGGCACTTTGTTTGAAATTTTTATGGTCATGGCTTCACAATTTTTCATAGTTAGAGAAAGCCTGCAGGCAGGATAGTTCAAAGAGTTTTGTTGCCTTGTTTCATAATTGTGTAGATTCACTGCCTTCTAAATCTTACAAGCCATGCTGCTTGAAATCTGGCAACACAGGAGGTAGTCCTATCTGTGGTGGTCTGTGGGAAGCATTTGAATACGTTTTTATTGCAGATAATTTTCTTCGTGACAAATACTGACTTTATTTAGGCCAAATCAGTAGGCCTATATTACATAGCCTATACTTGTGATGTGCATAATAACGTAACGTGCGGTGACTCCACATATCTGAAGGAATTCGTAGTTTTCAGTGTCTCCTCATTATAAGTTATGATGTCACGTTTTTTCTTATTTTATTGGTAATAACCTCACTTATCCTGTTAGGCCTACGAGCTCTGTTATTTGACCCACAACAGAGTCATATTTTATTAAGCTACTACACTTCTCTGTGTCATTTTGTACCATCACTGAACTAGTTGTCTCAGGTATAATATAACCTAGAACACTGATATCTATCTTCTTGTCACATGCACTTTGTGGAAGACTATGCCCATGACTGTCACTGAAAAGAATAACTTTGCCTGATTCCTTGGAAGCACTCGGCTTTCCGTTATTTACTGTCTAAAAATCATCCATTCGTTCATCCTTGGCTCCAGTGGTGAACTGTGTTGATTCGCCAGGTTAAGGTTTGAATCCCGTTCATTGGCTTCACCAAACTGTAGGAAAACGCTGAATCGATTTTCTAGTAGTAATATTGGGAGAATAGGAGATTGCATATACTACGATTTGGCGTCTACCAGATTGAGATGAATTAGGCCTTACTGTGAGCAGCTTGATATTTTGATAAAAGTTCATACCAGTAAAAGTGACTATATTTCTCTTCAATTCTTCTTTAATACCACCCAATTATTCCTGAAGGACACTAATATCATACCGTACCTCTCTCTTGTATTCGTTTGTAGATGGTAATAGCTGATGAACATGAAAATATTCTATGAAAAACTATTCTCTGGTGTACTCAATTCGAGTTGACGGTGTATATAAATATCTCATTTTGTACACGGTTTTTACCTTCTCTATGCTCTCCAGTTGCTCTTCAGGTGTGTCCAGATGTTCTCTAAACCATAGGTGATGATGACTGGGATTACTTTAAGCTGAAATATGCTTAATTTGCGATGATTCGGATGGAGTTCATTACTTTATTTACGGCATGTTGATAGCTGATAGGACTACCGATGCGATGTTTCCAGATTTAACAACATGGCTTGTAAGATATAGAAGGCAGTGGTAGATTGCTTCTAGTACTAAAAGCATTAATGTTATCTCTAACATATAAAAGAGACTCAAGTATATACTGAGAAGTAATAGTCAATATTTTAAGGTCAGTAAACAGAGGTCTACAATGTTCATTCAATGGTGAATTAGTGATAATTCTAATGGCCTTCTTCTGGAGAATAAAAACCTTATTGATGTGAGAACTATTGCCCCAGAGGGTGAGTCCATAAATTAGAATACTATGAAAATAAGCGAAATAAGCAACCCTAATGTAGGCATGGATATTTACATACCACGAATCATCCTCACCATTTCATCCTGTGTCATATCCAATTTAATTAATATAAGTTGAAACTTACTCCATAAAAAAATGCACCAATAATAGAAACAATTGACAATCAATTGTTGCATGGCCTACCCTACTATATAGACACAGATCCCGAACTCCTGATATGGCCTAGTAGCTAAAAGAAGTATAAACACAGATGAAATAAAGTAAAATAGACAAAATTCAAACATTTCTATGCCACAAGAAGAATGATGTTTGAGATAGTGAGGCCATAATTCTTTTTCTTTGACATTTTCACCGCCATTTACTTTTTTATGGAAGAGACAAATCCATAATCAGGATATCCATTGATAAGATTGTTCAGTTTATGGCTTTTATGACGCTCATGCAGGACTTAGAATTTTGCAAACCATTGTTTATGTACACCATGCCTGGTAAGGGTTGAATTAAGAAGAAACAGAAATCCCGGTAACATAAAATTGTACTGTCTTTACGGAATATTTTATTTTTCATTTCTCATGTTACCATACAACCGTTTCGGGGCTGAAATCAAAGATAAATCCAATATCGCTTTCATAATTTCCTCCCCAAAACCTGGGACCTAACAAATTACTGCGTGCATAGGACTAAAAATCGTTCCATCCTATTTTGTTTCCTTTTACATGCTTAGGGTCTATGATAAACATCCATACGATAAACATCCATATGATAAACATCCATATCTCTCAACTAAAAATGCAAAGCCTACAGCTACGAATAACATATCTGTCGATAAGAATTTTTTACCTACTTCTGCCATGGCATACCCGTTGGCACACACACATGGATTAAGCTGTCCCTGCAATACGACCTCTTATTGTACATCAAAATGTGAAGTGAGAAAATGATATTCTCCTATTGTTGACTTAAATTTTTTTTCCGAAAGAGTCACGAATATTTTTATTTTACTGCAACTGAAATGTAAAGGGACAATAACAAGTAATAGCACAATTACCTCTTCCTCCTTGTTGTTAAAAACTTCCAATAGACATATTTTAACACATTTGTAGTGGTATCTGGAAACATTAACAGATTAGAAGTTCTTTATAGGTAAAACTGTAAATCACCTGTAAAATTGTTAAAAAGTGATTATCTGGTTGAATTAATGTGGTATAATAATTTAATGTCATTAAACGTTTCAAATGGGAACGTTTATTTTTAGAAAATACGTACTTTTACGAGGTCATATTGAGGACTTTTGGATCATATTTAGTCATTTTTAAGGTCATATTTTCAACTTGTTTCGGTCATAAACATCCGAACCCGAAGCCTGGTAGGAGTTGAAATAGAAAGGAACAGAAATTCCAGAACATAAAATTGTATTGTCTTTGCGGAATATTTTATTTCTCATTCTCATGTTACCATACAACCGTTTCGGGGATGAAATTAAAAAGAAATTCAATATCGCTTTCATACTTCCCTCCCCAAAAACCATATCTCCTAGCTTGTGTCACGTCACAAGACTAATGGGCCATTCAGATAGAAAATTAACCGTAAACGTAACGTAAACATAGAAAGGAAATTGGTGATTAATGTTTCGCCTTATACCCTCAAATAATGATAAAACCAAAAATCGCAGTTAGCCTCAGATATTTATTATTAGAATTATATAGGCCTAATCTGTTTGAGTTATGAGTTATGTTAAAAAATACACATACTAAAAAGAAAAAAATACACATATTTACACAGTCAATTAAAATACTATTTACATTATCACAGTAAGTATTTACAAATTCATTAAAATCTATTTGTATTTAAAAAATCCCTTTAGGCAGGCCTACAGGCGGAGGTAGATTTCGAAGTGCTTTTGGTTTAATTTATTGTCGCTGCATAGCACTCTTTTTCTTTAGCCTTGGCATGGTAAACCTGCAGTAAAAAGAACTGAATTCGGTAAAGAGGAAGAGCCTACAATCATTTGTTTTGAGAACAAGAATAGGATATAATATTCTGGGAGGCCGTGCGCAAGATCAGCAATGAATAAAATTAGCAAAGCCGCTAAACAAGACAAAATTATGATATTATAATAATTCTTTTAAGTGTTATTATTTTCAAACATTAAAATCTCGCGTCATATGAGAGCTATCAAGAAACTATTTATTGATTTGTAGAGTACTCATCAAGAGCTTTTCAACGATACCCCACAAGACGTGGTTTCAAAAGTTTCGAATTTTCATCCCCCACCCCCACCCCCACCCTCACTCGAACCCCCGAATTGTTGGTGTCACTGTGAACTCCATAGGGAGTACTCTAATTTATTCAAACAAAGTTTCCCTCTATACTTCATAGGGGCCGAGATATAAATGTTTTAAAATTTCAACCCCCTCCCCCGACCACCCCCTTGGGCCAATTTTGCCCATTAACGAACTTGTCCGAACTATTGGGCCTAGAAATAACATAATGAAATTTGGTTCAAATATCTTCAAAATTACGGCCGCTATCGTGTAAATATATATATAAATATCACAAATTTTTTTTTTGAACGGGCGGTGGTTTCGTACTTAGGGGAGCATGAAACGTAAAGATATGAAAGAATTTTTCGAAAATCATAAAGTGGTATCCATTGCAATAGGTAGATTTTTCTTCGAAAATCTACCTAAAACATACACTTAATATGCGTTGCAATTAAAAGTAGTATGTAGTCATAAAATGTTGAATCTGTTGACAGCAGATTATTATAAAATGTAACAATGTCTATTTAGCTGCTAATTGCAGTAGTCAATGTTGACATAAAAAACCAGTTGATTATATACAATAAAATTGTTGCTCTTCTGAGTCTAAAATTGTAGAGAGTTCATATATGAATCGATGATTAGAAAAATTCGGCTTGCTGCTTCTTGGGTTTTATCATTTTATATTGCGAGATGCTAATGCTAAAGTTACATGAATGAGAACAATATCGAACTGATTAGGTATTTTCTTACAATCAGCAGAAATTAATGAGAAGCTTGAGCTTAAATTTGAGAAACAAGACAATCAATGTTGGCATCAATCCCACTAATACACAAGCGCAGAGTGTTTTCCAAATTGTCATCTGTAAGTCTGGTTCGATACTTTGATTTAGGCCTATTGCAGCATTTTTCTGCATGCTGCTACAATCTCATTAATAGATAATGAGATTCTAACATACGGCTCTCAAATTTATTAGCGATATAGGATGTAACATTATGTTAGAATGCAACCTAGGTATTGTAGTATTAATAAATTTATTTTTTTCTTTCTTTGAGGGTGGAAGTATTAAGGAAATTGGTCATTAATGTTTCGCCTTATACCCTCAAATAATGATAGAACCAAAAACTCGCAGTTAGCCTCAGATATTTATTATTGGAATGATATAATCTGTTTAAGTTATGAGTTATGCTAAAAAGAAAAAATACACATATTTACACAGTCAATTAAAATACCATTTACATTATCACAGTAAGTATTTACAAATTCATTAAAATCTATTTGTATTTAAAAACATACACTTAATATGCGCTGCAATTAAAAAGTAGTATGAAGTCATAAAATGTTAATCTGTTGACAGCAGATTATTATAAAATGTAATAATGTCTATTTAGCTGCTAATTGCAGTAGTCAATGTTAACATAAAACCAGGTTGATTATATACAATAAAAATTGTTGCTCTAGTAGTATGTTATTCTTCTGAGTTTAAATTGTAGAGAAGTTCTATATATGAATCGTTGATTAGAAATTCGGCTTGCTGCTTCTTGGGTTTTATCATTTTAGATTGTGATAATGTAAATAGTATTTTAATTGACTGTGTAAATATGTGTATTTTTTTCTTTTTAGTATGTGTATTTTTTAACATAACTCATAACTCAAACAGATTAGGCCTATATAATTCTAATAATAAATATCTGAGGCTAACTGCGATTTTTGGTTTTATCATTATTTGAGGGTATAAGGCGAAACATTAATCACCAATTTCCTTAATATTTCAACCCTCAAAGAAAGAACAAATGAAATTTATTAATACTAGTAAACATAGAAGTTTGGGGTCATGTTTTTCAATGTGACCATTCACAATGCATCACGTAAACGTGAAACTTAAACGTAAAATTAAACGTAACGTAGAAGCTTGCAAACACCAAGCTTCTGCGTTACGTTTATACGAAAAATAACGATACAACCAATCAGAGAATAGAATAGGAGACGGAAGTGGAAGTAACCAAGAAGGATTCTATGAATGAGAAACTCCTCGTTATGATAAATGGCATCAATTATATAAAGATGCGGCATTGAAGGAAAATATATGAAAATTAGTTCCCCAAGGAATGAACTACAGTATTAAATACAGCCCATATAATATTCTGTTCATTTTATGTGCCTGCATACGCTTGTATGATTTCAATTTTTAATGGCCTACATATGTTTAATAGAGACATGAAAGTATTTTCGTCTGCTGCAGCCATTTTATCAGTTGTTCACGTTCTCGTTTGTGATTGGTTGTTACCTACGTTTATGTTTTCATTGCGAATACTCAATGCCATGCTAAAGTTTGCGTTTAAGTTTACGTTCTTACGTTTACGGTTAAGTTTCTATCCGAATGGCCCATTACGATTCGCAAAGCATTGTAATCTATAATGCTGATCTGCTTTTATTCACTGTGCGCATTCTTTAGTATAACATTTACGGTAACTTTTCATAATTTAAGAAAAATTCTGTATGTAGGTAGTGGCAGCACTGGCCTTGTCTTTAACGGTACGCGCCATCTTGTTCTGGATTTCTTTTGAAAGATGAAACGAGTGTCTCTTATCATTGTGTATAACTGTGTTTATGGATATTCTGTTTTGTGTTTATTAACACTCAAGAAATATGCCATACAAAGTTCTGGTGATTTTGGTAAGTAAGATTGCGTTATTCCTTAACATTAATTTCTAGTATGAAATGTCCATGCCAGGTTAGTAGGATTGGTTAGAATTTAGCGTATCTGGAACCCTGAGGTACACCAGCAGGGCTCGATCTGTTTTCATTTATTTCAACCACATGGCTACGTCCAGATAAATAAGATACAAAAAAGTTATATTCTAGATTAAGAATGCCATAATGTTTGAGTTTCATCAGTAATAGGTCATGAGAAATCGTATCAAATGCTTTACTTAAGTCATATAAAAGAGCATGAGCGAATACGTTAGCCTCAAAAGATTCATAGATAGAAGATAAGAGGCAGTCAATAGCATCTATTGTCGATTTGCCTGGACAAAAACCAAATTGTGAAGAAGCAATAAAATTATTATTAATAAAATAAAATCTTAGTTGCATCAGTACTATGCTTTCAAGTATTTTGCTGATCACAGGCAGTAAAGCGATGGGTCTATAGCTTGCTGGGTCATTTCTGTTTCCCTTCTTAAAAACAGGTACAGTTTTCGCGATCTTAAATATACTAGGAAATATTCCAGCTTTGAGACATATGTTGATACAGAATATATAAAAGATAAGGTTCATTCACTTTATTAGCTCCAGCAGGACCTATTATGACGTTTAAAATAGCCAATGTCTAATAGGGTCCAGACTGGAAACAAAAACGGTAAATCTGATCACCATGTTGTTTATTGATTTTCAGCTGGGTGTTTTATGTTTTCTAGTGAATAAGGGCAAAGTTTTATAAGCCAATAGTAATATTAATAATGATGATAATAATAATAAATTTTATTTTCATTAAAGCAATATAAATTAACAATAGAAAAAAAGTCAGGTAACAGTAAATTTAAATTATACAAATTTACAGTGAGCTAAGTATTACGCCACAAGAATCTTAGATTTTTACAATTATTGCATAACCTGTCAATAGACCAAGTTAGTGCATTGTCAAGACACAATAAAATATAAAATAACATACTATCAGGATTACAGTACACCCTGCCCAGTCTGATTAGTGACACATAGAAATAAGACAATATTAGAACTACATTGTTATGATATACAGTATTACTATTTAAAAAATTCATCTATATTATTTATTTATTTATTTACCTTATTAGTACAAAACAAATATTCATAACCGATGCCCGAATGAGCAAAAGCTCGTGCTCGGGCTCAGCTCAGCACAAAAACAAAAAACAGTGAACACTGGAAATTATAAAACAAAAAATTCAGGGCAAAGCGACGTTACAAAACACACACTCACACACATGGCATACACAAATACACTCACAAAACAAGGCAAATAGTAAATAACATAAATCAAAAGCAAAACATATAATTAAAAATTATGTATAAGAGAGGAATGACAATTATAAAAGGGATTCCTGGCTAACCAGTCATGTAGGCCTATTCTTATCCTAAAGATATCTACAGGTCAATTTTGATAATTTATTGGTAATTTATTAAATAGTTTCTGCCCAATAATTTGATAACTATTTAGAGATTTTAATATCCTATTCTGTTATACATAGATATGGGTATTGGATCCGGTATTACACAGTGCGGAACCCTACTGATGAGTAATGGTTTTTTTCCGCTACAGTAGAATAAAATTCACCAAACAAGTTTGCAACATCACCTGATTCTGTTATTACTTTGTCGTTTACATTTAAGACTATCTTCTCTGCTTTCTTCACCCTGCCTAGTTTATCATTAACTATATTCCAAATCATTGTTTGTTGACAGAATTACTAATGGCGTTCATGTAATAATTTCTTTTATGAGAAAGTAGCAAACTTCTATATTCCTTTCTCTTTTGTTTGTAAAATTGGAGAAGAAAAGGGCCACTATTAAAATCGAGGACTAACCTAAAAATATCCTTTAATTGATTACTTTTCTTAATTAAGTAAGGCGAGATCCAATCCTTGCTAATAATATTGTTCTTTCCCCTCTTCTTTGTGTTTATTGGCAGACAAATTTCTTAAAATAATATCTGCTGTATTATTACAGGCAAATATGAAAGATAAATCTACATGGCAAATAAGAAATAGTAAAGTTTCTAGCCATGTTATTATTTTTCTAAAAGTCATTACTTCTTCATTAGAAGAATCTTTCATTTTCGTCGAGCGTACCTGAATTTATTTCGTATATTAGTGCTAAGTGATCGCCTAGGTTGCATTACTTCCGCTTTACTATTTGTGTCATGATCGTTCGCAATAACATATCATAACTTCGGTGATGTTTTCCTTCCATACCTGTTTACAGAGATTCTTGTGGGGGGTCAAATGACGTGAGGCATAATCCAAAACTGGACAAAAAATGTAGTAGTAACAATTTTTGCGGTTCGTTAACTAAGTAATTAATATTAAAATCCGCTGTTAAATTTAAAGTGTGGGTGGTTCTTACAAGGTAAAATGTAGTATCGTATAACTTATTAAAAATCTGATGTGAAACGCATATAACTTCCTCTGCCCAAATAAAAGTTAGCATCTTAGATATATAATAAGCAGGGCCCGGATTCTAATGACATGTCATCTTTTTATTTATGGTGCCTAGACATTGCCAACTTGTAGATAAATCCTAATCACGGCCTCTAGATTATAGAAATGCATTTTTATTAGGTCATTTTGTGCCATTTTATATTTTTAGGACATTTATTCCAATTTTAGGTCATTATTTTGTCACTTTCGTGTCATTTTCTTCCTTATTTTGTCATTTTCATGCATTTACTTTAAAAAATGACTAGGTTTTGGTAGAATGTACTTTAACAACAATTTTCTTACTTTTCTTCTCAAATGTTCCAATCAAGAACAAAGTTTTTAGACCTACAACATCCTTCCTACATTTACAGATTTTACAATTATGTACAAATTAGTTACATCTTTGTGTGCACAGTAATAGTTTTTATAAATAAAATATCGGTTTTTAGGTCATTCTTTGTAATCATTAAGTCATTTTCTTTAAAATTTAGGGTCATTTTATAGGTCATTTTTCAAACAATTTTAGGTCATCAGAATCCGGGCCCTGATAATAAGCATCCAGCCTGAAATTAAAAAAGAAATGGTTTAATGGTAAAGTTGCCAGTATTCACATTATCCTTGTACAGAAAGGAAAGACACAATTTTACGCTAATTATGCTACAATTACCTTATAGGCTTTTCTTTTAATGTTGCGACTAAAAACGCAGGCTATAGACAAACCACAGTATACGTATTACTGTGGACAAACTAAAAAAGAAAAAAGTTACTGCAAACGATTATTGAACTTTCCGCGTTAAGAATAATTTCCTGAATTTATCGAATATTCCACTCAGATAATTCTTTACTCTAAACTTGGCCAATATCTTTCTCACTTCACATTCAAATAACAGTTTTAGCTCTTGGTATAAGCACGCCATGTACAAAATTTAAAGGAAATCGTTAGAGCCGTTTTAGATAAAATCACAAAAACGAAATTTTCTTCATGTTACGTCCCCTCAAATATAAGAAAAAGCTGTCGCCAATCTTTCTGTCACATCCTCAGAAGGTACCGAACCCAAATACAAAATTTTGTTTTCATACGATTTTCCATTACAAGAGACCATAGGCGTAACCAGGCCGACCATATGGGGGGGGGTTATAACATCCGCGGGGTCTGGGGGGTATGGAATACCCCCAGGGAAAGGGGGGTCCGGGGGTCCTCCCCCGGAAAATTTTAAAAATTAAGACGCAAAATAACGAGTTTTAAGCTTCCCACGCTTTATACTTGTATTAAGTAATTTATGGGCAGACTTAAAACAATTATACAATTTTCCTTTTTTGAATCAATGGGGGGGTTCAAACCCCCAACCCCCCCCCCCCTCGGTACGCCTATGCAAGAGACCACATTGCAGACAGCGCGTATTCACAATGGGTGGCTTATAACTACCTTTCAGAGAATTTATTAGAAAAGTAAAATCCTAAATTATATCCAACTAATAAAGGATAATAAACTCCATATGTAAAAATATAAGGTATAAATCATATAGATCCTTTCAAATAAATGTTTTTGCTCTTAGTATAAGCAAGCCTTGTGCAAAATTTTAAGAAAATCGTTAGAGCCGTTTTCGAGAAAATCGCAAAAAACGAAAATTTCTTACCCTTAAAAATAAGATAAACTTGTCAGCAATCTTCGTGTCGCGTCTTCAGAAGGTATCTGGCACAAATACAAAATTTTTTTTCATACGATTTTCCGTTTTGGAGCTAGGATGTTCACAGACATCCGCATAGACACACACACACACACACACACATGCTTCCGAAAATGATATTTTTGGATTCAGGGAACCTCAAAACGTGTATTTATGTAAAAAACTAAATAATATTTTTGGATTCAGGGGACCTCAAAACGTGTATTTATGTTAAAAACTCAACTTCGATTTTGTGGGTCGAAAATAATACTTCCTCTACCTACAGTACCTGTGGTACGAGTAGAGGAAGTAAAAATATAATAAAAGATCCATCACATGTTCTGTATCTAATATGTAAAATCGAAAGTGTGTATGCATGTATGTTTGTTCCTTATACAAATCTACATTTCTTTACCAATTTACACGAAATTTTGCACACATACCCAGTTAAGCCCGGGAAGTATAGCTGTCAACATTAAAATTGAAACAAATCAGTCCTACCCTTGAAAATTATATAATTTCTGTGAATATTCTACTGAAAAAAATGAAATGTTGTTCAGTTCACATGGCAACAGTGAATTGTTTACTGTGATTACATAGGGCCTTGGCAAGTATATAGCCTAATGCTGAACTTTAACGAATTATGATTCCATCGATGTAATATATTGGGGAAAATAATTACTGAAAATGAAATCCACGAAAATAAAGCACAGTGTGATGTAGTCACATAACTTTCTCTACCCTCGACATAAGAAATATTTACTCACTTCACATTTTGATCTAGAATAAAAGGGACAACTTAAGTGTGTGAGTATGCTATATCAAGAGTCTGTAAATAATCCTTTCCGCTGATAAGTTATCCATACCTGTAGGCTTTGTATTAGTTGAGAAATAGGGATGTTTATCATAGGCCCTAAGCATGGGATGAATAGAATAGAATTTATAATATGGAACATTTTCAGTCCTATGTTCGCAGTATATTATGTCCTGGGTTTTAGGGGAGGAAAGTATGAAAGTGATACTGCATTTCTATTTTATTTCAGGCCCGAAACATGACAACATGAGAATGAGAAATAACATTTTCCGTCAAGTCAATACAATCTTATGTAATTTATGTTTCTTCTTATTTCAATCCTTCCCAGGCATGATGTGTAGAAGCAACGGAATGCAGCATTCGACATCCTCTATGAACCATAAAAAGCTATAGGCCTATCTAGCGTTTTCTGAGGGAATCGTTTGAGTGTGATAAATCTTTTTCAAGTTTTACATACATAAAGTCCTCCATAAGTTAATTATTTCAAATTAAAAAAATACAAAGACGGGCGACGCCGGGCCTTTTCAGCTAGTACATTAATAATATAACACTGAAATGATTTTGTTTCTATCTTTACGGCACAACACTCATAGTTCATCTCAACGGAAAACTGAGAGCAATCTATTTCGGTCACTGTACACAATTAACTTACTTTCGCGTATATTATTATGCTTGGTTTTAGACAGGGTTGGCATTTTCCTGTCCAAAACAGATTAGGCCTACAGACAGCTTCTAAATTAGTGTTTTGTTACTTGATGTTGAATGGAACTTTAGTTTGGTAAATGTTTAGAAATTATATTTTTAATTACATTGTGTAGAAGCTACTTCAATTTTGAAGTTATTTCTAATTTTCCTGTCGATACTTTAAGTAATGCAGGACGATCCAGTACAATTTTAAAAAGAAAAGTTTTATGTACGCTTCTAGAAGTTTTGAACAAACGTGACGAATGATTCTCAAAGTTTACTTTTATGTAGTGTGTTTTATAGTGTAAATTCATCCATTGAATTGCATTTAAAAGTTAATTACTTAAAAAAACTAATTATAAATAATAAAGGTAAATTTATTGATCCTTTTTTAAAGTTTTGTGCCATTTTTCACTATTTTATGGTCATTAAATGCCTTGCCCTAGCTATTAATATTAGGCTACTAGTCTCACATGAGTTGACAGTTGGTGAAAGAATAGAAAACCCAGAATAAAGATGAGGAATATTTATATTTAACTGATGCCTATATCCCGCAGCTAGGAGCACGCTATAAAAGAATGCAAAACATCGCAGCGAAATTTCCGAAATTTTCAAAGGGGTTAGCCTTCTCTGAATTCTGGGCGCATTTTTCGAAATTTTCTAAGGGGTTAGCCTTCTCTGAATACTGGGCGCATTTTTCTTAATTTTCAAAGGGGTTAGCCTTATCGGAATTCTGGGCGCATTTTTCGAAATTTTCAAAGGGGTTAGCCTTATCGGAATTCTGGGCGCATTTTTCGAAATTTTCAAAGGGGTTAGCCTTCTCGGAATTCTGGGCGCATTTTTCGAAATTTTCAAAGGGGTTAGCCTTCTCGGAATGCTGGGCGCATTTTTCGAAATTTTCAAAGGGGTTAGCCTTCTCGGAATTCTGGGCGCATTTTTCTAAATTTTCAAAGGGGTTAGCCTTCTCGGAATTCTGGGCGCATTTTTCGAAATTTTCAAAGGGGTTAGCCTTCTCGGAATTCTGGGCGCATTTTTCGAAATTTTCAAAGGGGTTAGCCTTCTCGGAATTCTGGGCGCATTTTTCGAAATTTTCAAAGGAGTTAGCCTTATCGGAATTCTAGGCGCATTTTTCGATATTTTCAAAGGAGTTAGCCTTCTCGGAATTCTGGGCGCATTTTTCGTCATTTTCAAAGGGGTTAGCCTTATCGGAATTCTGGGCGCATTATTCGAAATTTTCAAAGGGGTTATCCTTATCGGAATTCTTTGCGCATTTTTCGAAATTTTCAAAGGGGTTAGCCTTATCGGAATTCTGGGCGCATTTTTCGAAATTTTCAAAGGGGTTAGCCTTATCGGAATTCTGGGCGCATTTTTCGAAATTTTCAAAGGGGTTAGCCTTATCGGAATTCTGGGCGTATTTTTCGACATTTTCAAAGGGGTTAGCCTTATCGGAATTCTGGGCGCATATATCGAAATTTTCAAAGGGGTTAGCCTTCTCGGAAATCTGGGCGCATTTTTCGAAATTTTCAAAGGGGTTAGCCTTATCGGAATTCTGGGCGCATTTTTCGAAATTTTCATAGGGGTTAGCCTTCTCGGAATTCTGGGCGCATTTTTCGAAATTTTCAAAGGGGTTAGCCTTCTCGGAATTCTGGGCGCATTTTTCGAAATTTTCAAAGGGGGTAGCCTTATCGGAATTCTAGGCGCATTTTTCGATATTTTCAAAGGAGTTAGCCTTCTCGGAATTCTGGGCGCATCTTTCGACATTTCCAAAGGGGTTAGCCTTATCGGAATTCTGGGCGCATATATCGAAATTTTCAAAGGGGTTAGCCTTCTCGGAAATCTGGGCGCATTTTACGAAATTTTCAAAGGGGTTAGCCTTATCGGAATTCTGGGCGCATTTTTCGAAATTTTCTAAGGGGTTAGCCTTATCGGAATTCTGGGCGCATTTTTCGCAATTTTCAAAGGGGTTAGCCTATCGGAATTCTGGGCGCATTTTTCGAAATTTTCAAAGGGGTTAGCCTTCTCGGAATTCTGGGCGCATTTTTCGAAATTTTCAAAGGGGTTAGCCTTATCGGAATTCTGGGCGCATTTTTCGAAATTTTCAAAGGGGTTAGCCTTATCGGAATTCTGGGCGCATTTTTCGAAATTTTCAAAGGGGTTAGCCATAACGGAATTCTGGGCGCATTTTTCGAAATTTTCAAAGGGGTTAGCCTTCTCGGAAATCTGGGCGCATTTTTCGAAATTTTCAAAGGGGTTAGCCTTCACGGAATTCTGGGCGCATTTTTCGAAATTTTCAAAGGGGTTAGCCTTATCGGAATTCTGGGCGCATTTTTCGAAATTTTTAAAGCGGTTAGCCTTATCGGAATGCTGGGCGCATTTTTCGAAATTTTCAAAGGGGTTAGCCTTATCGGAATTCTGGGCGCATTTTTCGAAATTTTCAAAGGGGTTAGCCTTATCGGAATTCTGGGCGCATTTTTCGAAATTTTCAAAGGGGTTAGCCTTCTCGGAATTCTGGGAGCATTTTTCGAAATTTTCAAAGGGGTTAGCCTTCTCGGAATTCTGGGCGCATTTTTCTAAATTTTCAAAGGGGTTAGCCTTCTCGGAATTCTGGGCGCATTTTTCTAAAATTTCAAAGGGGTTAGCCTTCTCGGAATTCTGGGCGCATTTTTCGAAATTTTCAAAGGGGTTAGCCTTATCGGAATTCTGGGCGCATTTTTCTAAATTTTCAAAGGGGTTAGCCTTCTCTAAATTCTGGGCGCATTTTTAGAAATTTTCAAAGGGGTTAGCCTTCTCGGAATTCTGGGCGCATTTTTCGAAATTTTCAAAGGGGTTAGCCTTATCGGAATTCTAGGCGCATTTTTCGACATTTTCAAAGGAGTTAGCCTTCTCGGAATTCTGGGCGCATTTTTCGACATTTTCAAAGGGGTTAGCCTTATCGGAATTCTGGGCGCATATATCGAAATTTTCAAAGGGGTTAGCCTTCTCGGAAATCTGGGCGCATTTTTCGAAATTTTCAAAGGGGTTAGCCTTATCGGAATTCTGGGCGCATTTTTCGAAATTTTCAAAGGGGTTAGCCTTATCGGAATTATGGGCGCATTTTTCGAAATTTTCAAAGGGGTTAGCCTTATCGGAATTCTGGGCCCATTTTTCGAAATTTTCAAAGGGGTTAGGCTAATCGGGATTCTGGGCGCATTATTCGAAATTTTCAAAGGGGTTAGCCTTATCGGAATTCTGGGCGCATTTTTCGAAATTTTCAAAGGGGTTAGCCTTCTCGGAATTCTGGGCGCATTTTTCGAAATTTTCAAAGGGGTTAGCCTTCTCGGAATGCTGGGCGCATTTTTCGAAATTTTCAAAGGGGTTAGCCTTCTCGGAATTCTGGGCGCATTTTTCTAAATTTTCAAAGGGGTTAGCCTTCTCGGAATTCTGGGCGCATTTTTCGAAATTTTCAAAGGGGTTAGCCTTCTCGGAATTCTGGGCGCATTTTTCGAAATTTTCAAAGGGGTTAGCCTTCTCGGAATTCTGGGCGCATTTTTCGAAATTTTCAAAGGAGTTAGCCTTATCGGAATTCTAGGCGCATTTTTCGATATTTTCAAAGGAGTTAGCCTTCTCGGAATTCTGGGCGCATTTTTCGTCATTTTCAAAGGGGTTAGCCTTATCGGAATTCTGGGCGCATTATTCGAAATTTTCAAAGGGGTTATCCTTATCGGAATTCTTTGCGCATTTTTCGAAATTTTCAAAGGGGTTAGCCTTATCGGAATTCTGGGCGCATTTTTCGAAATTTTCAAAGGGGTTAGCCTTATCGGAATTCTGGGCGCATTTTTCGAAATTTTCAAAGGGGTTAGCCTTATCGGAATTCTGGGCGTATTTTTCGACATTTTCAAAGGGGTTAGCCTTATCGGAATTCTGGGCGCATATATCGAAATTTTCAAAGGGGTTAGCCTTCTCGGAAATCTGGGCGCATTTTTCGAAATTTTCAAAGGGGTTAGCCTTATCGGAATTCTGGGCGCATTTTTCGAAATTTTCATAGGGGTTAGCCTTCTCGGAATTCTGGGCGCATTTTTCGAAATTTTCAAAGGGGTTAGCCTTCTCGGAATTCTGGGCGCATTTTTCGAAATTTTCAAAGGGGGTAGCCTTATCGGAATTCTAGGCGCATTTTTCGATATTTTCAAAGGAGTTAGCCTTCTCGGAATTCTGGGCGCATTTTTCGACATTTCCAAAGGGGTTAGCCTTATCGGAATTCAGGGCGCATATATCGAAATTTTCAAAGGGGTTAGCCTTCTCGGAAATCTGGGCGCATTTTACGAAATTTTCAAAGGGGTTAGCCTTATCGGAATTCTGGGCGCATTTTTCGAAATTTTCAAAGGGGTTAGCCTTATCGGAATTCTGGGCGCATTTTTCGCAATTTTCAAAGGGGTTAGCCTATCGGAATTCTGGGCGCATTTTTCGAAATTTTCAAAGGGGTTAGCCTTCTCGGAATTCTGGGCGCATTTTTCGAAATTTTCAAAGGGGTTAGCCTTATCGGAATTCTGGGCGCATTTTTCGAAATTTTCAAAGGGGTTAGCCTTATCGGAATTCTGGGCGCATTTTTCGAAATTTTCAAAGGGGTTAGCCATAACGGAATTCTGGGCGCATTTTTCGAAATTTTCAAAGGGGTTAGCCTTCTTGGAAATCTGGGCGCATTTTTCGAAATTTTCAAAGGGGTTAGCCTTCACGGAATTCTGGGCGCATTTTTCGAAATTTTCAAAGGGGTTAGCCTTATCGGAATTCTGGGCGCATTTTTCGAAATTTTTAAAGCGGTTAGCCTTATCGGAATGCTGGGCGCATTTTTCGAAATTTTCAAAGGGGTTAGCCTTATCGGAATTCTGGGCGCATTTTTCGAAATTTTCAAAGGGGTTAGCCTTATCGGAATTCTGGGCGCATTTTTCGAAATTTTCAAAGGGGTTAGCCTTCTCGGAATTCTGGGAGCATTTTTCGAAATTTTCAAAGGGGTTAGCCTTCTCGGAATTCTGGGCGCATTTTTCTAAATTTTCAAAGGGGTTAGCCTTCTCGGAATTCTGGGCGCATTTTTCTAAAATTTCAAAAGGGTTAGCCTTCTCGGAATTCTGGGCGCATTTTTCGAAATTTTCAAAGGGGTTAGCCTTATCGGAATTCTGGGCGCATTTTTCTAAATTTTCAAAGGGGTTAGCCTTCTCTAAATTCTGGGCGCATTTTTAGAAATTTTCAAAGGGGTTAGCCTTCTCGGAATTCTGGGCGCATTTTTCGAAATTTTCAAAGGGGTTAGCCTTATCGGAATTCTAGGCGCATTTTTCGACATTTTCAAAGGAGTTAGCCTTCTCGGAATTCTGGGCGCATTTTTCGACATTTTCAAAGGGGTTAGCCTTATCGGAATTCTGGGCGCATATATCGAAATTTTCAAAGGGGTTAGCCTTCTCGGAAATCTGGGCGCAATTTTCGAAATTTTCAAAGTGGTTAGCCTTATCGGAATTCTGGGCGCATTTTTCTAAATTTTCAAAGGGGTTAGCCTTCTCGGAATTCTGGGCGCATTTTTCGAAATTTTCAAAAGGGTTAGCCTTCTCGGAATTCTGGGCGCATTTTTCGAAATTTTCAAAGGGGGTAGCCTTATCGGAATTCTAGGCGCATTTTTCGATATTTTCAAAGGAGTTAGCCTTCTCGGAATTCTGGGCGCATTTTTCGACATTTTCAAAGGGGTTAGCCTTATCGGAATTCTGGGCGCATATATCGAAATTTTCAAAGGGGTTAGCCTTCTCGGAAATCTGGGCGCATTTTACGAAATTTTCAAAGGGGTTAGCCTTATCGGAATTCTGGGCGCATTTTTCGAAATTTTCAAAGGGGTTAGCCTTCACGGAATTCTGGGCGCATTTTTCTAAATTTTCAAAGGGGTTAGCCTTCTCGGAATTCTGGGCGCATTTTTCGAAATTTTCAAAAGGGTTAGCCTTCTCGGAATTCTGGGCGCATTTTTCGAAATTTTCAAAGGGGTTAGACTTCTCGGAATTCTGGGCGCATTTTTCGAAATTTTCAAAGGGGTTAGCCTTCTCGGAATGCTGGGCGCATTTTTCGAAATTTTCAAAGGGGTTAGCCTTCTCGGAATTCTGGGCGCATTTTTCTAAATTTTCAAAGGGGTTAGCCTTCTCGGAATTCTGGGCGCATTTTTCGAAATTTTCAAAGGGGTTAGCCTTCTCGGAATTCTGGGCGCATTTTTCGAAATTTTCAAAGGGGTTAGCCTTCTCGGAATTCTGGGCGCATTTTTCGAAATTTTCAAAGGAGTTAGCCTTATCGGAATTCTAGGCGCATTTTTCGATATTTTCAAAGGAGTTAGCCTTCTCGGAATTCTGGGCGCATTTTTCGTCATTTTCAAAGGGGTTAGCCTTATCGGAATTCTGGGCGCATTATTCGAAATTTTCAAAGGGGTTATCCTTATCGGAATTCTTTGCGCATTTTTCGAAATTTTCAAAGGGGTTAGCCTTATCGGAATTCTGGGCGCATTTTTCGAAATTTTCAAAGGGGTTAGCCTTATCGGAATTCTGGGCGCATTTTTCGAAATTTTCAAAGGGGTTAGCCTTATCGGAATTCTGGGCGTATTTTTCGACATTTTCAAAGGGGTTAGCCTTATCGGAATTCTGGGCGCATATATCGAAATTTTCAAAGGGGTTAGCCTTCTCGGAAATCTGGGCGCATTTTTCGAAATTTTCAAAGGGGTTAGCCTTATCGGAATTCTGGGCGCATTTTTCGAAATTTTCATAGGGGTTAGCCTTCTCGGAATTCTGGGCGCATTTTTCGAAATTTTCAAAGGGGTTAGCCTTCTCGGAATTCTGGGCGCATTTTTCGAAATTTTCAAAGGGGGTAGCCTTATCGGAATTCTAGGCGCATTTTTCGATATTTTCAAAGGAGTTAGCCTTCTCGGAATTCTGGGCGCATCTTTCGACATTTCCGAAGGGGTTAGCCTTATCGGAATTCTGGGCGCATATATCGAAATTTTCAAAGGGGTTAGCCTTCTCGGAAATCTGGGCGCATTTTACGAAATTTTCAAAGGGGTTAGCCTTATCGGAATTCTGGGCGCATTTTTCGAAATTTTCAAAGGAGTTAGCCTTATCGGAATTCTAGGCGCATTTTTCGATATTTTCAAAGGAGTTAGCCTTCTCGGAATTCTGGGCGCATTTTTCGTCATTTTCAAAGGGGTTAGCCTTATCGGAATTCTGGGCGCATTATTCGAAATTTTCAAAGGGGTTATCCTTATCGGAATTCTTTGCGCATTTTTCGAAATTTTCAAAGGGGTTAGCCTTATCGGAATTCTGGGCGCATTTTTCGAAATTTTCAAAGGGGTTAGCCTTATCGGAATTCTGGGCGCATTTTTCGAAATTTTCAAAGGGGTTAGCCTTATCGGAATTCTGGGCGTATTTTTCGACATTTTCAAAGGGGTTAGCCTTATCGGAATTCTGGGCGCATATATCGAAATTTTCAAAGGGGTTAGCCTTCTCGGAAATCTGGGCGCATTTTTCGAAATTTTCAAAGGGGTTAGCCTTATCGGAATTCTGGGCGCATTTTTCGAAATTTTCATAGGGGTTAGCCTTCTCGGAATTCTGGGCGCATTTTTCGAAATTTTCAAAGGGGTTAGCCTTCTCGGAATTCTGGGCGCATTTTTCGAAATTTTCAAAGGGGGTAGCCTTATCGGAATTCTAGGCGCATTTTTCGATATTTTCAAAGGAGTTAGCCTTCTCGGAATTCTGGGCGCATCTTTCGACATTTCCGAAGGGGTTAGCCTTATCGGAATTCTGGGCGCATATATCGAAATTTTCAAAGGGGTTAGCCTTCTCGGAAATCTGGGCGCATTTTACGAAATTTTCAAAGGGGTTAGCCTTATCGGAATTCTGGGCGCATTTTTCGAAATTTTCAAAGGGGTTAGCCTTATCGGAATTCTGGGCGCATTTTTCGCAATTTTCAAAGGGGTTAGCCTATCGGAATTCTGGGCGCATTTTTCGAAATTTTCAAAGGGGTTAGCCTTCTCGGAATTCTGGGCGCATTTTTCGAAATTTTCAAAGGGGTTAGCCTTATCGGAATTCTGGGCGCATTTTTCGAAATTTTCAAAGGGGTTAGCCTTATCGGAATTCTGGGCGCATTTTTCGAAATTTTCAAAGGGGTTAGCCATAACGGAATTCTGGGCGCATTTTTCGAAATTTTCAAAGGGGTTAGCCTTCTCGGAAATCTGGGCGCATTTTTCGAAATTTTCAAAGGGGTTAGCCTTCACGGAATTCTGGGCGCATTTTTCGAAATTTTCAAAGGGGCTAGCCTTATCGGAATTCTGGGCGCATTTTTCGAAATTTTTAAAGCGGTTAGCCTTATCGGAATGCTGGGCGCATTTTTCGAAATTTTCAAAGGGGTTAGCCTTATCGGAATTCTGGGCGCATTTTTCGAAATTTTCAAAGGGGTTAGCCTTATCGGAATTCTGGGCGCATTTTTCGAAATTTTCAAAGGGGTTAGCCTTCTCGGAATTCTGGGAGCATTTTTCGAAATTTTCAAAGGGGTTAGCCTTCTCGGAATTCTGGGCGCATTTTTCGAAATTTTCAAAGGGGTTAGCCTTCTCGGAATTCTGGGCGCATTTTTCGAAATTTTCAAAGGAGTTAGCCTTATCGGAATTCTAGGCGCATTTTTCGATATTTTCAAAGGAGTTAGCCTTCTCGGAATTCTGGGCGCATTTTTCGTCATTTTCAAAGGGGTTAGCCTTATCGGAATTCTGGGCGCATTATTCGAAATTTTCAAAGGGGTTATCCTTATCGGAATTCTTTGCGCATTTTTCGAAATTTTCAAAGGGGTTAGCCTTATCGGAATTCTGGGCGCATTTTTCGAAATTTTCAAAGGGGTTAGCCTTATCGGAATTATGGGCGCATTTTTCGAAATTTTCAAAGGGGTTAGCCTTATCGGAATTCTGGGCGTATTTTTCGACATTTTCAAAGGGGTTAGCCTTATCGGAATTCTGGGCGCATATATCGAAATTTTCAAAGGGGTTAGCCTTCTCGGAAATCTGGGCGCATTTTTCGAAATTTTCAAAGGGGTTAGCCTTATCGGAATTCTGGGCGCATTTTTCGAAATTTTCATAGGGGTTAGCCTTCTCGGAATTCTGGGCGCATTTTTCGAAATTTTCAAAGGGGTTAGCCTTCTCGGAATTCTGGGCGCATTTTTCGAAATTTTCAAAGGGGGTAGCCTTATCGGAATTCTAGGCGCATTTTTCGATATTTTCAAAGGAGTTAGCCTTCTCGGAATTCTGGGCGCATCTTTCGACATTTCCGAAGGGGTTAGCCTTATCGGAATTCTGGGCGCATATATCGAAATTTTCAAAGGGGTTAGCCTTCTCGGAAATCTGGGCGCATTTTACGAAATTTTCAAAGGGGTTAGCCTTATCGGAATTCTGGGCGCATTTTTCGAAATTTTCAAAGGGGTTAGCCTTATCGGAATTCTGGGCGCATTTTTCGCAATTTTCAAAGGGGTTAGCCTATCGGAATTCTGGGCGCATTTTTCGAAATTTTCAAAGGGGTTAGCCTTCTCGGAATTCTGGGCGCATTTTTCGAAATTTTCAAAGGGGTTAGCCTTATCGGAATTCTGGGCGCATTTTTCGAAATTTTCAAAGGGGTTAGCCTTATCGGAATTCTGGGCGCATTTTTCGAAATTTTCAAAGGGGTTAGCCATAACGGAATTCTGGGCGCATTTTTCGAAATTTTCAAAGGGGTTAGCCTTCTCGGAAATCTGGGCGCATTTTTCGAAATTTTCAAAGGGGTTAGCCTTCACGGAATTCTGGGCGCATTTTTCGAAATTTTCAAAGGGGCTAGCCTTATCGGAATTCTGGGCGCATTTTTCGAAATTTTTAAAGCGGTTAGCCTTATCGGAATGCTGGGCGCATTTTTCGAAATTTTCAAAGGGGTTAGCCTTATCGGAATTCTGGGCGCATTTTTCGAAATTTTCAAAGGGGTTAGCCTTATCGGAATTCTGGGCGCATTTTTCGAAATTTTCAAAGGGGTTAGCCTTCTCGGAATTCTGGGAGCATTTTTCGAAATTTTCAAAGGGGTTAGCCTTCTCGGAATTCTGGGCGCATTTTTCTAAATTTTCAAAGGGGTTAGCCTTCTCGGAATTCTGGGCGCATTTTTCTAAAATTTCAAAGGGGTTAGCCTTCTCGGAATTCTGGGCGCATTTTTCGAAATTTTCAAAGGGGTTAGCCTTATCGGAATTCTGGGCGCATTTTTCTAAATTTTCAAAGGGGTTAGCCTTCTCTAAATTCTGGGCGCATTTTTAGAAATTTTCAAAGGGGTTAGCCTTCTCGGAATTCTGGGCGCATTTTTCGAAATTTTCAAAGGGGTTAGCCTTATCGGAATTCTAGGCGCATTTTTCGACATTTTCAAAGGAGTTAGCCTTCTCGGAATTCTGGGCGCATTTTTCGACATTTTCAAAGGGGTTAGCCTTATCGGAATTCTGGGCGCATATATCGAAATTTTCAAAGGGGTTAGCCTTCTCGGAAATCTGGGCGCATTTTTCGAAATTTTCAAAGGGGTTAGCCTTATCGGAATTCTGGGCGCATTTTTCGAAATTTTCAAAGGGGTTAGCCTTATCGGAATTATGGGCGCATTTTTCGAAATTTTCAAAGGGGTTAGCCTTATCGGAATTCTGGGCCCATTTTTCGAAATTTTCAAAGGGGTTAGGCTAATCGGGATTCTGGGCGCATTTTTCGAAATTTTCAAAGGGGTTAGCCTTATCGGAATTCTGGGCGCATTTTTCGAAATTTTCAAAGGGGTTAGCCTTCTCGGAATTCTGGGCGCATTTTTCGAAATTTTCAAAGGGGTTAGCCTTCTCGGAATGCTGGGCGCATTTTTCGAAATTTTCAAAGGGGTTAGCCTTCTCGGAATTCTGGGCGCATTTTTCTAAATTTTCAAAGGGGTTAGCCTTCTCGGAATTCTGGGCGCATTTTTCGAAATTTTCAAAGGGGTTAGCCTTCTCGGAATTCTGGGCGCATTTTTCGAAATTTTCAAAGGGGTTAGCCTTCTCGGAATTCTGGGCGCATTTTTCGAAATTTTCAAAGGAGTTAGCCTTATCGGAATTCTAGGCGCATTTTTCGATATTTTCAAAGGAGTTAGCCTTCTCGGAATTCTGGGCGCATTTTTCGTCATTTTCAAAGGGGTTAGCCTTATCGGAATTCTGGGCGCATTATTCGAAATTTTCAAAGGGGTTATCCTTATCGGAATTCTTTGCGCATTTTTCGAAATTTTCAAAGGGGTTAGCCTTATCGGAATTCTGGGCGCATTTTTCGAAATTTTCAAAGGGGTTAGCCTTATCGGAATTCTGGGCGCATTTTTCGAAATTTTCAAAGGGGTTAGCCTTATCGGAATTCTGGGCGTATTTTTCGACATTTTCAAAGGGGTTAGCCTTATCGGAATTCTGGGCGCATATATCGAAATTTTCAAAGGGGTTAGCCTTCTCGGAAATCTGGGCGCATTTTTCGAAATTTTCAAAGGGGTTAGCCTTATCGGAATTCTGGGCGCATTTTTCGAAATTTTCATAGGGGTTAGCCTTCTTGGAATTCTGGGCGCATTTTTCGAAATTTTCAAAGGGGTTAGCCTTCTCGGAATTCTGGGCGCATTTTTCGAAATTTTCAAAGGGGGTAGCCTTATCGGAATTCTAGGCGCATTTTTCGATATTTTCAAAGGAGTTAGCCTTCTCGGAATTCTGGGCGCATTTTTCGACATTTCCAAAGGGGTTAGCCTTATCGGAATTCTGGGCGCATATATCGAAATTTTCAAAGGGGTTAGCCTTCTCGGAAATCTGGGCGCATTTTACGAAATTTTCAAAGGGGTTAGCCTTATCGGAATTCTGGGCGCATTTTTCGAAATTTTCAAAGGGGTTAGCCTTATCGGAATTCTGGGCGCATTTTTCGCAATTTTCAAAGGGGTTAGCCTATCGGAATTCTGGGCGCATTTTTCGAAATTTTCAAAGGGGTTAGCCTTCTCGGAATTCTGGGCGCATTTTTCGAAATTTTCAAAGGGGTTAGCCTTATCGGAATTCTGGGCGCATTTTTCGAAATTTTCAAAGGGGTTAGCCTTATCGGAATTCTGGGCGCATTTTTCGAAATTTTCAAAGGGGTTAGCCATAACGGAATTCTGGGCGCATTTTTCGAAATTTTCAAAGGGGTTAGCCTTCTTGGAAATCTGGGCGCATTTTTCGAAATTTTCAAAGGGGTTAGCCTTCACGGAATTCTGGGCGCATTTTTCGAAATTTTCAAAGGGGTTAGCCTTATCGGAATTCTGGGCGCATTTTTCGAAATTTTTAAAGCGGTTAGCCTTATCGGAATGCTGGGCGCATTTTTCGAAATTTTCAAAGGGGTTAGCCTTATCGGAATTCTGGGCGCATTTTTCGAAATTTTCAAAGGGGTTAGCCTTATCGGAATTCTGGGCGCATTTTTCGAAATTTTCAAAGGGGTTAGCCTTCTCGGAATTCTGGGAGCATTTTTCGAAATTTTCAAAGGGGTTAGCCTTCTCGGAATTCTGGGCGCATTTTTCTAAATTTTCAAAGGGGTTAGCCTTCTCGGAATTCTGGGCGCATTTTTCTAAAATTTCAAAGGGGTTAGCCTTCTCGGAATTCTGGGCGCATTTTTCGAAATTTTCAAAGGGGTTAGCCTTATCGGAATTCTGGGCGCATTTTTCTAAATTTTCAAAGGGGTTAGCCTTCTCTAAATTCTGGGCGCATTTTTAGGAATTTTCAAAGGGGTTAGCCTTCTCGGAATTCTGGGCGCATTTTTCGAAATTTTCAAAGGGGTTAGCCTTATCGGAATTCTAGGCGCATTTTTCGACATTTTCAAAGGAGTTAGCCTTCTCGGAATTCTGGGCGCATTTTTCGACATTTTCAAAGGGGTTAGCCTTATCGGAATTCTGGGCGCATATATCGAAATTTTCAAAGGGGTTAGCCTTCTCGGAAATCTGGGCGCATTTTTCGAAATTTTCAAAGTGGTTAGCCTTATCGGAATTCTGGGCGCATTTTTCGAAATTTTCAAAGGGGTTAGCCTTATCGGAATTATGGGCGCATTTTTCGAAATTTTCAAAGGGGTTAGCCTTATCGGAATTCTGGGCGCATTTTTCGAAATTTTCAAAGGGGTTAGCCTTCACGGAATTCTGGGCGCATTTTTCTAAATTTTCAAAGGGGTTAGCCTTCTCGGAATTCTGGGCGCATTTTTCGAAATTTTCAAAAGGGTTAGCCTTCTCGGAATTCTGGGCGCATTTTTCGAAATTTTCAAAGGGGGTAGCCTTATCGGAATTCTAGGCGCATTTTTCGATATTTTCAAAGGAGTTAGCCTTCTCGGAATTCTGGGCGCATTTTTCGACATTTTCAAAGGGGTTAGCCTTATCGGAATTCTGGGCGCATATATCGAAATTTTCAAAGGGGTTAGCCTTCTCGGAAATCTGGGCGCATTTTACGAAATTTTCAAAGGGGTTAGCCTTATCGGAATTCTGGGCGCATTTTTCGAAATTTTCAAAGGGGTTAGCCTTATCGGAATTCTGGGCGCATTTTTCGCAATTTTCAAAGGGGTTAGCCTATTGGAATTCTGGGCGCATTTTTCGAAATTTTCAAAGGGGTTAGCCTTCTCGGAATTCTGGGCGCATTTTTCGAAATTTTCAAAGGGGTTAGCCTTCTCGGAATTCTAGGCGCATTTTTCGAAATTTTCAAAGGGGTTAGCCTTATCGGAATTCTAGGCGCATTTTTCGATATTTTCAAAGGAGTTAGCCTTCTCGGAATTCTGGGCGCATTTTTCGACATTTTCAAAGGGGTTAGCCTTATCGGAATTCTGGGCGCATATATCGAAATTTTCAAAGGGGTTAGCCTTCTCGGAAATCTGGGCGCATTTTTCGAAATTTTCAAAGGGGTTAGCCTTATCGGAATTCTGGGCGCATTTTTCGAAATTTTCAAAGGGGTTAGCCTTATCGGAATTCTGGGCGCATTTTTCGAGATTTTCAAAGGGGTTAGCCTTATCGGAATTCTGGGCGCATTTTTCGAAATTTTCAAAGGGGTTAGCCTTATGGGAATTCTGGGCGCATTTTTCGAAATTTTCAAAGGGGTTAGCCATAACGGAATTCTGGGCGCATTTTTCGAAATTTTCAAAGGGGTTAGCCTTCTCGGAATTCTGGGCGCATTTTTCGACATTTTCAAAGGGGTTAGCCTTATCGGAATTCTGGGCGCATATATCGAAATTTTCAAAGGGGTTAGCCTTCTCGGAAATCTGGGCGCATTTTTCGAAATTTTCAAAGGGGTTAGCCTTATCGGAATTCTGGGCGCATTTTTCGAAATTTTCAAAGGGGTTAGCCTTATCGGAATTCTGGGCGCATTTTTCGAAATTTTCAAAGGGGTTAGCCTTATCGGAATTCTGGGCGCATTTTTCGAAATTTTCAAAGGGGTTAGCCTTCACGGAATTCTGGGCGCATTTTTCTAAATTTTCAAAGGGGTTAGCCTTCTCGGAATTCTGGGCGCATTTTTCGAAATTTTCAAAAGGGTTAGCCTTCTCGGAATTCTGGGCGCATTTTTCGAAATTTTCAAAGGGGGTAGCCTTATCGGAATTCTAGGCGCATTTTTCGATATTTTCAAAGGAGTTAGCCTTCTCGGAATTCTGGGCGCATTTTTCGACATTTTCAAAGGGGTTAGCCTTATCGGAATTCTGGGCGCATATATCGAAATTTTCAAAGGGGTTAGCCTTCTCGGAAATCTGGGCGCATTTTACGAAATTTTCAAAGGGGTTAGCCTTATCGGAATTCTGGGCGCATTTTTCGAAATTTTCAAAGGGGTTAGCCTTATCGGAATTCTGGGCGCATTTTTCGCAATTTTCAAAGGGGTTAGCCTATTGGAATTCTGGGCGCATTTTTCGAAATTTTCAAAGGGGTTAGCCTTCTCGGAATTCTGGGCGCATTTTTCGAAATTTTCAAAGGGGTTAGCCTTCTCGGAATTCTGGGCGCATTTTTCGAAATTTTCAAAGGGGTTAGCCTTATCGGAATTCTAGGCGCATTTTTCGATATTTTCAAAGGAGTTAGCCTTCTCGGAATTCTGGGCGCATTTTTCGACATTTTCAAAGGGGTTAGCCTTATCGGAATTCTGGGCGCATATATCGAAATTTTCAAAGGGGTTAGCCTTCTCGGAAATCTGGGCGCATTTTTCGAAATTTTCAAAGGGGTTAGCCTTATCGGAATTCTGGGCGCATTTTTCGAAATTTTCAAAGGGGTTAGCCTTATCGGAATTCTGGGCGCATTTTTCGAGATTTTCAAAGGGGTTAGCCTTATCGGAATTCTGGGCGCATTTTTCGAAATTTTCAAAGGGGTTAGCCTTATCGGAATTCTGGGCGCATTTTTCTAAATTTTCAAAGGGGTTAGCCTTATCGGAATTCTGGGCGCATTTTTCGATATTTTCAAAGGAGTTAGCCTTCTCGGAATTCTGGGCGCATTTTTCGAAATTTTCAAAGGGGTTAGCCTTATGGGAATTCTGGGCGCATTTTTCGAAATTTTCAAAGGGGTTAGCCATAACGGAATTCTGGGCGCATTTTTCGAAATTTTCATAGGGGTTAGCCTTCTCGGAATTCTGGGCGCATTTTTCGAAATTTTCAAAGGGGTTAGCCTTCTCGGAATTCTGGGCGCATTTTTCGAAATTTTCAAAGGGGGTAGCCTTATCGGAATTCTAGGCGCATTTTTCGATATTTTCAAAGGAGTTAGCCTTCTCGGAATTCTGGGCGCATTTTTCGACATTTCCAAAGGGGTTAGCCTTATCGGAATTCTGGGCGCATATATCGAAATTTTCAAAGGGGTTAGCCTTCTCGGAAATCTGGGCGCATTTTACGAAATTTTCAAAGGGGTTAGCCTTATCGGAATTCTGGGCGCATTTTTCGAAATTTTCAAAGGGGTTAGCCTTATCGGAATTCTGGGCGCATTTTTCGCAATTTTCAAAGGGGTTAGCCTATCGGAATTCTGGGCGCATTTTTCGAAATTTTCAAAGGGGTTAGCCTTCTCGGAATTCTGGGCGCATTTTTCGAAATTTTCAAAGGGGTTAGCCTTATCGGAATTCTGGGCGCATTTTTCGAAATTTTCAAAGGGGTTAGCCTTATCGGAATTCTGGGCGCATTTTTCGAAATTTTCAAAGGGGTTAGCCATAACGGAATTCTGGGCGCATTTTTCGAAATTTTTAAAGCGGTTAGCCTTATCGGAATGCTGGGCGCATTTTTCGAAATTTTCAAAGGGGTTAGCCTTATCGGAATTCTGGGCGCATTTTTCGAAATTTTCAAAGGGGTTAGCCTTATCGGAATTCTGGGCGCATTTTTCGAAATTTTCAAAGGGGTTAGCCTTCTCGGAATTCTGGGAGCATTTTTCGAAATTTTCAAAGGGGTTAGCCTTCTCGGAATTCTGGGCGCATTTTTCTAAATTTTCAAAGGGGTTAGCCTTCTCGGAATTCTGGGCGCATTTTTCTAAAATTTCAAAGGGGTTAGCCTTCTCGGAATTCTGGGCGCATTTTTCGAAATTTTCAAAGGGGTTAGCCTTATCGGAATTCTGGGCGCATTTTTCTAAATTTTCAAAGGGGTTAGCCTTCTCTAAATTCTGGGCGCATTTTTAGAAATTTTCAAAGGGGTTAGCCTTCTCGGAATTCTGGGCGCATTTTTCGAAATTTTCAAAGGGGTTAGCCTTATCGGAATTCTAGGCGCATTTTTCGACATTTTCAAAGGAGTTAGCCTTCTCGGAATTCTGGGCGCATTTTTCGACATTTTCAAAGGGGTTAGCCTTATCGGAATTCTGGGCGCATATATCGAAATTTTCAAAGGGGTTAGCCTTCTCGGAAATCTGGGCGCATTTTTCGAAATTTTCAAAGTGGTTAGCCTTATCGGAATTCTGGGCGCATTTTTCGAAATTTTCAAAGGGGTTAGCCTTATCGGAATTCTGGGCGCATTTTTCGAAATTTTCAAAGGGGTTAGCCTTCACGGAATTCTGGGCGCATTTTTCGAAATTTTCAAAGGGGTTAGCCTTCACGGAATTCTGGGCGCATTTTTCTAAATTTTCAAAGGGGTTAGCCTTCTCGGAATTCTGGGCGCATTTTTCGAAATTTTCAAAAGGGTTAGCCTTCTCGGAATTCTGGGCGCATTTTTCGAAATTTTCAAAGGGGGTAGCCTTATCGGAATTCTAGGCGCATTTTTCGATATTTTCAAAGGAGTTAGCCTTCTCGGAATTCTGGGCGCATTTTTCGACATTTTCAAAGGGGTTAGCCTTATCGGAATTCTGGGCGCATATATCGAAATTTTCAAAGGGGTTAGCCTTCTCGGAAATCTGGGCGCATTTTACGAAATTTTCAAAGGGGTTAGCCTTATCGGAATTCTGGGCGCATTTTTCGAAATTTTCAAAGGGGTTAGCCTTATCGGAATTCTGGGCGCATTTTTCGCAATTTTCAAAGGGGTTAGCCTATTGGAATTCTGGGCGCATTTTTCGAAATTTTCAAAGGGGTTAGCCTTCTCGGAATTCTGGGCGCATTTTTCGAAATTTTCAAAGGGGTTAGCCTTCTCGGAATTCTGGGCGCATTTTTCGAAATTTTCAAAGGGGTTAGCCTTATCGGAATTCTAGGCGCATTTTTCGATATTTTCAAAGGAGTTAGCCTTCTCGGAATTCTGGGCGCATTTTTCGACATTTTCAAAGGGGTTAGCCTTATCGGAATTCTGGGCGCATATATCGAAATTTTCAAAGGGGTTAGCCTTCTCGGAAATCTGGGCGCATTTTTCGAAATTTTCAAAGGGGTTAGCCTTATCGGAATTCTGGGCGCATTTTTCGAAATTTTCAAAGGGGTTAGCCTTATCGGAATTCTGGGCGCATTTTTCGAGATTTTCAAAGGGGTTAGCCTTATCGGAATTCTGGGCGCATTTTTCGAAATTTTCAAAGGGGTTAGCCTTATGGGAATTCTGGGCGCATTTTTCGAAATTTTCAAAGGGGTTAGCCATAACGGAATTCTGGGCGCATTTTTCGAAATTTTCAAAGGGGTTAGCCTTCTCGGAATTCTGGGCGCATTTTTCGACATTTTCAAAGGGGTTAGCCTTATCGGAATTCTGGGCGCATATATCGAAATTTTCAAAGGGGTTAGCCTTCTCGGAAATCTGGGCGCATTTTTCGAAATTTTCAAAGGGGTTAGCCTTATCGGAATTCTGGGCGCATTTTTCGAAATTTTCAAAGGGGTTAGCCTTATCGGAATTCTGGGCGCATTTTTCGAAATTTTCAAAGGGGTTAGCCTTATCGGAATTCTGGGCGCATTTTTCGAAATTTTCAAAGGGGTTAGCCTTCACGGAATTCTGGGCGCATTTTTCTAAATTTTCAAAGGGGTTAGCCTTCTCGGAATTCTGGGCGCATTTTTCGAAATTTTCAAAAGGGTTAGCCTTCTCGGAATTCTGGGCGCATTTTTCGAAATTTTCAAAGGGGGTAGCCTTATCGGAATTCTAGGCGCATTTTTCGATATTTTCAAAGGAGTTAGCCTTCTCGGAATTCTGGGCGCATTTTTCGACATTTTCAAAGGGGTTAGCCTTATCGGAATTCTGGGCGCATATATCGAAATTTTCAAAGGGGTTAGCCTTCTCGGAAATCTGGGCGCATTTTACGAAATTTTCAAAGGGGTTAGCCTTATCGGAATTCTGGGCGCATTTTTCGAAATTTTCAAAGGGGTTAGCCTTATCGGAATTCTGGGCGCATTTTTCGCAATTTTCAAAGGGGTTAGCCTATTGGAATTCTGGGCGCATTTTTCGAAATTTTCAAAGGGGTTAGCCTTCTCGGAATTCTGGGCGCATTTTTCGAAATTTTCAAAGGGGTTAGCCTTCTCGGAATTCTGGGCGCATTTTTCGAAATTTTCAAAGGGGTTAGCCTTATCGGAATTCTAGGCGCATTTTTCGATATTTTCAAAGGAGTTAGCCTTCTCGGAATTCTTGGCGCATTTTTCGACATTTTCAAAGGGGTTAGCCTTATCGGAATTCTGGGCGCATATATCGAAATTTTCAAAGGGGTTAGCCTTCTCGGAAATCTGGGCGCATTTTTCGAAATTTTCAAAGGGGTTAGCCTTATCGGAATTCTGGGCGCATTTTTCGAAATTTTCAAAGGGGTTAGCCTTATCGGAATTCTGGGCGCATTTTTCGAGATTTTCAAAGGGGTTAGCCTTATCGGAATTCTGGGCGCATTTTTCGAAATTTTCAAAGGGGTTAGCCTTATCGGAATTCTGGGCGCATTTTTCTAAATTTTCAAAGGGGTTAGCCTTATCGGAATTCTGGGCGCATTTTTCGATATTTTCAAAGGAGTTAGCCTTCTCGGAATTCTGGGCGCATTTTTCGACATTTTCAAAGGGGTTAGCCTTATCGGAATTCTGTTCGCAAATATCGAAATTTTCAAAGGGGTTAGCCTTCTCGGAATTCTGGGCGCATTTTTCGAAATTTTCAAAGGGGTTAGCCTTCTCGGAATGCTGGGCGCATTTTTCGAAATTTTCAAAGGGGTTAGCCTTCTCGGAATTCTGGGCGCATTTTTCTAAATTTTCAAAGGGGTTAGCCTTCTCGGAATTCTGGGCGCATTTTTCTAAAATTTCAAAGGGGTTAGCCTTCTCGGAATTCTGGGCGCATTTTTCGAAATTTTCAAAGGGGTTAGCCTTCTCGGAATTCTGGGCGCATTTTTCGAAATTTTCAAAGGGGTTAGCCTTATCGGAATTCTGGGCCCATTTTTCGAAATTTTCAAAGGGGTTAGCCTTCTCGGAAATCTGGGCGCATTTTTCGAAATTTTCAAAGGGGTTAGCCTTATCGGAATTATGGGCGCATTTTTCGAAATTTTCAAAGGGGTTAGCCTTATCGGAATTCTGGGCGCATTTTTCGAAATTTTCAAAGGGGTTAGCCTTATCGGAATTCTGGGCGCATTTTTCGAAATTTTCAAAGGGGTTAGCCATAACGGAATTCTGGGCGCAATTTTTCGAAATTTTCAAAGGCGTTAGCCTTCTCGGAAATCTGGGCGCATTTTTCGAAATTTTCAAAGGGGTTAGCCTTCACGGAATTCTGGGCGCATTTTTCGAAATTTTCAAAGGGGTTAGCCTTATCGGAATTCTGGGCGCATTTTTCGAAATTTTTAAAGCGGTTAGCCTTATCGGAATGCTGGGCGCATTTTTCGAAATTTTCAAAGGGCGCATTTTTCGAAATTTTCAAAGGGGTTAGCCTTATCGGAATTCTGGGCGCATTTTTCGAAATTTTCAAAGGGGTTAGCCTTATCGGAATTCTGGGCGCATTTTTCGAAATTTTCAAAGGGGTTAGCCTTCTCGGAATTCTGGGCGCATTTTTCGAAATTTTCTAAGGGGTTAGCCTTCTCGGAATGCTGGGCGCATTTTTCGAAATTTTCAAAGGGGTTAGCCTTCTCGGAATTCTGGGCGCATTTTTCTAAATTTTCAAAGGGGTTAGCCTTCTCGGAATTCTGGGCGCATTTTTCTAAAATTTCAAAGGGGTTAGCCTTCTCGGAATTCTGGGCGCATTTTTCGAAATTTTCAAAGGGGTTAGCCTTATCGGAATTCTAGGCGCATTTTTCGATATTTTCAAAGGAGTTAGCCTTCTCGGAATTCTGGGCGCATTTTTCGAAATTTTCAAAGGGGTTAGCCTTCTCGGAATTCTGGGCGCATTTTTCGAAATTTTCAAAGGGGTTAGCCTTCTCGGAATTCTGGGCGCATTTTTCGAAATTTTCAAAGGGGTTAGCCTTATCGGAATTCTAGGCGCATTTTTCGATATTTTCAAAGGAGTTAGCCTTCTCGGAATTCTGGGCGCATTTTTCGACATTTTCAAAGGGGTTAGCCTTATCGGAATTCTGGGCGCATATATCGAAATTTTCAAAGGGGTTAGCCTTCTCGGAAATCTGGGCGCATTTTTCGAAATTTTCAAAGGGGTTAGCCTTATCGGAATTCTGGGCGCATTTTTCGAAATTTTCAAAGGGGTTAGCCTTATCGGAATTCTGGGCGCATTTTTCGAAATTTTCAAAGGGGTTAGCCTTATCGGAATTCTGGGCGCATTTTTCGAAATTTTCAAAGGGGTTAGCCTTATCGGAATTCTGGGCGCATTTTTCTAAATTTTCAAAGGGGTTAGCTTTCTCGGAATTCTGGGCGCATTTTTCGAAATTTTCAAAGGGGTTAGCCTTCTCGGAATTCTGGGCGCATTTTTCGAAATTTTCAAAGGGGGTAGCCTTATCGGAATTCTAGGCGCATTTTTCGATATTTTCAAAGGAGTTAGCCTTCTCGGAATTCTGGGCGCATTTTTCGACATTTTCAAAGGGGTTAACCTTATCGGAATTCTGGGCGCATATATCGAAATTTTCAATGGGGTTAGCCTTCTCGGAAATCTGGGCGCATTTTACGAAATTTTCAAAGGGGTTAGCCTTATCGGAATTCTGGGCGCATTTTTCGAAATTTTCAAAGGGGTTAGCCTATCGGAATTCTGGGCGCATTTTTCGAAATTTTCAAAGGGGTTAGCCTTCTCGGAATTCTGGGCGCATTTTTCGAAATTTTCAAAGGGGTTAGCCTTATCGGAATTCTGGGCCCATTTTTCGAAATTTTCAAAGGGGTTAGCCTTCTCGGAAATCTGGGCGCATTTTTCGAAATTTTCAAAGGGGTTAGCCTTATCGGAATTCTGGGCGCATTTTTCGAAATTTTCAAAGGGGTTAGCCTTCTCGGAATTCTGGGCGCATTTTTCGAAATTTTCAAAGGGGTTAGCCTTATCGGAATTCTGGGCGCGTTTTTCTAAATTTTCAAAGGGGTTAGCCTTCTCGGAATTCTGGGCGCATTTTTCGAAATTTTCAAAGGGGTTAGCCTTATCGGAATTCTGGGCGCATTTTTCGAAATTTTCAAAGGGGTTAGCCTTATCGGAATTCTGGGCGCATTTTTCGAAATTTTCAAAGGGGTTAGCCTTATCGGAATTCTGGGCGCATTTTTCGAAATTTTCAAAGGGGTTAGCCTTCTCGGAATTCTGGGCGCATTTTTCGAAATTTTCAAAGGGGTTAGCCTTCTCGGAATTCTGGGCGCATTTTTCGAAAATTTCAAAGGGGTTAGCCTTCTCGGAATTCTGGGCGCATTTTTCGAAATTTTCAAAGGGGTTAGCCTTATCGGAATTCTGGGCGCATTTTTCGAAATTTTCAAAGGGGTTAGCCTTATCGGAATTCTGGGCGCATTTTTCGAAATTTTCAAAGGGGTTAGCCATAACGGAATTCTGGGCGCAATTTTTCGAAATTTTCAAAGGGGTTAGCCTTCTCGGAAATCTGGGCGCATTTTTCGAAATTTTCAAAGGGGTTAGCCTTCACGGAATTCTGGGCGCATTTTTCGAAATTTTCAAAGGGGTTAGCCTTATCGGAATTCTGGGCGCATTTTTCGAAATTTTTAAAGCGGTTAGCCTTATCGGAATGCTGGGCGCATTTTTCGAAATTTTCAAAGGGCGCATTTTTCGAAATTTTCAAAGGGGTTAGCCTTATCGGAATTCTGGGCGCATTTTTCGAAATTTTCAAAGGGGTTAGCCTTATCGGAATTCTGGGCGCATTTTTCGAAATTTTCAAAGGGGTTAGCCTTCTCGGAATTCTGGGCGCATTTTTCGAAATTTTCTAAGGGGTTAGCCTTCTCGGAATGCTGGGCGCATTTTTCGAAATTTTCAAAGGGGTTAGCCTTCTCGGAATTCTGGGCGCATTTTTCGAAATTTTCAAAGGGGTTAGCCTTCTCGGAATTCTGGGCGCATTTTTCTAAAATTTCAAAGGGGTTAGCCTTCTCGGAATTCTGGGCACATTTTTCGAAATTTTCAAAGGGGTTAGCCTTATCGGAATTCTAGGCGCATTTTTCGATATTTTCAAAGGAGTTAGCCTTCTCGGAATTCTGGGCGCATTTTTCGAAATTTTCAAAGGGGTTAGCCTTCTCGGAATTCTGGGCGCATTTTTCGAAATTTTCAAAGGGGTTAGCCTTCTCGGAATTCTGGGCGCATTTTTCGAAATTTTCAAAGGGGTTAGCCTTATCGGAATTCTGGGCGCATTTTTCGAAATTTTCAAAGGGGTTAGCCTTATCGGAATTCTGGGCGCATTTTTCTAAATTTTCAAAGGGGTTAGACTTCTCGGAATTCTGGGCGCATTTTTCGAAATTTTCAAAGGGGTTAGCCTTCTCGGAATTCTGGGCGCATTTTTCGAAATTTTCAAAGGGGGTAGCCTTATCGGAATTCTAGGCGCATTTTTCGATATTTTCAAAGGAGTTAGCCTTCTCGGAATTCTGGGCGCATTTTTCGACATTTTCAAAGGGGTTAGCCTTATCGGAATTCTGGGCGCATATATCGAAATTTTCAATGGGGTTAGCCTTCTCGGAAATCTGGGCGCATTTTACGAAATTTTCAAAGGGGTTAGCCTTATCGGAATTCTGGGCGCATTTTTCGAAATTTTCAAAGGGGTTAGCCTTATCGGAATTCTGGGCGCATTTTTCGCAATTTTCAAAGGGGTTAGCCTATCGGAATTCTGGGCGCATTTTTCGAAATTTTCAAAGGGGTTAGCCTTCTCGGAATTCTGGGCGCATTTTTCGAAATTTTCAAAGGGGTTAGCCTTATCGGAATTCTGGGCCCATTTTTCGAAATTTTCAAAGGGGTTAGCCTTCTCGGAAATCTGGGCGCATTTTTCGAAATTTTCAAAGGGGTTAGCCTTATCGGAATTCTGGGCGCATTTTTCGAAATTTTCAAAGGGGTTAGCCTTATCGGAATTCTGGGCGCATTTTTCGAAATTTTCAAAGGGGGTAGCCTTATGGGAATTCTGGGCGCATTTTTCGAAATTTTCAAAGGGGTTAGCCATAACGGAATTCTGGGCGCATTTTTCGAAATTTTCAAAGGGGTTAGCCTTATCGGAATTCTGGGCGCATTTTTCGAAATTTTCAAAGGGGTTAGCCTTATCGGAATTCTGGGCGCATTTTTCGAGATTTTCAAAGGGGTTAGCCTTATCGGAATTCTGGGCGCATTTTTCGAAATTTTCAAAGGGGTTAGCCTTATCGGAATTCTGGGCGCATTTTTCTAAATTTTCAAAGGGGTTAGCCTTATCGGAATTCTGGGCGCATTTTTCGATATTTTCAAAGGAGTTAGCCTTCTCGGAATTCTGGGCGCATTTTTCGACATTTTCAAAGGGGTTAGCCTTATCGGAATTCTGTTCGCAAATATCGAAATTTTCAAAGGGGTTAGCCTTCTCGGAAATCTGGGCGCATTTTACGAAATTTTCAAAGGGGTTAGCCTATCGGAATTCTGGGCGCATTTTTCGAAAGTTTCAAAGGGGTTAGCCTTCTCGGAATTCTGGGCGCATTTTTCGAAATTTTCAAAGGGGTTAGCCTTCTCGGAATTCTGGGCGCATTTTTCGAAATTTTCAAAGGGGTTAGCCTTCTCGGAATGCTGGGCGCATTTTTCGAAATTTTCAAAGGGGTTAGCCTTCTCGGAATTCTGGGCGCATTTTTCTAAATTTTCAAAGGGGTTAGCCTTCTCGGAATTCTGGGCGCATTTTTCTAAAATTTCAAAGGGGTTAGCCTTCTCGGAATTCTGGGCGCATTTTTCGAAATTTTCAAAGGGGTTAGCCTTCTCGGAATTCTGGGCGCATTTTTCGAAATTTTCAAAGGGGTTAGCCTTATCGGAATTCTGGGCCCATTTTTCGAAATTTTCAAAGGGGTTAGCCTTCTCGGAAATCTGGGCGCATTTTTCGAAATTTTCAAAGGGGTTAGCCTTATCGGAATTATGGGCGCATTTTTCGAAATTTTCAAAGGGGTTAGCCTTATCGGAATTCTGGGCGCATTTTTCGAAATTTTCAAAGGGGTTAGCCTTATCGGAATTCTGGGCGCATTTTTCGAAATTTTCAAAGGGGTTAGCCATAACGGAATTCTGGGCGCAATTTTTCGAAATTTTCAAAGGGGTTAGCCTTCTCGGAAATCTGGGCGCATTTTTCGAAATTTTCAAAGGGGTTAGCCTTCACGGAATTCTGGGCGCATTTTTCGAAATTTTCAAAGGGGTTAGCCTTATCGGAATTCTGGGCGCATTTTTCGAAATTTGTAAAGCGGTTAGCCTTATCGGAATGCTGGGCGCATTTTTCGAAATTTTCAAAGGGCGCATTTTTCGAAATTTTCAAAGGGGTTAGCCTTATCGGAATTCTGGGCGCATTTTTCGAAATTTTCAAAGGGGTTAGCCTTATCGGAATTCTGGGCGCATTTTTCGAAATTTTCAAAGGGGTTAGCCTTCTCGGAATTCTGGGCGCATTTTTCGAAATTTTCTAAGGGGTTAGCCTTCTCGGAATGCTGGGCGCATTTTTCGAAATTTTCAAAGGGGTTAGCCTTCTCGGAATTCTGGGCGCATTTTTCTAAATTTTCAAAGGGGTTAGCCTTCTCGGAATTCTGGGCGCATTTTTCTAAAATTTCAAAGGGGTTAGCCTTCTCGGAATTCTGGGCGCATTTTTCGAAATTTTCAAAGGGGTTAGCCTTATCGGAATTCTAGGCGCATTTTTCCATATTTTCAAAGGAGTTAGCCTTCTCGGAATTCTGGGCGCATTTTTCGAAATTTTCAAAGGGGTTAGCCTTATCGGAATTCTAGGCGCATTTTTCGATATTTTCAAAGGAGTTAGCCTTCTCGGAATTCTGGGCGCATTTTTCGACATTTTCAAAGGGGTTAGCCTTATCGGAATTCTGGGCGCATATATCGAAATTTTCAAAGGGGTTAGCCTTCTCGGAAATCTGGGCGCATTTTTCGAAATTTTCAAAGGGGTTAGCCTTATCGGAATTCTGGGCGCATTTTTCGAAATTTTCAAAGGGGTTAGCCTTATCGGAATTCTGGGCGCATTTTTCGAAATTTTCAAAGGGGTTAGCCTTATCGGAATTCTGGGCGCATTTTTCGAAATTTTCAAAGGGGTTAGCCTTATCGGAATTCTGGCGCATTTTTCTAAATTTTCAAAGGGGTTAGCTTTCTCGGAATTCTGGGCGCATTTTTCGAAATTTTCAAAGGGGTTAGCCTTCTCGGAATTCTGGGCGCATTTTTCGAAATTTTCAAAGGGGGTAGCCTTATCGGAATTCTAGGCGCATTTTTCGATATTTTCAAAGGAGTTAGCCTTCTCGGAATTCTGGGCGCATTTTTCGACATTTTCAAAGGGGTTAGCCTTATCGGAATTCTGGGCGCATATATCGAAATTTTCAATGGGGTTAGCCTTCTCGGAAATCTGGGCGCATTTTACGAAATTTTCAAAGGGGTTAGCCTTATCGGAATTCTGGGCGCATTTTTCGAAATTATCAAAGGGGTTAGCCTTATCGGAATTCTGGGCGCATTTTTCGCAATTTTCAAAGGGGTTAGCCTATCGGAATTCTGGGCGCATTTTTCGAAATTTTCAAAGGGGTTAGCCTTCTCGGAATTCTGGGCGCATTTTTCGAAATTTTCAAAGGGGTTAGCCTTATCGGAATTCTGGGCCCATTTTTCGAAATTTTCAAAGGGGTTAGCCTTCTCGGAAATCTGGGCGCATTTTTCGAAATTTTCAAAGGGGTTAGCCTTATCGGAATTCTGGGCGCATTTTTCGAAATTTTCAAAGGGGTTAGCCTTCTCGGAATTCTGGGCGCATTTTTCGAAATTTTCAAAGGGGTTAGCCTTATCGGAATTCTGGGCGCGTTTTTCTAAATTTTCAAAGGGGTTAGCCTTCTCGGAATTCTGGGCGCATTTTTCGAAATTTTCAAAGGGGTTAGCCTTATCGGAATTCTGGGCGCATTTTTCGAAATTTTCAAAGGGGTTAGCCTTATCGGAATTCTGGGCGCATTTTTCGAAATTTTCAAAGGGGTTAGCCTTATCGGAATTCTGGGCGCATTTTTCGAAATTTTCAAAGGGGTTAGCCTTCTCGGAATTCTGGGCGCATTTTTCGAAATTTTCAAAGGGGTTAGCCTTCTCGGAATTCTGGGCGCATTTTTCGAAAATTTCAAAGGGGTTAGCCTTCTCGGAATTCTGGGCGCATTTTTCGAAATTTTCAAAGGGGTTAGCCTTATCGGAATTCTGGGCGCATTTTTCGAAATTTTCAAAGGGGTTAGCCTTATCGGAATTCTGGGCGCATTTTTCGAAATTTTCAAAGGGGTTAGCCATAACGGAATTCTGGGCGCAATTTTTCGAAATTTTCAAAGGGGTTAGCCTTCTCGGAAATCTGGGCGCATTTTTCGAAATTTTCAAAGGGGTTAGCCTTCACGGAATTCTGGGCGCATTTTTCGAAATTTTCAAAGGGGTTAGCCTTATCGGAATTCTGGGCGCATTTTTCGAAATTTTTAAAGCGGTTAGCCTTATCGGAATGCTGGGCGCATTTTTCGAAATTTTCAAAGGGCGCATTTTTCGAAATTTTCAAAGGGGTTAGCCTTATCGGAATTCTGGGCGCATTTTTCGAAATTTTCAAAGGGGTTAGCCTTATCGGAATTCTGGGCGCATTTTTCGAAATTTTCAAAGGGGTTAGCCTTCTCGGAATTCTGGGCGCATTTTTCGAAATTTTCTAAGGGGTTAGCCTTCTCGGAATGCTGGGCGCATTTTTCGAAATTTTCAAAGGGGTTAGCCTTCTCGGAATTCTGGGCGCATTTTTCGAAATTTTCAAAGGGGTTAGCCTTCTCGGAATTCTGGGCGCATTTTTCTAAAATTTCAAAGGGGTTAGCCTTCTCGGAATTCTGGGCGCATTTTTCGAAATTTTCAAAGGGGTTAGCCTTATCGGAATTCTAGGCGCATTTTTCGATATTTTCAAAGGAGTTAGCCTTCTCGGAATTCTGGGCGCATTTTTCGAAATTTTCAAAGGGGTTAGCCTTCTCGGAATTCTGGGCGCATTTTTCGAAATTTTCAAAGGGGTTAGCCTTCTCGGAATTCTGGGCGCATTTTTCGAAATTTTCAAAGGGGTTAGCCTTATCGGAATTCTAGGCGCATTTTTCGATATTTTCAAAGGAGTTAGCCTTCTCGGAATTCTGGGCGCATTTTTCGACATTTTCAAAGGGGTTAGCCTTATCGGAATTCTGGGCGCATATATCGAAATTTTCAAAGGGGTTAGCCTTCTCGGAAATCTGGGCGCATTTTTCGAAATTTTCAAAGGGGTTAGCCTTATCGGAATTCTGGGCGCATTTTTCGAAATTTTCAAAGGGGTTAGCCTTATCGGAATTATGGGCGCATTTTTCGAAATTTTCAAAGGGGTTAGCCTTATCGGAATTCTGGGCGCATTTTTCGAAATTTTCAAAGGGGTTAGCCTTATCGGAATTCTGGGCGCATTTTTCTAAATTTTCAAAGGGGTTAGACTTCTCGGAATTCTGGGCGCATTTTTCGAAATTTTCAAAGGGGTTAGCCTTCTCGGAATTCTGGGCGCATTTTTCGAAATTTTCAAAGGGGGTAGCCTTATCGGAATTCTAGGCGCATTTTTCGATATTTTCAAAGGAGTTAGCCTTCTCGGAATTCTGGGCGCATTTTTCGACATTTTCAAAGGGGTTAGCCTTATCGGAATTCTGGGCGCATATATCGAAATTTTCAATGGGGTTAGCCTTCTCGGAAATCTGGGCGCATTTTACGAAATTTTCAAAGGGGTTAGCCTTATCGGAATTCTGGGCGCATTTTTCGAAATTTTCAAAGGGGTTAGCCTTATCGGAATTCTGGGCGCATTTTTCGCAATTTTCAAAGGGGTTAGCCTATCGGAATTCTGGGCGCATTTTTCGAAATTTTCAAAGGGGTTAGCCTTCTCGGAATTCTGGGCGCATTTTTCGAAATTTTCAAAGGGGTTAGCCTTATCGGAATTCTGGGCCCATTTTTCGAAATTTTCAAAGGGGTTAGCCTTCTCGGAAATCTGGGCGCATTTTTCGAAATTTTCAAAGGGGTTAGCCTTATCGGAATTCTGGGCGCATTTTTCGAAATTTTCAAAGGGGTTAGCCTTATCGGAATTCTGGGCGCATTTTTCGAAATTTTCAAAGGGGTTAGCCTTATGGGAATTCTGGGCGCATTTTTCGAAATTTTCAAAGGGGTTAGCCATAACGGAATTCTGGGCGCATTTTTCGAAATTTTCAAAGGGGTTAGCCTTCTCGGAATTCTGGGCGCATTTTTCTAAAATTTCAAAGGGGTTAGCCTTCTCGGAATTCTGGGCGCATTTTTCGAAATTTTCAAAGGGGTTAGCCTTATCGGAATTCTAGGTGCATTTTTCGATATTTTCAAAGGAGTTAGCCTTCTCGGAATTCTGGGCGCATTTTTCGAAATTTTCAAAGGGGTTAGCCTTCTCGGAATTCTGGGCGCATTTTTCGAAATTTTCAAAGGGGTTAGCCTTCTCGGAATTCTGGGCGCATTTTTCGAAATTTTCAAAGGGGTTAGCCTTATCGGAATTCTGGGCGCATTTTTCGATATTTTCAAAGGAGTTAGCCTTCTCGGAATTCTGGGCGCATTTTTCGACATTTTCAAAGGGGTTAGCCTTATCGGAATTCTGGGCGCATATATCGAAATTTTCAAAGGGGTTAGCCTTCTCGGAAATCTGGGCGCATTTTTCGAAATTTTCAAAGGGGTTAGCCTTATCGGAATTCTGGGCGCATTTTTCGAGATTTTCAAAGGGGTTAGCCTTATCGGAATTCTGGGCGCATTTTTCGAAATTTTCAAAGGGGTTAGCCTTATCGGAATTCTGGGCGCATTTTTCTAAATTTTCAAAGGGGTTAGCCTTCTCGGAATTCTGGGCGCATTTTTCGAAATTTTCAAAGGGGGTAGCCTTATCGGAATTCTAGGCGCATTTTTCGATATTTTCAAAGGAGTTAGCCTTCCCGGAATTCTGGGCGCATTTTTCGACATTTTCAAAGGGGTTAGCCTTATCGGAATTCTGGGCGCATATATCGAAATTTTCAATGGGGTTAGCCTTCTCGGAAATCTGGGCGCATTTTACGAAATTTTCAAAGGGGTTAGCCTTATCGGAATTCTGGGCGCATTTTTCGAAATTTTCAAAGGGGTTAGCCTTCTCGGAAATCTGGGCGCATTTTTCGAAATTTTCAAAGGGGTTAGCCTTATCGGAATTCTGGGCGCATTTTTCTAAATTTTCAAAGGGGTTAGCTTTCTCGGAATTCTGGGCGCATTTTTCGAAATTTTCAAAGGGGTTAGCCTTCTCGGAATTCTGGGCGCATTTTTCGAAATTTTCAAAGGGGGTAGCCTTATCGGAATTCTAGGCGCATTTTTCGATATTTTCAAAGGAGTTAGCCTTCTCGGAATTCTGGGCGCATTTTTCGACATTTTCAAAGGGGTTAGCCTTATCGGAATTCTGGGCGCATATATCGAAATTTTCAATGGGGTTAGCCTTCTCGGAAATCTGGGCGCATTTTACGAAATTTTCAAAGGGGTTAGCCTTATCGGAATTCTGGGCGCATTTTTCGAAATTATCAAAGGGGTTAGCCTTATCGGAATTCTGGGCGCATTTTTCGAAATTATCAAAGGGGTTAGCCTTATCGGAATTCTGGGCGCATTTTTCGCAATTTTCAAAGGGGTTAGCCTATCGGAATTCTGGGCGCATTTTTCGAAATTTTCAAAGGGGTTAGCCTTCTCGGAATTCTGGGCGCATTTTTCGAAATTTTCAAAGGGGTTAGCCTTATCGGAATTCTGGGCCCATTTTTCGAAATTTTCAAAGGGGTTAGCCTTCTCGGAAATCTGGGCGCATTTTTCGAAATTTTCAAAGGGGTTAGCCTTATCGGAATTCTGGGCGCATTTTTCGAAATTTTCAAAGGGGTTAGCCTTCTCGGAATTCTGGGCGCATTTTTCGAAATTTTCAAAGGGGTTAGCCTTATCGGAATTCTGGGCGCGTTTTTCTAAATTTTCAAAGGGGTTAGCCTTCTCGGAATTCTGGGCGCATTTTTCGAAATTTTCAAAGGGGTTAGCCTTATCGGAATTCTGGGCGCATTTTTCGAAATTTTCAAAGGGGTTAGCCTTATCGGAATTCTGGGCGCATTTTTCGAAATTTTCAAAGGGGTTAGCCTTATCGGAATTCTGGGCGCATTTTTCGAAATTTTCAAAGGGGTTAGCCTTCTCGGAATTCTGGGCGCATTTTTCGAAATTTTCAAAGGGGTTAGCCTTCTCGGAATTCTGGGCGCATTTTTCGAAAATTTCAAAGGGGTTAGCCTTCTCGGAATTCTGGGCGCATTTTTCGAAATTTTCAAAGGGGTTAGCCTTATCGGAATTCTGGGCGCATTTTTCGAAATTTTCAAAGGGGTTAGCCTTATCGGAATTCTGGGCGCATTTTTCGAAATTTTCAAAGGGGTTAGCCATAACGGAATTCTGGGCGCAATTTTTCGAAATTTTCAAAGGGGTTAGCCTTCTCGGAAATCTGGGCGCATTTTTCGAAATTTTCAAAGGGGTTAGCCTTCACGGAATTCTGGGCGCATTTTTCGAAATTTTCAAAGGGGTTAGCCTTATCGGAATTCTGGGCGCATTTTTCGAAATTTTTAAAGCGGTTAGCCTTATCGGAATGCTGGGCGCATTTTTCGAAATTTTCAAAGGGCGCATTTTTCGAAATTTTCAAAGGGGTTAGCCTTATCGGAATTCTGGGCGCATTTTTCGAAATTTTCAAAGGGGTTAGCCTTATCGGAATTCTGGGCGCATTTTTCGAAATTTTCAAAGGGGTTAGCCTTCTCGGAATTCTGGGCGCATTTTTCGAAATTTTCTAAGGGGTTAGCCTTCTCGGAATGCTGGGCGCATTTTTCGAAATTTTCAAAGGGTTAGCCTTCTCGGAATTCTGGGCGCATTTTTCGAAATTTTCAAAGGGGTTAGCCTTCTCGGAATTCTGGGCGCATTTTTCTAAAATTTCAAAGGGGTTAGCCTTCTCGGAATTCTGGGCGCATTTTTCGAAATTTTCAAAGGGGTTAGCCTTATCGGAATTCTAGGCGCATTTTTCGATATTTTCAAAGGAGTTAGCCTTCTCGGAATTCTGGGCGCATTTTTCGAAATTTTCAAAGGGGTTAGCCTTCTCGGAATTCTGGGCGCATTTTTCGAAATTTTCAAAGGGGTTAGCCTTCTCGGAATTCTGGGCGCATTTTTCGAAATTTTCAAAGGGGTTAGCCTTATCGGAATTCTAGGCGCATTTTTCGATATTTTCAAAGGAGTTAGCCTTCTCGGAATTCTGGGCGCATTTTTCGAAATTTTCAAAGGGGTTAGCCTTATCGGAATTCTGGGCGCATTTTTCGAAATTTTCAAAGGGGTTAGCCATAACGGAATTCTGGGCGCAATTTTTCGAAATTTTCAAAGGGGTTAGCCTTCTCGGAAATCTGGGCGCATTTTTCGAAATTTTCAAAGGGGTTAGCCTTCACGGAATTCTGGGCGCATTTTTCGAAATTTTCAAAGGGGTTAGCCTTATCGGAATTCTGGGCGCATTTTTCGAAATTTTTAAAGCGGTTAGCCTTATCGGAATGCTGGGCGCATTTTTCGAAATTTTCAAAGGGCGCATTTTTCGAAATTTTCAAAGGGGTTAGCCTTATCGGAATTCTGGGCGCATTTTTCGAAATTTTCAAAGGGGTTAGCCTTATCGGAATTCTGGGCGCATTTTTCGAAATTTTCAAAGGGGTTAGCCTTCTCGGAATTCTGGGCGCATTTTTCGAAATTTTCTAAGGGGTTAGCCTTCTCGGAATGCTGGGCGCATTTTTCGAAATTTTCAAAGGGGTTAGCCTTCTCGGAATTCTGGGCGCATTTTTCGAAATTTTCAAAGGGGTTAGCCTTCTCGGAATTCTGGGCGCATTTTTCTAAAATTTCAAAGGGGTTAGCCTTCTCGGAATTCTGGGCGCATTTTTCGAAATTTTCAAAGGGGTTAGCCTTATCGGAATTCTAGGCGCATTTTTCGATATTTTCAAAGGAGTTAGCCTTCTCGGAATTCTGGGCGCATTTTTCGAAATTTTCAAAGGGGTTAGCCTTCTCGGAATTCTGGGCGCATTTTTCGAAATTTTCAAAGGGGTTAGCCTTCTCGGAATTCTGGGCGCATTTTTCGAAATTTTCAAAGGGGTTAGCCTTATCGGAATTCTAGGCGCATTTTTCGATATTTTCAAAGGAGTTAGCCTTCTCGGAATTCTGGGCGCATTTTTCGACATTTTCAAAGGGGTTAGCCTTATCGGAATTCTGGGCGCATATATCGAAATTTTCAAAGGGGTTAGCCTTCTCGGAAATCTGGGCGCATTTTTCGAAATTTTCAAAGGGGTTAGCCTTATCGGAATTCTGGGCGCATTTTTCGAAATTTTCAAAGGGGTTAGCCTTATCGGAATTATGGGCGCATTTTTCGAAATTTTCAAAGGGGTTAGCCTTATCGGAATTCTGGGCGCATTTTTCGAAATTTTCAAAGGGGTTAGCCTTATCGGAATTCTGGGCGCATTTTTCTAAATTTTCAAAGGGGTTAGACTTCTCGGAATTCTGGGCGCATTTTTCGAAATTTTCAAAGGGGTTAGCCTTCTCGGAATTCTGGGCGCATTTTTCGAAATTTTCAAAGGGGGTAGCCTTATCGGAATTCTAGGCGCATTTTTCGATATTTTCAAAGGAGTTAGCCTTCTCGGAATTCTGGGCGCATTTTTCGACATTTTCAAAGGGGTTAGCCTTATCGGAATTCTGGGCGCATATATCGAAATTTTCAATGGGGTTAGCCTTCTCGGAAATCTGGGCGCATTTTACGAAATTTTCAAAGGGGTTAGCCTTATCGGAATTCTGGGCGCATTTTTCGAAATTTTCAAAGGGGTTAGCCTTATCGGAATTCTGGGCGCATTTTTCGCAATTTTCAAAGGGGTTAGCCTATCGGAATTCTGGGCGCATTTTTCGAAATTTTCAAAGGGGTTAGCCTTCTCGGAATTCTGGGCGCATTTTTCGAAATTTTCAAAGGGGTTAGCCTTATCGGAATTCTGGGCCCATTTTTCGAAATTTTCAAAGGGGTTAGCCTTCTCGGAAATCTGGGCGCATTTTTCGAAATTTTCAAAGGGGTTAGCCTTATCGGAATTCTGGGCGCATTTTTCGAAATTTTCAAAGGGGTTAGCCTTATCGGAATTCTGGGCGCATTTTTCGAAATTTTCAAAGGGGTTAGCCTTATGGGAATTCTGGGCGCATTTTTCGAAATTTTCAAAGGGGTTAGCCATAACGGAATTCTGGGCGCATTTTTCGAAATTTTCAAAGGGGTTAGCCTTCTCGGAATTCTGGGCGCATTTTTCTAAAATTTCAAAGGGGTTAGCCTTCTCGGAATTCTGGGCGCATTTTTCGAAATTTTCAAAGGGGTTAGCCTTATCGGAATTCTAGGTGCATTTTTCGATATTTTCAAAGGAGTTAGCCTTCTCGGAATTCTGGGCGCATTTTTCGAAATTTTCAAAGGGGTTAGCCTTCTCGGAATTCTGGGCGCATTTTTCGAAATTTTCAAAGGGGTTAGCCTTCTCGGAATTCTGGGCGCATTTTTCGAAATTTTCAAAGGGGTTAGCCTTATCGGAATTCTGGGCGCATTTTTCGATATTTTCAAAGGAGTTAGCCTTCTCGGAATTCTGGGCGCATTTTTCGACATTTTCAAAGGGGTTAGCCTTATCGGAATTCTGGGCGCATATATCGAAATTTTCAAAGGGGTTAGCCTTCTCGGAAATCTGGGCGCATTTTTCGAAATTTTCAAAGGGGTTAGCCTTATCGGAATTCTGGGCGCATTTTTCGAGATTTTCAAAGGGGTTAGCCTTATCGGAATTCTGGGCGCATTTTTCGAAATTTTCAAAGGGGTTAGCCTTATCGGAATTCTGGGCGCATTTTTCTAAATTTTCAAAGGGGTTAGCCTTCTCGGAATTCTGGGCGCATTTTTCGAAATTTTCAAAGGGGGTAGCCTTATCGGAATTCTAGGCGCATTTTTCGATATTTTCAAAGGAGTTAGCCTTCTCGGAATTCTGGGCGCATTTTTCGACATTTTCAAAGGGGTTAGCCTTATCGGAATTCTGGGCGCATATATCGAAATTTTCAATGGGGTTAGCCTTCTCGGAAATCTGGGCGCATTTTACGAAATTTTCAAAGGGGTTAGCCTTATCGGAATTCTGGGCGCATTTTTCGAAATTTTCAAAGGGGTTAGCCTTCTCGGAAATCTGGGCGCATTTTTCGAAATTTTCAAAGGGGTTAGCCTAATCGGAATTCTGGGCGCATTTTTCTAAATTTTCAAAGGGGTTAGCTTTCTCGGAATTCTGGGCGCATTTTTCGAAATTTTCAAAGGGGTTAGCCTTCTCGGAATTCTGGGCGCATTTTTCGAAATTTTCAAAGGGGGTAGCCTTATCGGAATTCTAGGCGCATTTTTCGATATTTTCAAAGGAGTTAGCCTTCTCGGAATTCTGGGCGCATTTTTCGACATTTTCAAAGGGGTTAGCCTTATCGGAATTCTGGGCGCATATATCGAAATTTTCAATGGGGTTAGCCTTCTCGGAAATCTGGGCGCATTTTACGAAATTTTCAAAGGGGTTAGCCTTATCGGAATTCTGGGCGCATTTTTCGAAATTATCAAAGGGGTTAGCCTTATCGGAATTCTGGGCGCATTTTTCGAAATTATCAAAGGGGTTAGCCTTATCGGAATTCTGGGCGCATTTTTCGCAATTTTCAAAGGGGTTAGCCTATCGGAATTCTGGGCGCATTTTTCGAAATTTTCAAAGGGGTTAGCCTTCTCGGAATTCTGGGCGCATTTTTCGAAATTTTCAAAGGGGTTAGCCTTATCGGAATTCTGGGCCCATTTTTCGAAATTTTCAAAGGGGTTAGCCTTCTCGGAAATCTGGGCGCATTTTTCGAAATTTTCAAAGGGGTTAGCCTTATCGGAATTCTGGGCGCATTTTTCGAAATTTTCAAAGGGGTTAGCCTTCTCGGAATTCTGGGCGCATTTTTCGAAATTTTCAAAGGGGTTAGCCTTATCGGAATTCTGGGCGCGTTTTTCTAAATTTTCAAAGGGGTTAGCCTTCTCGGAATTCTGGGCGCATTTTTCGAAATTTTCAAAGGGGTTAGCCTTATCGGAATTCTGGGCGCATTTTTCGAAATTTTCAAAGGGGTTAGCCTTATCGGAATTCTGGGCGCATTTTTCGAAATTTTCAAAGGGGTTAGCCTTATCGGAATTCTGGGCGCATTTTTCGAAATTTTCAAAGGGGTTAGCCTTCTCGGAATTCTGGGCGCATTTTTCGAAATTTTCAAAGGGGTTAGCCTTCTCGGAATTCTGGGCGCATTTTTCGAAAATTTCAAAGGGGTTAGCCTTCTCGGAATTCTGGGCGCATTTTTCGAAATTTTCAAAGGGGTTAGCCTTATCGGAATTCTGGGCGCATTTTTCGAAATTTTCAAAGGGGTTAGCCTTATCGGAATTCTGGGCGCATTTTTCGAAATTTTCAAAGGGGTTAGCCATAACGGAATTCTGGGCGCAATTTTTCGAAATTTTCAAAGGGGTTAGCCTTCTCGGAAATCTGGGCGCATTTTTCGAAATTTTCAAAGGGGTTAGCCTTCACGGAATTCTGGGCGCATTTTTCGAAATTTTCAAAGGGGTTAGCCTTATCGGAATTCTGGGCGCATTTTTCGAAATTTTTAAAGCGGTTAGCCTTATCGGAATGCTGGGCGCATTTTTCGAAATTTTCAAAGGGCGCATTTTTCGAAATTTTCAAAGGGGTTAGCCTTATCGGAATTCTGGGCGCATTTTTCGAAATTTTCAAAGGGGTTAGCCTTATCGGAATTCTGGGCGCATTTTTCGAAATTTTCAAAGGGGTTAGCCTTCTCGGAATTCTGGGCGCATTTTTCGAAATTTTCTAAGGGGTTAGCCTTCTCGGAATGCTGGGCGCATTTTTCGAAATTTTCAAAGGGGTTAGCCTTCTCGGAATTCTGGGCGCATTTTTCGAAATTTTCAAAGGGGTTAGCCTTCTCGGAATTCTGGGCGCATTTTTCTAAAATTTCAAAGGGGTTAGCCTTCTCGGAATTCTGGGCGCATTTTTCGAAATTTTCAAAGGGGTTAGCCTTATCGGAATTCTAGGCGCATTTTTCGATATTTTCAAAGGAGTTAGCCTTCTCGGAATTCTGGGCGCATTTTTCGAAATTTTCAAAGGGGTTAGCCTTCTCGGAATTCTGGGCGCATTTTTCGAAATTTTCAAAGGGGTTAGCCTTCTCGGAATTCTGGGCGCATTTTTCGAAATTTTCAAAGGGGTTAGCCTTATCGGAATTCTAGGCGCATTTTTCGATATTTTCAAAGGAGTTAGCCTTCTCGGAATTCTGGGCGCATTTTTCGACATTTTCAAAGGGGTTAGCCTTATCGGAATTCTGGGCGCATATATCGAAATTTTCAAAGGGGTTAGCCTTCTCGGAAATCTGGGCGCATTTTTCGAAATTTTCAAAGGGTTAGCCTTATCGGAATTCTGGGCGCATTTTTCGAAATTTTCAAAGGGGTTAGCCTTATCGGAATTATGGGCGCATTTTTCGAAATTTTCAAAGGGGTTAGCCTTATCGGAATTCTGGGCGCATTTTTCGAAATTTTCAAAGGGGTTAGCCTTATCGGAATTCTGGGCGCATTTTTCTAAATTTTCAAAGGGGTTAGACTTCTCGGAATTCTGGGCGCATTTTTCGAAATTTTCAAAGGGGTTAGCCTTCTCGGAATTCTGGGCGCATTTTTCGAAATTTTCAAAGGGGGTAGCCTTATCGGAATTCTAGGCGCATTTTTCGATATTTTCAAAGGAGTTAGCCTTCTCGGAATTCTGGGCGCATTTTTCGACATTTTCAAAGGGGTTAGCCTTATCGGAATTCTGGGCGCATATATCGAAATTTTCAATGGGGTTAGCCTTCTCGGAAATCTGGGCGCATTTTACGAAATTTTCAAAGGGGTTAGCCTTATCGGAATTCTGGGCGCATTTTTCGAAATTTTCAAAGGGGTTAGCCTTATCGGAATTCTGGGCGCATTTTTCGCAATTTTCAAAGGGGTTAGCCTATCGGAATTCTGGGCGCATTTTTCGAAATTTTCAAAGGGGTTAGCCTTCTCGGAATTCTGGGCGCATTTTTCGAAATTTTCAAAGGGGTTAGCCTTATCGGAATTCTGGGCCCATTTTTCGAAATTTTCAAAGGGGTTAGCCTTCTCGGAAATCTGGGCGCATTTTTCGAAATTTTCAAAGGGGTTAGCCTTATCGGAATTCTGGGCGCATTTTTCGAAATTTTCAAAGGGGTTAGCCTTATCGGAATTCTGGGCGCATTTTTCGAAATTTTCAAAGGGGTTAGCCTTATGGGAATTCTGGGCGCATTTTTCGAAATTTTCAAAGGGGTTAGCCATAACGGAATTCTGGGCGCATTTTTCGAAATTTTCAAAGGGGTTAGCCTTCTCGGAATTCTGGGCGCATTTTTCTAAAATTTCAAAGGGGTTAGCCTTCTCGGAATTCTGGGCGCATTTTTCGAAATTTTCAAAGGGGTTAGCCTTATCGGAATTCTAGGCGCATTTTTCGATATTTTCAAAGGAGTTAGCCTTCTCGGAATTCTGGGCGCATTTTTCGAAATTTTCAAAGGGGTTAGCCTTCTCGGAATTCTGGGCGCATTTTTCGAAATTTTCAAAGGGGTTAGCCTTCTCGGAATTCTGGGCGCATTTTTCGAAATTTTCAAAGGGGTTAGCCTTATCGGAATTCTAGGCGCATTTTTCGATATTTTCAAAGGAGTTAGCCTTCTCGGAATTCTGGGCGCATTTTTCGACATTTTCAAAGGGGTTAGCCTTATCGGAATTCTGGGCGCATATATCGAAATTTTCAAAGGGGTTAGCCTTCTCGGAAATCTGGGCGCATTTTTCGAAATTTTCAAAGGGGTTAGCCTTATCGGAATTCTGGGCGCATTTTTCGAGATTTTCAAAGGGGTTAGCCTTATCGGAATTCTGGGCGCATTTTTCGAAATTTTCAAAGGGGTTAGCCTTATCGGAATTCTGGGCGCATTTTTCTAAATTTTCAAAGGGGTTAGCCTTCTCGGAATTCTGGGCGCATTTTTCGAAATTTTCAAAGGGGGTAGCCTTATCGGAATTCTAGGCGCATTTTTCGATATTTTCAAAGGAGTTAGCCTTCTCGGAATTCTGGGCGCATTTTTCGACATTTTCAAAGGGGTTAGCCTTATCGGAATTCTGGGCGCATTTTTCGACATTTTCAAAGGGGTTAGCCTTATCGGAATTCTGGGCGCATATATCGAAATTTTCAATGGGGTTAGCCTTCTCGGAAATCTGGGCGCATTTTACGAAATTTTCAAAGGGGTTAGCCTTATCGGAATTCTGGGCGCATTTTTCGAAATTTTCAAAGGGGTTAGCCTTATCGGAATTCTGGGCGCATTTTTCGCAATTTTCAAAGGGGTTAGCCTATCGGAATTCTGGGCGCATTTTTCGAAATTTTCAAAGGGGTTAGCCTTCTCGGAATTCTGGGCGCATTTTTCGAAATTTTCAAAGGGGTTAGCCTTATCGGAATTCTGGGCCCATTTTTCGAAATTTTCAAAGGGGTTAGCCTTCTCGGAAATCTGGGCGCATTTTTCGAAATTTTCAAAGGGGTTAGCCTTATCGGAATTCTGGGCGCATTTTTCGAAATTTTCAAAGGGGTTAGCCTTATCGGAATTCTGGGCGCATTTTTCGAAATTTTCAAAGGGGTTAGCCTTATGGGAATTCTGGGCGCATTTTTCGAAATTTTCAAAGGGGTTAGCCATAACGGAATTCTGGGCGCATTTTTCGAAATTTTCAAAGGGGTTAGCCTTATCGGAATTCTGGGCGCATTTTTCGAAATTTTCAAAGGGGTTAGCCTTATCGGAATTCTGGGCGCATTTTTCGAGATTTTCAAAGGGGTTAGCCTTATCGGAATTCTGGGCGCATTTTTCGAAATTTTCAAAGGGGTTAGCCTTATCGGAATTCTGGGCGCATTTTTCTAAATTTTCAAAGGGGTTAGCCTTATCGGAATTCTGGGCGCATTTTTCGATATTTTCAAAGGAGTTAGCCTTCTCGGAATTCTGGGCGCATTTTTCGACATTTTCAAAGGGGTTAGCCTTATCGGAATTCTGTTCGCAAATATCGAAATTTTCAAAGGGGTTAGCCTTCTCGGAAATCTGGGCGCATTTTACGAAATTTTCAAAGGGGTTAGCCTATCGGAATTCTGGGCGCATTTTTCGAAAGTTTCAAAGGGGTTAGCCTTCTCGGAATTCTGGGCGCATTTTTCGAAATTTTCAAAGGGGTTAGCCTTCTCGGAATTCTGGGCGCATTTTTCGAAATTTTCAAAGGGGTTAGCCTTCTCGGAATGCTGGGCGCATTTTTCGAAATTTTCAAAGGGGTTAGCCTTCTCGGAATTCTGGGCGCATTTTTCTAAATTTTCAAAGGGGTTAGCCTTCTCGGAATTCTGGGCGCATTTTTCTAAAATTTCAAAGGGGTTAGCCTTCTCGGAATTCTGGGCGCATTTTTCGAAATTTTCAAAGGGGTTAGCCTTCTCGGAATTCTGGGCGCATTTTTCGAAATTTTCAAAGGGGTTAGCCTTATCGGAATTCTGGGCCCATTTTTCGAAATTTTCAAAGGGGTTAGCCTTCTCGGAAATCTGGGCGCATTTTTCGAAATTTTCAAAGGGGTTAGCCTTATCGGAATTATGGGCGCATTTTTCGAAATTTTCAAAGGGGTTAGCCTTATCGGAATTCTGGGCGCATTTTTCGAAATTTTCAAAGGGGTTAGCCTTATCGGAATTCTGGGCGCATTTTTCGAAATTTTCAAAGGGGTTAGCCATAACGGAATTCTGGGCGCAATTTTTCGAAATTTTCAAAGGGGTTAGCCTTCTCGGAAATCTGGGCGCATTTTTCGAAATTTTCAAAGGGGTTAGCCTTCACGGAATTCTGGGCGCATTTTTCGAAATTTTCAAAGGGGTTAGCCTTATCGGAATTCTGGGCGCATTTTTCGAAATTTTTAAAGCGGTTAGCCTTATCGGAATGCTGGGCGCATTTTTCGAAATTTTCAAAGGGCGCATTTTTCGAAATTTTCAAAGGGGTTAGCCTTATCGGAATTCTGGGCGCATTTTTCGAAATTTTCAAAGGGGTTAGCCTTATCGGAATTCTGGGCGCATTTTTCGAAATTTTCAAAGGGGTTAGCCTTCTCGGAATTCTGGGCGCATTTTTCGAAATTTTCTAAGGGGTTAGCCTTCTCGGAATGCTGGGCGCATTTTTCGAAATTTTCAAAGGGGTTAGCCTTCTCGGAATTCTGGGCGCATTTTTCTAAATTTTCAAAGGGGTTAGCCTTCTCGGAATTCTGGGCGCATTTTTCTAAAATTTCAAAGGGGTTAGCCTTCTCGGAATTCTGGGCGCATTTTTCGAAATTTTCAAAGGGGTTAGCCTTATCGGAATTCTAGGCGCATTTTTCGATATTTTCAAAGGGGTTAGCCTTCTCGGAAATCTGGGCGTATTTTTCGAAATTTTCAAAGGGGTTAGCCTTATCGGAATTCTGGGCGCATTTTTCGAAATTTTCAAAGGGGTTAGCCTTCTCGGAATTCTGGGCGCATTTTTCGAAATTTTCAAAGGGGTTAGCCTTATCGGAATTCTGGGCGCATTTTTCTAAATTTTCAAAGGGGTTAGCCTTATCGGAATTCTGGGCGCATTTTTCGATATTTTCAAAGGAGTTAGCCTTCTCGGAATTCTGGGCGCATTTTTCGACATTTTCAAAGGGGTTAGCCTTATCGGAATTCTGTTCGCAAATATCGAAATTTTCAAAGGGGTTAGCCTTCTCGGAAATCTGGGCGCATTTTACGAAATTTTCAAAGGGGTTAGCCTATCGGAATTCTGGGCGCATTTTTCGAAAGTTTCAAAGGGGTTAGCCTTCTCGGAATTCTGGGCGCATTTTTCGAAATTTTCAAAGGGGTTAGCCTTCTCGGAATTCTGGGCGCATTTTTCGAAATTTTCAAAGGGGTTAGCCTTCTCGGAATGCTGGGCGCATTTTTCGAAATTTTCAAAGGGGTTAGCCTTCTCGGAATTCTGGGCGCATTTTTCTAAATTTTCAAAGGGGTTAGCCTTCTCGGAATTCTGGGCGCATTTTTCTAAAATTTCAAAGGGGTTAGCCTTCTCGGAATTCTGGGCGCATTTTTCGAAATTTTCAAAGGGGTTAGCCTTCTCGGAATTCTGGGCGCATTTTTCGAAATTTTCAAAGGGGTTAGCCTTATCGGAATTCTGGGCCCATTTTTCGAAATTTTCAAAGGGGTTAGCCTTCTCGGAAATCTGGGCGCATTTTTCGAAATTTTCAAAGGGGTTAGCCTTATCGGAATTATGGGCGCATTTTTCGAAATTTTCAAAGGGGTTAGCCTTATCGGAATTCTGGGCGCATTTTTCGAAATTTTCAAAGGGGTTAGCCTTATCGGAATTCTGGGCGCATTTTTCGAAATTTTCAAAGGGGTTAGCCATAACGGAATTCTGGGCGCAATTTTTCGAAATTTTCAAAGGGGTTAGCCTTCTCGGAAATCTGGGCGCATTTTTCGAAATTTTCAAAGGGGTTAGCCTTCACGGAATTCTGGGCGCATTTTTCGAAATTTTCAAAGGGGTTAGCCTTATCGGAATTCTGGGCGCATTTTTCGAAATTTTTAAAGCGGTTAGCCTTATCGGAATGCTGGGCGCATTTTTCGAAATTTTCAAAGGGCGCATTTTTCGAAATTTTCAAAGGGGTTAGCCTTATCGGAATTCTGGGCGCATTTTTCGAAATTTTCAAAGGGGTTAGCCTTATCGGAATTCTGGGCGCATTTTTCGAAATTTTCAAAGGGGTTAGCCTTCTCGGAATTCTGGGCGCATTTTTCGAAATTTTCTAAGGGGTTAGCCTTCTCGGAATGCTGGGCGCATTTTTCGAAATTTTCAAAGGGGTTAGCCTTCTCGGAATTCTGGGCGCATTTTTCTAAATTTTCAAAGGGGTTAGCCTTCTCGGAATTCTGGGCGCATTTTTCTAAAATTTCAAAGGGGTTAGCCTTCTCGGAATTCTGGGCGCATTTTTCGAAATTTTCAAAGGGGTTAGCCTTATCGGAATTCTAGGCGCATTTTTCGATATTTTCAAAGGAGTTAGCCTTCTCGGAATTCTGGGCGCATTTTTCGACATTTTCAAAGGGGTTAGCCTTATCGGAATTCTGGGCGCATATATCGAAATTTTCAAAGGGGTTAGCCTTCTCGGAAATCTGGGCGCATTTTTCGAAATTTTCAAAGGGGTTAGCCTTATCGGAATTCTGGGCGCATTTTTCGAAATTTTCAAAGGGGTTAGCCTTATCGGAATTCTGGGCGCATTTTTCGAAATTTTCAAAGGGGTTAGCCTTATCGGAATTCTGGGCGCATTTTTCGAAATTTTCAAAGGGGTTAGCCTTATCGGAATTCTGGGCGCATTTTTCTAAATTTTCAAAGGGGTTAGCTTTCTCGGAATTCTGGGCGCATTTTTCGAAATTTTCAAAGGGGTTAGCCTTCTCGGAATTCTGGGCGCATTTTTCGAAATTTTCAAAGGGGGTAGCCTTATCGGAATTCTAGGCGCATTTTTCGATATTTTCAAAGGAGTTAGCCTTCTCGGAATTCTGGGCGCATTTTTCGACATTTTCAAAGGGGTTAGCCTTATCGGAATTCTGGGCGCATATATCGAAATTTTCAATGGGGTTAGCCTTCTCGGAAATCTGGGCGCATTTTACGAAATTTTCAAAGGGGTTAGCCTTATCGGAATTCTGGGCGCATTTTTCGAAATTTTCAAAGGGGTTAGCCTTATCGGAATTCTGGGCGCATTTTTCGCAATTTTCAAAGGGGTTAGCCTATCGGAATTCTGGGCGCATTTTTCGAAATTTTCAAAGGGGTTAGCCTTCTCGGAATTCTGGGCGCATTTTTCGAAATTTTCAAAGGGGTTAGCCTTATCGGAATTCTGGGCCCATTTTTCGAAATTTTCAAAGGGGTTAGCCTTCTCGGAAATCTGGGCGCATTTTTCGAAATTTTCAAAGGGGTTAGCCTTATCGGAATTCTGGGCGCATTTTTCGAAATTTTCAAAGGGGTTAGCCTTCTCGGAATTCTGGGCGCATTTTTCGAAATTTTCAAAGGGGTTAGCCTTATCGGAATTCTGGGCGCGTTTTTCTAAATTTTCAAAGGGGTTAGCCTTCTCGGAATTCTGGGCGCATTTTTCGAAATTTTCAAAGGGGTTAGCCTTATCGGAATTCTGGGCGCATTTTTCGAAATTTTCAAAGGGGTTAGCCTTATCGGAATTCTGGGCGCATTTTTCGAAATTTTCAAAGGGGTTAGCCTTATCGGAATTTTGGGCGCATTTTTCGAAATTTTCAAAGGGGTTAGCCTTCTCGGAATTCTGGGCGCATTTTTCGAAATTTTCAAAGGGGTTAGCCTTCTCGGAATTCTGGGCGCATTTTTCGAAAATTTCAAAGGGGTTAGCCTTCTCGGAATTCTGGGCGCATTTTTCGAAATTTTCAAAGGGGTTAGCCTTATCGGAATTCTGGGCGCATTTTTCGAAATTTTCAAAGGGGTTAGCCTTATCGGAATTCTGGGCGCATTTTTCGAAATTTTCAAAGGGGTTAGCCATAACGGAATTCTGGGCGCAATTTTTCGAAATTTTCAAAGGGGTTAGCCTTCTCGGAAATCTGGGCGCATTTTTCGAAATTTTCAAAGGGGTTAGCCTTCACGGAATTCTGGGCGCATTTTTCGAAATTTTCAAAGGGGTTAGCCTTATCGGAATTCTGGGCGCATTTTTCGAAATTTTTAAAGCGGTTAGCCTTATCGGAATGCTGGGCGCATTTTTCGAAATTTTCAAAGGGCGCATTTTTCGAAATTTTCAAAGGGGTTAGCCTTATCGGAATTCTGGGCGCATTTTTCGAAATTTTCAAAGGGGTTAGCCTTATCGGAATTCTGGGCGCATTTTTCGAAATTTTCAAAGGGGTTAGCCTTCTCGGAATTCTGGGCGCATTTTTCGAAATTTTCAAAGGGGTTAGCCTTCTCGGAATGCTGGGCGCATTTTTCGAAATTTTCAAAGGGGTTAGCCTTCTCGGAATTCTGGGCGCATTTTTCGAAATTTTCAAAGGGGTTAGCCTTCTCGGAATTCTGGGCGCATTTTTCTAAAATTTCAAAGGGGTTAGCCTTCTCGGAATTCTGGGCGCATTTTTCGAAATTTTCAAAGGGGTTAGCCTTATCGGAATTCTAGGCGCATTTTTCGATATTTTCAAAGGAGTTAGCCTTCTCGGAATTCTGGGCGCATTTTTCGAAATTTTCAAAGGGGTTAGCCTTCTCGGAATTCTGGGCGCATTTTTCTAAAATTTCAAAAGGGTTAGCCTTCTCGGAATTCTGGGCGCATTTTTCGAAATTTTCAAAGGGGTTAGCCTTCTCGGAATTCTGGGCGCATTTTTCGAAATTTTCAAAGGGGTTAGCCTTACCGGAATTCTGGGCCCATTTTTCGAAATTTTCAAAGGGGTTAGCCTTCTCGGAAATCTGGGCGCATTTTTCGAAATTTTCAAAGGGGTTAGCCTTATCGGAATTATGGGCGCATTTTTCGAAATTTTCAAAGGGGTTAGCCTTATCGGAATTCTGGGCGCATTTTTCGAAATTTTCAAAGGGGTTAGCCTTATCGGAATTCTGGGCGCATTTTTCGAAATTTTCAAAGGGGTTAGCCATAACGGAATTCTGGGCGCAATTTTTCGAAATTTTCAAAGGGGTTAGCCTTCTCGGAAATCTGGGCGCATTTTTCGAAATTTTCAAAGGGGTTAGCCTTCACGGAATTCTGGGCGCATTTTTCGAAATTTTCAAAGGGGTTAGCCTTATCGGAATTCTGGGCGCATTTTTCGAAATTTTTAAAGCGGTTAGCCTTATCGGAATGCTGGGCGCATTTTTCGAAATTTTCAAAGGGCGCATTTTTCGAAATTTTCAAAGGGGTTAGCCTTATCGGAATTCTGGGCGCATTTTTCGAAATTTTCAAAGGGGTTAGCCTTATCGGAATTCTGGGCGCATTTTTCGAAATTTTCAAAGGGGTTAGCCTTCTCGGAATTCTGGGCGCATTTTTCGAAATTTTCTAAGGGGTTAGCCTTCTCGGAATGCTGGGCGCATTTTTCGAAATTTTCAAAGGGGTTAGCCTTCTCGGAATTCTGGGCGCATTTTTCTAAATTTTCAAAGGGGTTAGCCTTCTCGGAATTCTGGGCGCATTTTTCTAAAATTTCAAAGGGGTTAGCCTTCTCGGAATTCTGGGCGCATTTTTCGAAATTTTCAAAGGGGTTAGCCTTATCGGAATTCTAGGCGCATTTTTCGATATTTTCAAAGGAGTTAGCCTTCTCGGAATTCTGGGCGCATTTTTCGAAATTTTCAAAGGGGTTAGCCTTCTCGGAATTCTGGGCGCATTTTTCGAAATTTTCAAAGGGGTTAGCCTTCTCGGAATTCTGGGCGCATTTTTCGAAATTTTCAAAGGGGTTAGCCTTATCGGAATTCTTGGCGCATTTTTCGATATTTTCAAAGGAGTTAGCCTTCTCGGAATTCTGGGCGCATTTTTCGACATTTTCAAAGGGGTTAGCCTTATCGGAATTCTGGGCGCATATATCGAAATTTTCAAAGGGGTTAGCCTTCTCGGAAATCTGGGCGCATTTTTCTAAATTTTCAAAGGGGTTAGCCTTATCGGAATTCTGGGCGCATTTTTCGAAATTTTCAAAGGGGTTAGCCTTATCGGAATTCTGGGCGCATTTTTCGAAATTTTCAAAGGGGTTAGCCTTATCGGAATTCTGGGCGCATTTTTCGAAATTTTCAAAGGGGTTAGCCTTATCGGAATTCTGGGCGCATTTTTCTAAATTTTCAAAGGGGTTAGCCTTCTCGGAATTCTGGGCGCATTTTTCGAAATTTTCAAAGGGGTTAGCCTTCTCGGAATTCTGGGCGCATTTTTCGAAATTTTCAAAGGGGGTAGCCTTATCGGAATTCTAGGCGCATTTTTCGATATTTTCAAAGGAGTTAGCCTTCTCGGAATTCTGGGCGCATTTTTCGACATTTTCAAAGGGGTTAGCCTTATCGGAATTCTGGGCGCATATATCGAAATTTTCAATGGGGTTAGCCTTCTCGGAAATCTGGGCGCATTTTACGAAATTTTCAAAGGGGTTAGCCTTATCGGAATTCTGGGCGCATTTTCCGAAATTTTCAAAGGGGTTAGCCTTATCGGAATTCTGGGCGCATTTTTCGCAATTTTCAAAGGGGTTAGCCTATCGGAATTCAGGGCGCATTTTTCGAAATTTTCAAAGGGGTTAGCCTTCTCGGAATTCTGGGCGCATTTTTCGAAATTTTCAAAGGGGTTAGCCTTATCGGAATTCTGGGCCCATTTTTAGAAATTTTCAAAGGGGTTAGCCTTCTCGGAAATCTGGGCGCATTTTTCGAAATTTTCAAAGGGGTTAGCCTTATCGGAATTCTGGGCGCATTTTTCGAAATTTTCAAAGGGGTTAGCCTTCTCGGAATTCTGGGCGCATTTTTCGAAATTTTCAAAGGGGTTAGCCTTATCGGAATTCTGGGCGCGTTTTTCTAAATTTTCAAAGGGGTTAGCCTTCTCGGAATTCTGGGCGCATTTTTCGAAATTTTCAAAGGGGTTAGCCTTATCGGAATTCTGGGCGCATTTTTCGAAATTTTCAAAGGGGTTAGCCTTATCGGAATTCTGGGCGCATTTTTCGAAATTTTCAAAGGGGTTAGCCTTATCGGAATTCTGGGCGCATTTTTCGAAATTTTCAAAGGGGTTAGCCTTCTCGGAATTCTGGGCGCATTTTTCGAAATTTTCAAAGGGGTTAGCCTTCTCGGAATTCTGGGCGCATTTTTCGAAAATTTCAAAGGGGTTAGCCTTCTCGGAATTCTGGGCGCATTTTTCGAAATTTTCAAAGGGGTTAGCCTTATCGGAATTCTGGGCGCATTTTTCGAAATTTTCAAAGGGGTTAGCCTTATCGGAATTCTGGGCGCATTTTTCGAAATTTTCAAAGGGGTTAGCCATAACGGAATTCTGGGCGCAATTTTTCGAAATTTTCAAAGGGGTTAGCCTTCTCGGAAATCTGGGCGCATTTTTCGAAATTTTCAAAGGGGTTAGCCTTCACGGAATTCTGGGCGCATTTTTCGAAATTTTCAAAGGGGTTAGCCTTATCGGAATTCTGGGCGCATTTTTCGAAATTTTTAAAGCGGTTAGCCTTATCGGAATGCTGGGCGCATTTTTCGAAATTTTCAAAGGGCGCATTTTTCGAAATTTTCAAAGGGGTTAGCCTTATCGGAATTCTGGGCGCATTTTTCGAAATTTTCAAAGGGGTTAGCCTTATCGGAATTCTGGGCGCATTTTTCGAAATTTTCAAAGGGGTTAGCCTTCTCGGAATTCTGGGCGCATTTTTCGAAATTTTCTAAGGGGTTAGCCTTCTCGGAATGCTGGGCGCATTTTTCGAAATTTTCAAAGGGGTTAGCCTTCTCGGAATTCTGGGCGCATTTTTCGAAATTTTCAAAGGGGTTAGCCTTCTCGGAATTCTGGGCGCATTTTTCTAAAATTTCAAAGGGGTTAGCCTTCTCGGAATTCTGGGCGCATTTTTCGAAATTTTCAAAGGGGTTAGCCTTATCGGAATTCTAGGCGCATTTTTCGATATTTTCAAAGGAGTTAGCCTTCTCGGAATTCTGGGCGCATTTTTCGAAATTTTCAAAGGGGTTAGCCTTCTCGGAATTCTGGGCGCATTTTTCGAAATTTTCAAAGGGGTTAGCCTTCTCGGAATTCTGGGCGCATTTTTCGAAATTTTCAAAGGGGTTAGCCTTATCGGAATTCTTGGCGCATTTTTCGATATTTTCAAAGGAGTTAGCCTTCTCGGAATTCTGGGCGCATTTTTCGACATTTTCAAAGGGGTTAGCCTTATCGGAATTCTGGGCGCATATATCGAAATTTTCAAAGGGGTTAGCCTTCTCGGAAATCTGGGCGCATTTTTCGAAATTTTCAAAGGGGTTAGCCTTATCGGAATTCTGGGCGCATTTTTCGAAATTTTCAAAGGGGTTAGCCTTATCGGAATTCTGGGCGCATTTTTCGAAATTTTCAAAGGGGTTAGCCTTATCGGAATTCTGGGCGCATTTTTCGAAATTTTCAAAGGGGTTAGCCTTATCGGAATTCTGGGCGCATTTTTCTAAATTTTCAAAGGGGTTAGCCTTCTCGGAATTCTGGGCGCATTTTTCGAAATTTTCAAAGGGGTTAGCCTTCTCGGAATTCTGGGCGCATTTTTCGAAATTTTCAAAGGGGGTAGCCTTATCGGAATTCTAGGCGCATTTTTCGATATTTTCAAAGGAGTTAGCCTTCTCGGAATTCTGGGCGCATTTTTCGACATTTTCAAAGGGGTTAGCCTTATCGGAATTCTGGGCGCATATATCGAAATTTTCAATGGGGTTAGCCTTCTCGGAAATCTGGGCGCATTTTACGAAATTTTCAAAGGGGTTAGCCTTATCGGAATTCTGGGCGCATTTTCCGAAATTTTCAAAGGGGTTAGCCTTATCGGAATTCTGGGCGCATTTTTCGCAATTTTCAAAGGGGTTAGCCTATCGGAATTCAGGGCGCATTTTTCGAAATTTTCAAAGGGGTTAGCCTTCTCGGAATTCTGGGCGCATTTTTCGAAATTTTCAAAGGGGTTAGCCTTATCGGAATTCTGGGCCCATTTTTAGAAATTTTCAAAGGGGTTAGCCTTCTCGGAAATCTGGGCGCATTTTTCGAAATTTTCAAAGGGGTTAGCCTTATCGGAATTCTGGGCGCATTTTTCGAAATTTTCAAAGGGGTTAGCCTTCTCGGAATTCTGGGCGCATTTTTCGAAATTTTCAAAGGGGTTAGCCTTATCGGAATTCTGGGCGCGTTTTTCTAAATTTTCAAAGGGGTTAGCCTTCTCGGAATTCTGGGCGCATTTTTCGAAATTTTCAAAGGGGTTAGCCTTATCGGAATTCTGGGCGCATTTTTCGAAATTTTCAAAGGGGTTAGCCTTATCGGAATTCTGGGCGCATTTTTCGAAATTTTCAAAGGGGTTAGCCTTATCGGAATTCTGGGCGCATTTTTCGAAATTTTCAAAGGGGTTAGCCTTCTCGGAATTCTGGGCGCATTTTTCGAAATTTTCAAAGGGGTTAGCCTTCTCGGAATTCTGGGCGCATTTTTCGAAAATTTCAAAGGGGTTAGCCTTCTCGGAATTCTGGGCGCATTTTTCGAAATTTTCAAAGGGGTTAGCCTTATCGGAATTCTGGGCGCATTTTTCGAAATTTTCAAAGGGGTTAGCCTTATCGGAATTCTGGGCGCATTTTTCGAAATTTTCAAAGGGGTTAGCCATAACGGAATTCTGGGCGCAATTTTTCGAAATTTTCAAAGGGGTTAGCCTTCTCGGAAATCTGGGCGCATTTTTCGAAATTTTCAAAGGGGTTAGCCTTCACGGAATTCTGGGCGCATTTTTCGAAATTTTCAAAGGGGTTAGCCTTATCGGAATTCTGGGCGCATTTTTCGAAATTTTTAAAGCGGTTAGCCTTATCGGAATGCTGGGCGCATTTTTCGAAATTTTCAAAGGGCGCATTTTTCGAAATTTTCAAAGGGGTTAGCCTTATCGGAATTCTGGGCGCATTTTTCGAAATTTTCAAAGGGGTTAGCCTTATCGGAATTCTGGGCGCATTTTTCGAAATTTTCAAAGGGGTTAGCCTTCTCGGAATTCTGGGCGCATTTTTCGAAATTTTCTAAGGGGTTAGCCTTCTCGGAATGCTGGGCGCATTTTTCGAAATTTTCAAAGGGGTTAGCCTTCTCGGAATTCTGGGCGCATTTTTCGAAATTTTCAAAGGGGTTAGCCTTCTCGGAATTCTGGGCGCATTTTTCTAAAATTTCAAAGGGGTTAGCCTTCTCGGAATTCTGGGCGCATTTTTCGAAATTTTCAAAGGGGTTAGCCTTATCGGAATTCTAGGCGCATTTTTCGATATTTTCAAAGGAGTTAGCCTTCTCGGAATTCTGGGCGCATTTTTCGAAATTTTCAAAGGGGTTAGCCTTCTCGGAATTCTGGGCGCATTTTTCGAAATTTTCAAAGGGGTTAGCCTTCTCGGAATTCTGGGCGCATTTTTCGAAATTTTCAAAGGGGTTAGCCTTATCGGAATTCTAGGCGCATTTTTCGATATTTTCAAAGGAGTTAGCCTTCTCGGAATTCTGGGCGCATTTTTCGACATTTTCAAAGGGGTTAGCCTTATCGGAATTCTGGGCGCATATATCGAAATTTTCAAAGGGGTTAGCCTTCTCGGAAATCTGGGCGCATTTTTCGAAATTTTCAAAGGGGTTAGCCTTATCGGAATTCTGGGCGCATTTTTCTAAATTTTCAAAGGGGTTAGCCTTCTCGGAATTCTGGGCGCATTTTTCGAAATTTTCAAAGGGGTTAGCCTTCTCGGAATTCTGGGCGCATTTTTCGAAATTTTCAAAGGGGGTAGCCTTATCGGAATTCTAGGCGCATTTTTCGATATTTTCAAAGGAGTTAGCCTTCTCGGAATTCTGGGCGCATTTTTCGACATTTTCAAAGGGGTTAGCCTTATCGGAATTCTGGGCGCATATATCGAAATTTTCAATGGGGTTAGCCTTCTAGGAAATCTGGGCGCATTTTACGAAATTTTCAAAGGGGTTAGCCTTATCGGAATTCTGGGCGCATTTTTCGAAATTTTCAAAGGGGTTAGCCTTATCGGAATTCTGGGCGCATTTTTCGCAATTTTCAAAGGGGTTAGCCTATCGGAATTCTGGGCGCATTTTTCGAAATTTTCAAAGGGGTTAGCCTTCTCGGAATTCTGGGCGCATTTTTCTAAATTTTCAAAGGGGTTAGCCTTATCGGAATTCTGGGCCCATTTTTCGAAATTTTCAAAGGGGTTAGCCTTCTCGGAAATCTGGGCGCATTTTTCGAAATTTTCAAAGGGGTTAGCCTTATCGGAATTCTGGGCGCATTTTTCGAAATTTTCAAAGGGGTTAGCCTTATCGGAATTCTGGGCGCATTTTTCGAAATTTTCAAAGGGGTTAGCCTTATGGGAATTCTGGGCGCATTTTTCGAAATTTTCAAAGGGGTTAGCCATAACGGAATTCTGGGCGCATTTTTCGAAATTTTCAAAGGGGTTAGCCTTATCGGAAATCTGGGCGCATTTTTCGAAATTTTCAAAGGGGTTAGCCTTCACGGAATTCTGGGCGCATTTTTCGAAATTTTCAAAGGGGTTAGCCTTATCGGAATTCTGGGCGCATTTTTCGAAATTTTTAAAGCGGTTAGCCTTATCGGAATTCTGGGCGCATTTTTCGAAATTTTCAAAGGGGTTAGCCTTATCGGAATTCTGGGCGCATTTTTCGAAATTGTCAAAGGGGTTAGCCTTATCGGAATTCTGGGCGCATTTTTCGAAATTTTCAAAGGGGTTAGCCTTATCGGAATTCTGGGCGCATTTTTCGAAATTTTCAAAGGGGTTAGCCTTCTCGGAATTCTGGGCGCATTTTTCGAAATTTTCAAAGGGGTTAGCCTTCTCGGAATGCTGGGCGCATTTTTCGAAATTTTCAAAGGGGTTAGCCTTCTCGGAATTCTGGGCGCATTTTTCTAAATTTTCAAAGGGGTTAGCCTTCTCGGAAATCTGGGCGCATTTTTCGAAATTTTCAAAGGGGTTAGCCTTCACGGAATTCTGGGCGCATTTTTCGAAATTTTCAAAGGGGTTAGCCTTATCGGAATTCTGGGCACATTTTTCGAAATTTTTAAAGCGGTTAGCCTTATCGGAATGCTGGGCGCATTTTTCGAAATTTTCAAAGGGCGCATTTTTCGAAATTTTCAAAGGGGTTTGCCTTATCGGAATTCTGGGCGCATTTTTCGAAATTTTCAAAGGGGTTAGCCTTCTCGGAATTCTGGGCGCATTTTTCTAAAATTTCAAAGGGGTTAGCCTTCTCGGAAATCTGGGCTCATTTTTCGAAATTTTCAAAGGGGTTAGCCTTATGGGAATTCTGGGCGCATTTTTCGAAATTTTCAAAGGGGTTAGCCTTATCGGAATTCTGGGCGCATTTTTCGAAATTTTCAAACGGGTTAGCCTATCGGAATTCTGGGCGCATTTTTCGAAATTTTCAAAGGGGTTAGCCTTCTCGGAATTCTGGGCGCATTTTTCGAAATTTTCAAAGGGGTTAGACTTATCGGAATTCTGGGCGCATTTTTCGAAATTTTCAAAGGGGTTAGCCTTCTCGGAAATCTGGGCTTATTTTTCAAAATTTTCAAAGGGGTTAGCCTTATCGGAATTCTAGGCGCATTTTTCGATATTTTCAAAGGAGTTAGCCTACTCGGAATTCTGGGCGCATTTTTCGAAATTTTCAAAGGGGTTAGCCTTCTCGGAATTCTGGGCGCATTTTTCGAAATTTTCAAAGGGGTTAGCCTTCTCGGAATGCTGGGCGCATTTTTCGAAATTTTCAAAGGGTTAGCCTTCTCGGAATTCTGGGCGCATTTTTCTAAATTTTCAAAGGGGTTAGCCTTCTCGGAATTCTGGGCGCATTTTTCTAAAATTTCAAAGGGGTTAGCCTTCTCGGAATTCTGGGCGCATTTTTCGAAATTTTCAAAGGGGTTAGCCTTATCGGAATTCTGGGCGCATTTTTCGAAATTTTCAAAGGGGTTAGCCTTATCGGAATTCTAGGCGCATTTTTCGATATTTTCAAAGGAGTTAGCCTTATCGGAATTCTGGGCGCATTTTTGACATTTTCAAAGGGGTTAGCCTTATCGGAATTCTAGGCGCATATATCGAAATTTTCAAAGGGGTTAGCCTTCTCGGAAATCTGGGCGCATTTTTCGAAATTTTCAAAGGGGTTAGCCTTATCGGTTTTCTGGGCGCATTTTTCGAAATTTTCAAAGGGGTTAGCCTTATCGGAATTCTGGGCGCATTTTTCGAAATTTTCAAAGGGGTTAGCCTTATCGGAATTCTGGGCGCATTTTTCGAAATTTTCAAAGGGGTTAGCCTTCTCGGAATTCTGGGCGCATTTTTCGAAATTTTCAAAGGGGTTAGCCTTCTCGGAATTCTGGGCGCATTTTTCGAAATTTTCAAAGGGGTTAGCCTTCTCGGAATTCTGGGCGCATTTTTCGAAATTTTCAAATGGGTTAGCCTTCTCGGAATTCTGGGCGCATTTTTCTAAAATTTCAAAGGGGTTAGCCTTCTCGGAATTCTGGGCGCATTTTTCGAAATTTTCAAAGGGGTTAGCCTTATCGGAATTCTGCTGGCATTTTTCTAAATTTTCAAAGGGGTTAGCCTTCTCGGAATTCTGGGCGCATTTTTCGAAATTTTCAAAGGGGTTAGCCTTCTCGGAATTCTGGGCGCATTTTTCGAAATTTTCAAAGGGGTTAGCCTTATCGGAATTCTAGGCGCATTTTTCGATATTTTCAAAGGAGTTAGCCTTCTCGGAATTCTGGGCGCATTTTTGGACATTTTCAAAGTGGTTAGCCTTATCGGAAATCTGGGCGTATTTTTCGAAATTTTCAAAGGGGTTAGCCTTATCGGAATTCTGGGCGCATTTTTCGAAATTTTCAAAGGGGTTAGCCTTCTCGGAATTCTGGGCGCATTTTTCTAAATTTTCAAAGGGGTTAGCCTTCTCGGAATTCTGGGCGCATTTTTCGAAATTTTCAAAGGGGTTAGCCTTCTCGGAATTCTGGGCGCATTTTTCGAAATTTTCAAAGGGGTTAGCCTTATCGGAATTCTGGGCGCATTTTTCGAAATTTTCAAAGGGGTTAGCCTTATCGGAATTCTGGGCGCATTTTTCGAAATTTTCAAAGGGGTTACCCTATCGGAATTCTGGGCGCATTTTTCGAAATTTTCAAAGGGGTTAGCCTTCTCGGAATTCTGGGCGCATTTTTCGAAATTTTCAAAGGGGTTAGCCTTATCGGAATTCTGGGCGCATTTTTCGAAATTTTCAAAGGGGTTAGCCTTCTCGGAAATCTGGGCGCATTTTCGAAATTTTCAAAGGGGTTAGCCTTATCGGAATTCTAGGCGCATTTTTCGAAATTTTCAAAGGGGTTAGCCTTATCGGAATTCTGGGCGCATTTTTCGAAATTTTCAAAGGGGTTAGTCTTCTCGAAATTTTGGGCGCATTTTTCGAAATTTACAAAGGGGTTAGCCATATCGGAATTCTGGGCGCATTTTTCGAAATTTTCAAAGGGGTTAGCCTTCTCGGAAATCTGAGCGCATTTTTCGAAATTTTCAAAGGGGTTAGCCTTATCGGAATTCTGGGCGCATTTTTCGAAATTTTTAAAGCGGTTAGCCTTATCGGAATTCTGGGCGCATTTTTCGAAATTTTCAAAGGGGTTAGCCTTATCGGAATTCTGGGCGTATTTTTCGAAATTTTCAAAGGGGTTAGCCTTCTCGGAATTTTGGGCGCATTTTTCGAAATTTTCAAAGGGGTTAGCCATATCGGAATTCTGGGCGCATTTTTCGAAATTTTCAAAGGGGTTAGCCTTCTCGGAAATCTGAGCGCATTTTTCGAAATTTTCAAAGGGGTTAGCCTTATCGGAATTCTGGGAGCATTTTTCGAAATTTTCAAAGGGGTTAGCCTTATCGGAATTCTGGGAGCATTTTTCGAAATTCTTAAAGCGGTTAGCCTTATCGGAATTCTGGGCGCATTTTTCGAAATTTTCAAAGGGGTTAGCCTTCTCGGAATGCTGGGCGCATTTTTCGAAATTTTCAAAGGGGTTAGCCTTCTCGGAATTCTGGGCGCATTTTTCGAAATTTTCAAAGAGGTTAGCCTTCTCGGAATTCTGGGAGCATTTTTCGAAATTTTCAAAGGGGTTAGCCTTCTCGGAATTCTGGGCGCATTTTTCGAAATTTTCAAAGGGGTTAGCCTTCTTGGAATTCTGGGCGCATTTTTCGAAATTTTCAAAGGGGTTAGCCTTCTCGGAATTCTGGGCGCATTTTTCGAAATTTTCAAAGGTGTTAGCCTTCTCGGAATTCTGGGCGCATTTTTCGAAATTTTCAAAGGGGTTAGCCTTCTCGGAATTCTGGGCGCATTTTTCAAAATTTTCAAAGGGGTTAGCCTTCTCGGAATTCTGGGCGCATTTTTCGAAATTTTCAAAGGGGTTAGCCTTCTCGGAATTCTGGGCGCATTTTTCGAAATTTTCAAAGGGGTTAGCCTTCTCGGAATTCTGGGCGCATTTTTCGAAATTTTCAAAGGGGTTAGCCTTCTCGAAATTCTGGGCGCATTTTTCAAATTTTCAAAGGGGTTAGCCTTCTCGGAATTCTGGGCGCATTTTTTGAAATTATCAAAGGGGTTAGCCTTCTCGGAATTCTCGGCGCATTTTTCGAAATTTTCAAAGGGGTTAGCCTTCTCGGAATTCTGGGCGCATTTTTCGAAATTTTCAAAGGGGTTAGCCTTCTCGGAATTCTGGGCGCATTTTTCGAAATTTTCAAAGGGGTTAGCCTTCTCGGAATTCTGGGCGCATTTTTCGAAATTTTCAAAGGGGTTAGCCTTCTCGGAATTCTGGGCGCATTTTTCGAAATTTTCAAAGGGGTTAGCCTTCTCGGAATACTGGGCGCATTTTTCGAAATTTTCAAAGGGGTTAGCCTTCTCGGAATTCTGGGCGCATTTTTCGAAATTTTCAAAGGGGTTAGCCTTCTCGGAATTCTGGGCGCATTTTTCGAAATTTTCAAAGGGGTTAGCCTTCTCGGAATTCTGGGCGCATTTTTCGAAATTTTCAAAGGGGTTAGCCTTCTCGGAATTCTAGGCGCATTTTTCGAAATTTTCAAAGGGGTTAGCCTTCTCGGAATTCTGGGAGCATTTTTCGAAATTTTCAAAGGGGTTAGCCTTCTCGGAATTCTGGGCGCATTTTTCGAAATTTTCAAAGGGGTTAGCCTTCTCGGAATTCTGGGCGCATTTTTCGAAATTTTCAAATTGGTTAGCCTTCTCGGAATTCTGGGCACATTTTTCGAAATTTTCAAAGGGGTTAGCCTTCTCGGAATTCTGGGCGCATTTTTCGAAATTTTCAAAGGGCTTAGCCTTCTCGGAATTCTGGGCGCATTTTTCGAAATTTTCAAAGGGGTTAGCCTTCTCGGAATTCTGGGCGCATTTTTCGAAATTTTCAAATTCATGTAATGAATTTCATCTAAGTCTTTCAATCCAGAGCAGTCGGGAATATTTTCAAAATTTATAGCTTGCAGCACAAAGCAATGTAATTATTTTTCTTTTATTTTTATTTTAAGTAAAAAAAGATTAAAATTAAAAATAATTAAAATCCCAGAGCACGCTACAAGAAAGCTAAAAAGGAAGATGCAAGCAACAAGATGTGGTGGCCGAAGCGGTTAAAGAGACGTGCTTCGGAGCAGAAGGTGGTGGGTTCGATTCCCGGCACGGAATGATTTTAAGTAAAATATAAAAATTAAAAATAATTAAAATCCCAGAATTCCGTATAAGAGAGCTAAAAAAGAAAATATAAGTACCAAGTTGTGATGGCCGAAGCGGTTAGAGATACCTGCTTCGGAGGAGAAGGTGGTGCGTTCGATTCCCGGCACGGAGTGATTTTAAGTAAAAGATAGAAAATTAAAAATAATTAAAATTTCATTGTTCCGTGTAAGAGGGATAAAAGGAAGGTGTAAGCAATAAGTTGCGGTGGCCTACCAAGCCTACATTCCAAAAAAAGGCCTACTAGGCCTACATTCCAAAAAATAGGTCTACTAGGCCTACATTCCAAAAAATAGGTCTACTAGGCCTACATTCCAAAAAATAGGCCTACTAGGCCTACATTCCAAAAAATAGGCCTACTAGGCCTACATTCCAAAAAATAGGCCTACTAGGCCTACATTCAAAAATAGGCCTACATTCCAAAAATTAGGCCTACTAGGCCTACATTCCAAAAAATTGGCCTACTAGGCCTACATTCCAAAAAATAGGCCTACATTCCAAAAATAGGCCTACTAGGCCTACATTCCAAAAAATAGGCCTACTAGGCCTACATTCCAAAAAATAGGCCTACTAGGCCTACATTCCAAAAAATAGGCCTACTAGGCCTACATTCCAAAAAAATAGTCCTACTAGGCCTACATTCAAAAAATAGGCCTACTAGGCCTACATTCCAAAAAATAGTCCTACTAGGCCTACATTCCAAAAAATAGGCCTACTAGGCCTACATTCCAAAAAATAGGCCTACATTCCAAAAATTAGGCCTACTAGGCCTACATTCCAAAAAATAGGCCTACTAGGCCTACATTCCAAAAATAGGCCTACATTCCAAAAATAGGCCTACATTCCAATAAATAGGCCTACTAGGCCTACATTCCAAAAAATAGGCCTACTAGGCCTACATTCCCAAAAATAGGCCTACTAGGCCTACATTCCCAAAAATAGGCCTACATGCCAAAAAATAGGCCTACTAGGCCTACATTCCAAAAAATAGGCCTACTAGGCCTACATACCAAAAAATAGGCCTACTAGGCCTACATTCCAAAAATTAGGCCTACTAGGCCTACATTCCAAAAAATAGGCCTACTAGGCCTACATTCCAAAAAATAGGCCTATTAGGCCTACATTAAAAAATAGGCCTGCATTCCAAAAATTAGGCCTACTAGGCCTACATTCCAAAAAATAGGCCTACTAGGCCTACATTCCAAAAAATAGGCCTACTAGGCCTACATTCCAAAAAATAGGCCTACTAGGCCTACATTCCAAAAAATAGGCCTACTAGGCCTACATTCCAAAAAATAGGCCTACTAGGCCTACATTCCAAAAAATAGGCCTACTAGGCCTACAATCCAAAAAATAGGCCTACTAGGCCTACATTCCAAAAAAATAGGCCTACATTCCAAAAATTAGGCCTACTAGGCCTACATTCCAAAAAATAGGCCTACTAGGCCTACATTCCAAAAAAATAGGCCTACATTCCAAAAAATAGGCCTACATTCCAATAAATAGGCCTACATTCCAAAAAATAGGCCTACATTCCAATAAATAGGCCTACTAGGCCTACATTCCCAAAAATAGGCCTACTAGGCCTACATTCCAAAAAATAGGCCTACTAGGCCTACATTCCAAAAAACAAACCTACTAGGCCTACATTCCAAAAAAGGCCTACTAGGCCTACATTCCAAAAATTAGGCCTACTAGGCCTACATTCCAAAAATAGGCCTACTAGGCCTACATTCCAAAAAATAGGCCTACATTCCAAAAAATAGGCCTACATTCCAAAAAAATAGGCCTACATTCCAAAAAATAGGTCTACTAGGCCTACATTCCAAAAAATATGCCTACTAGGCCTACATTCCAAAAAATAGGCCTACTAGGCCTACATTCCAAAAAATAGGCCTACTAGACCTACATTCCAAAAAATAGGCCTACTAGGCCTATATTCCAAAAAATAGGCCTACTAGGCCTACATTCCAAAAAATAGGCCTACTAGGCCTACATTACAAAAAATAGGCCTACTAGGCCTACATTCCAAAAAATATGCCTACATTCCAAAAATTAGGCCTACTAGGCCTACATTCCTTAAAAATAGGCCTACTAGGCCTACATTCCAAAAAATAGGCCTACATTCCAAAAAATAGGCCTACATTCCAATAAATAGGCCTACTAGGCCTACATTCCAAAAAATAGGCCTACATGCCAAAAAATAGCCCTACTAGGCCTACATTCCAAAAAATAGGCCTACTAGGCCTACATTCCAAAAAATAGGCCTACTAGGCCTACCTTCCACAACTAGGCCTACATTCCAAAAAATAGGCCTACTAGGCCTACATTCCAAAAAATAGGCCTACTAGGCCTACATTCCAAAAAATAGGCCTACATTCCAAAATAGGCCTATTTTTGGAATGTAGGCCTAGTAGGCCTATTTTTTGGAATGTAGGTCTAGCAGGCCTAATTTTTGGAATGTAGGCCTAGTAGGCCTATTTTTTGGAAAGTAGGCCTAGTAGGCCTATTTGTTTGGAATGTAGGCCTAGTAGGCCTTTTTTGGAATGTAGGCCTAGTAGGTTTGTTTTTTGGAATGTAGGCCTAGTAGGCCTATTTTTTGGAATGTAGGCCTAGTAGGCCTATTTTTTGGAATGTAGGCCTAGTAGGCCTATTTATTGGAATGTAGGCCTATTTTTTGGAATGTAGGCCTATTTTTTGGAATGTAGGCCTAGTAGGCCTATTTTTTGGAATGTAGGCCTAGTAGGCCTAATTTTTGGAATGTAGGCCTATTTTTTGGAATATAGGCCTAGTAGGCCTATTTTTTGGAATGTAGGCCTAGTAGGCCTATTTTTTGGATTGTAGGCCTAGTAGGCCTATTTTTTGGAATGTAGGCCTAGTAGGCCTATTTTTTGGAATGTAGGCCTAGTAGGCCTATTTTTGGAATGTAGGCCTAGTAGGCCTATTTTTTGGAATGTAGGCCTAGTAGGCCTAATTTTTGGAATGCAGGCCTATTTTTGAATGTAGGCCTAGTAGGCCTATTTTTTGGAATGTAGGCCTAGTAGGCCTATTTTTTGGAATGTAGGCCTAGTAGGCCTAATTTTTGGAATGTAGGCCTAGTAGGCCTATTTTTTGGTATGTAGGCCTAGTAGGCCTATTTTTTGCAATGTAGGCCTAGTAGGCCTATTTTTTGGCATGTAGGCCTATTTTTTGGAATGTAGGCCTAGTAGGCCTATTTTTTGGAATGTTGGCCTAGTAGGCCTATTTTTTGGAATGTAGGCCTAGTAGGCCTATTGATTGGAATGTAGGCCTATTTTTTGGAATGTAGGCCTATTTTTTGGAATGTAGGCCTAGTAGGCCTATATTTGGAATGTAGGCCTAGTAGGCCTAATTTTTGGAATGTAGGCCTATTTTTTGGAATGTAGGCCTAGTAGGCCTATTTTTTGGAATGTAGGCCTAGTAGGACTATTTTTTTGGAATGTAGGCCTAGTAGGCCTATTTTTTGGAATGTAGTCCTAGTAGGACTATTTTTTTGGAATGTAGGCCTAGTAGGCCTATTTTTTGGAATGTAGGCCTAGTAGGCCTATTTTTTGGAATGTAGGTCTAGTAGGCCTATTTTTTGGAATGTAGGCCTAGTAGGCCTATTTTTTGGAATGTAGGCCTATTTTTTGGAATGTAGGCCTAGTAGGCCTATTTTTTGGAATGTAGGCCTAGTAGGCCTATTTTTTGGAATGTAGGCCTAGTAGGCCTAATTTTTGGAATGTAGGCCTATTTTTGAATGTAGGCCTAGTAGGCCTATTTTTTGGAATGTAGGCCTAGTAGGCCTATTTTTTGGAATGTAGGCCTAGTAGACCTATTTTTTGGAATGTAGGCCTAGTAGGCCTATTTTTTGGAATGTAGGCCTAGTAGGCCTAATTTTTGGAATGTAGGCTTGGTAGGCCACCGCAACTTATTGCTTACACCTTCCTTTTATCCCTCTTACACGGAACAATGAAATTTTAATTATTTTTAATTTTCTATCTTTTACTTAAAATCACTCCGTGCCGGGAATCGAACGCACCACCTTCTCCTCCGAAGCAGGTATCTCTAACCGCTTCGGCCATCACAACTTGGTACTTATATTTTCTTTTTTAGCTCTCTTATACGGAATTCTGGGATTTTAATTATTTTTAATTTTTATATTTTACTTAAAATCATTCCGTGCCGGGAATCGAACCCACCACCTTCTGCTCCGAAGCACGTCTCTTTAACCGCTTCGGCCACCACATCTTGTTGCTTGCATCTTCCTTTTTAGCTTTCTTGTAGCGTGCTCTGGGATTTTAATTATTTTTAATTTTAATCTTTTTTTACTTAAAATAAAAATAAAAGAAAAATAATTACATTGCTTTGTGCTGCAAGCTATAAATTTTGAAAATATTCCCGACTGCTCTGGATTGAAAGACTTAGATGAAATTCATTACATGAATTTGAAAATTTCGAAAAATGCGCCCAGAATTCCGAGAAGGCTAACCCCTTTGAAAATTTCGAAAAATGCGCCCAGAATTCCGAAAAGGCTAACCCCTTTGAAAATTTCGAAAAATGCGCCCAGAATTCCGATAAGGCTAACCCCTTTGAAAATTTCAAAAATTGCGCCCAGAATTCCGAGAAGGCTAACCCCTTTGAAAATTTCAAAAAAGGGGCCCAGAATTCCGAGAAGGCTAACCCCTTTGAAAATTTCGATAAATGCGCCCAGAATTCCGAGAAGTCTAACCCCTTTGAAAATTTCGAAAAATGCGCCCAGAATTCCGAGAAGGCTAACCCCTTCGAAAATTTCCAAAAATGCGCCCAGAATTCCGAGGAGGCTAACCCCTTTGAAAATTTCGAAAAATGCGCCCAAAATTCCGAGGAGGCTAACCCCTTTGAAAATTTCGAAAAATGCGCCCAAAATTCCGAGGAGGCTAACCCCTTTGAAAATTTCGAAAAATGCGCCCAGAATTCCGAGAAGGCTAACCCCTTTGAAAATTTCGAAAAATGCGCCCAGAATTCCGAGAAGGCTAACCCCTTTGAAAATTTCGAAAAATGCGCCCAGAATTCCGAGAAGGCTAACCCCTTTGAAAATTTCGAAAAATGCGCCCAGAATTCCGAGAAGGCTAACCCCTTTGAAAATTTCGAAAAATGCGCCCAGAATTCCGAGAAGGCTAACCCCTTTGAAAATTTCGAAAAATGCGCCCAGAATTCCGAGAAGGCTAACCCCTTTGAAAATTTCGAAAAATGCGCCCAGAATTCCGAAGAGGCTAACCCCTTTGAAAATTACGAAAAATGCGCCCAGAATTCCGAGAAGGCTAACCCCTTTGAAAATTTAGAAAAATGCGCCCAGAATTCCGAGAAGGCTAACCCCTTTGAAAATTTAGAAAAATGCGCCCAGAATTCCGAGAAGGCTAACCCCTTTGAAAATTTAGAAAAATGCGCCCAGAATTCCGAGAAGGCTAACCCCTTTGAAAATTTCGAAAAATGCGCCCAGAATTCCGAGAAGGCTAACCCCTTTGAAAATTTCGAAAAATGCGCCCAGAATTCCGAGAAGGCTAACCCCTTTGAAAATTTCGAAAAATGCGCCCAGAATTCCGAGAAGGCTAACCCCTTTGAAAATTTCAAAAATTGCGCCCAGAATTCCGAGAAGGCTAACCCCTTTGAAAATTTCAAAAAGGGGCCCAGAATTCCGAGAAGGCTAACCCCTTTGAAAATTTCGATAAATGCGCCCAGAATTCCGAGAAGTCTAACCCCTTTGAAAATTTCGAAAAATGCGCCCAGAATTCCGAGAAGGCTAACCCCTTTGAAAATTTCGAAAAATGCGCCCAGAATTCCGAGGAGGCTAACCCCTTTGAAAATTTCGAAAAATGCGCCCAGAATTCCGAGGAGGCTAACCCCCTTTGAAAATTTCGAAAAATGTGCCCAGAATTGCGAGAAGGCTAACCCCTTTGAAAATTTCGAAAAATGCGCCCAGAATTCCGAGAAGGCTAACCCCTTTGAAAATTTCGAAAAATGCGCCCAGAATTCCGAGAAGGCTAACCCCTTTGAAAATTTCGAAAAATGCGCCCAGAATTCCGAGAAGGCTAACCCCTTTGAAAATTTCGAAAAATGCGCCCAGAATTCCGAGAAGGCTAACCCCTTTGAAAATTTCGAAAAATTCGCCCAGAATTCCGAGAAGGCTAACCCCTTTGAAAATTTCGAAAAATGCGCCCAGAATTCCGAGAAGGCTAACCCCTTTGAAAATTTCGAAAAATGCGCCCAGAATTCCGAGAAGGCTAACCCCTTTGAAAATGTCGAAAAATGCGCCCAGAATCTTGATAAGGCTAACCCCTTTGAAAATTTCGAAAAATGCGCCCAGAATTCCGAGAAGGCTAACAACCCCGTTGAAAATTTCGAAAAATGCGCCCAGAATTCCGAGAAGGCTAACAACCCCTTTGAAAATTTCGAAAAATGCGCCCAGAATTCCGAGAAGGCTAACCCCTTTGAAAATTTCGAAAAATGCGCCCAGAATTCCGAGAAGGCTAACCCCTTTGAAAATTTCGAAAATTCGCCCAGAATTCCGAGAAGGCTAACCCCTTTGAAAATTTCGAAAAATGCGCCAAAATTCAAAGGAGGCTAACCCCTTTGAAAATTTCGAAAAATGCGCCCAGAATTCCGAGAAGGCTAACCCCTTTGAAAATTTCGAAAAATGCGCCCAGAATTCCGAGAAGGCTAACCCCTTTGAAAATTTCGATAAATGCGCCTAGAATTCCGAGAAGGCTAACCCCTTTGAAAATTTCGAAAAATGCGCCCAGAATTCCGAGAAGGCTAACCCCTTTGAAAATTTCGAAAAATGCGCCCAGAATTCCGAGAAGGCTAACCCCTTTGAAAATTTCGAAAAATGCGCCGAGAATTCCGAGAAGGCTAACCCCTTTGAAAATTTCGAAAAATGCGCCGAGAATTCCGAGAAGGCTAACCCCTTTGATAATTTCAAAAAATGCGCCCAGAATTCCGAGAAGGCTAACCCCTTTGAAAATTTGAAAAATGCGCCCAGAATTCCGAGGAGGCTACCCCTTTGAAAATTTCGAAAAATGCGCCCAGAATTCCGAGAAGGCTAACCCCTTTGAAAATTTCGAAAAATGCGCCCAGAATTCCGAGAAGGCTAACCCCTTTGAAAATTTCGAAAATTCGCCCAGAATTCCGAGAAGGCTAACCCCTTTGAAAATTTCGAAAAATGCGCCCAGAATTCCGAGAAGGCTAACCCCTTTGAAAATTTCGAAAAATGCGCCCAGAATTCCGAGAAGGCTAACCCCTTTGAAAATTTCGATAAATGCGCCTAGAATTCCGAGAAGGCTAACCCCTTTGAAAATTTCGAAAAATGCGCCCAGAATTCCGAGAAGGCTAACCCCTTTGAAAATTTCGAAAAATGCGCCCAGAATTCCGAGAAGGCTAACCCCTTTGAAAATTTCGAAAAATGCGCCGAGAATTCCGAGAAGGCTAACCCCTTTGATAATTTCAAAAAATGCGCCCAGAATTCCGAGAAGGCTAACCCCTTTGATAATTTCAAAAAATGCGCCCAGAATTCCGAGAAGGCTAACCCCTTTGAAAATTTGAAAAATGCGCCCAGAATTCCGAGGCTACCCCTTTGAAAATTTCGAAAAATGGGCCCAGAATTCCGAGAAGGCTAACCCCATTGAAAATTTGGAAAAATGCGCCCAGAATTCCGAGAAGGCTAACCCCTTTGAAAATTTTGAAAATTTCGAAAAATGCGCCCAGAATTCCGAGAAGGCTAACCCCTTTGAAAATTTCGAAAAATGCGCCCAGAATTCCGAGAAGGCTAACCCCTTTGAAAATTTCGAAAAATGCGCCCAGAATTCCGAGAAGGCTAACCCCTTTGAAAATTTCGAAAAATGCGCCCAGAATTCCGATAAGGCTAACCCCTTTGAAAATTTCGAAAAATGCGCCCAGAATTCCGAGAAGGCTAACCCCTATGAGAATTTCGAAAAATGCGCCCAGAATTCCGAGAAGGGTAACCCCTTTGAAAATTTCGAAAAATGCGCCCAGAATTCCGAGAAGGCTAACCCCTTTGAAAATTTCGGAAAAAGCGCCCAGAATTCCGAGAAGGCTAACCCCTTTGAAAATTTCGAAAAATGCGCCCAGAATTCCGAGAATGCTAACCCTTTAGAAAATTTCGAAAAATGCGCCCAGAATTCCGAGAAGGCTAACCCCTTTGAAAATTTCGAATAATGCGCCCAGAATTCCGAGAAGGCTAACCCTTTTGAAAATTTCGAAAAATGCGCCAAGAATTCCGAGAAGGCTAACCCCTTTGAAAATTTCGAAAAATGCGCCCAGAATTCCGATAAGGCTAACCCCTATGAAAATTTCGAAAAATGCGCCCAAAATTCCGATAAGGCTAACCCCTTTGAAAATTTCGAAAATGCGCCCAGAATTCCGATAAGGCTAACCCCTTTAAAAATTTCGAAAAATGCGCCCAGAATTCCGATAAGGCTTACCCCTTTGAAAATTTTTAAAAATGCGCCCAGAATTCCGATAAGGCTAACCCCTTTTATAATTTCGAAAAATGCGCCAAGAATTCCGATAAGGCTAACCCCTTTAAAAATTTCGAAATATGCGCCCAGAATTCCGAGAAGGCTAACCCCTTTGAAAATTTCGAAAAATGCGCCCAGAATTCCGATAAGGCTAACCCTTTCGAAAAATGCGCCCAGAATTCCGGTAAGGCTAACCCCTTTGAAAATTTCGGAATTTGCGCCCAGAATTCCGAGAAGGCTAACCCCTTTGAAAATTTCGAAAAATGCGCCCAGAATTCCGAGAAGGCTAACCCTTTTGAAAATTTCGAAAAATGCGCCCAGAATTCCGAGAAGGCTAACCCCTTTGAAAATTTCGAAAAATGCGCCCAGAATTCCGATAAGGCTAACCCCTATGAAAATTTCGAAAAATGCGCCCAGAATTCCGAGAAGGCTAACCGTTATGAAAATTTCGAAAATGCGCCCAGAATTCCGATAAGGCTAACCCCTTTGAAAATTTCGAAAAATGCGCCCAGAATTCCGATAAGGCTAACCCCTTTGAAAATTTCGAAAAATGCGCCCAGAATTCCGATAAGGCTAACCCCTTTGAAAGTTTCGAAAAATGCGCCCAGAATTGCGATAAGGCTAACCCCTTTGAAAATTTCGAAAAATGCGCCCAGAATTCCGAGAAGGCTAACCCCTTTGAAAATTTCGAATAATGCGCCCAAAATTCCAATAAGGCTAACCCCTTTGAAAATTTCGAAAAATGTGTCCAGAATTCCGATAAAGCTAACCCCTTTGATAATTTCGAAAAATGCGCCCAGAATTCCGATAAGGCTAACCCCTTTGAAATTTTCGAAAAATGCGCCCAGAATTACGATAAAAATTTCGAAAAATGCACCTAGAATTCCGATAAGGCTAACCCCTTTGAAAATGTCGAAAAATGCGCCCAGAATTGCGATAAGGCTAACCCCTTTGAAAATTTCGAAAAATGCGCCCAGAATTGCGATATGGCTAACCCCTTTGAAAATTTCGTAAAATGCGCCCAGAATTCCGAGAAGGCTAACCCCTTTGAAAATTTCGAAAAATGCGCCCAGAATTCCGATAAGGCTAACCCCTATGAAAATTTCGAAAAATGCGCCCAGAATTCCGAGAAGGCTAACCGCTTTGAAAATTTCGAAAATGCGCCCAGAATTCCGATAAGGCTAACCCCTTTGAAAATTTCGAAAAATGCGCCCAGAATTCCGATAAGGCTAACCCCTTTGAAAATTTCGAAAAATGCGCCCAGAATTCCGATAAGGCTAACCCCTTTGAAAATTTCGAAAAATGCGCCCAGAATTGCGATAAGGCTAACCCCTTTGAAAATTTCGAAAAATGCGCCCAGAATTCCGAGAAGGCTAACCCCTTTGAAAATTTCGAAAAATGCGCCCAAAATTCCAATAAGGCTAACCCCTTTGAAAATTTCGAAAAATGTGTCCAGAATTCCGATAAAGCTAACTCCTTTGATAATTTCGAAAAATGCGCCCAGAATTCCGATAAGGCTAACCCCTTTGAAAATTTCGAAAAATGCGCCCAGAATTACGATAAAAATTTCGAAAAATGTACCTAGAATTCCGATAAGGCTAACCCCTTTGAAAATGTCGAAAAATGCGCCCAGAATTGCGATAAGGCTAACCCCTTTGAAAATTTCGAAAAATGCGCCCAGAATTGCGATATGGCTAACCCCTTTGAAAATTTCGTAAAATGCGCCCAGAATTCCGAGAAGGCTAACCCCTTTGAAAATTTCGAAAAATGCGCCCAGAATTCCGAGAATGCTAACCCTTTTGAAAATTTCGAAAAATGCATCCAGAATTCCGATAAGGCTAACCCCTTTGAAGATTTTGAAAAATGCGCCAAGAATTCCGAGAAGGCTAACCCCTTTGAAAATTTCGAAAAATGCGCCCAGAATTCCAATAAGGCTAACCCCTTTGAAAATTTCGAAAAATGCGCCCAGAATTCCGATAAGGCTAACCCCTTTGAAAATTTCGAAAAATGCGCCCGGAATTCCGATAAGGCTAACCCCTTTGAAAATTTCGAAAAATGCGCCCAGAATTACGATAAGGCTAACCCCTTTGAAAATTTCGAAAAATGCGCCCAGAAATCCGATAAGGCTAACCCCTTTGAAAATTTCGAAAAATGCGTCCAGAATTCCGATAAGGCTAACCACTTTGAAAATTTCGAAAAATGCGCCCAGAATTCCGATAAGGCTAACAACACCTTTGAAAATTTTGAAAAATGCGTCCAGAATTCCGATAAGGCTAACCCCGTTGAAAATTTCGAAAAACGCGCCCAGAATTCCGATAAGGCTAACCCCGTTGAAAATTTCGAAAAACGCGCCCAGAATTCCGATAAGGCTAACCACTTTGAAAATTTCGAAAAATGCGCCCAGAATTCCGATAAGGCTAACCCCTTTCAAAATTTCAAAAAATGCGCCCAGAATTCCGATGAGGCTAACCCCTTTGAAAATTTCGAAAAATGCCCCCAGAATTCCGATAAGGCTAACCCCTTTGAAAATTTCGAAAAATGCGCCCAGAATTCCAATAAGGCTAACCCCTTTGAAAATTTCGAAAAATGCGCCCAGAATTCCGATAAGGCTAACCCCTATGAAAATTTCGAAAAATGCGCCCAGAATTCCGATAAGGCTAACCCCTATGAAAATTTCGAAAAATGCGCCCAGAATTCCGATAAGGCTAACCCCTTTGAAAATTTCGAAAAATGCGCTCAGAATTCCGAGAAGGCTAACCCCTTTGAAAATTTAGAAAAATGCGCCCAGAATTCCGAGAAGGCTAACCCCTTTGAAAATTTCGAAAAATGCGCCCAGAATTCCGATAAGGCTAACCCCTTTGAAAATTTCGAAAAATGCGCCCAGAATTGCGATAAGGCTAACCCTTTTGAAAATTAAGAAAAATGCGCCCAGAATTCCGTGAAGGATAACCCCTTTGAAAATTTCGAAAAATGCGCCCAGAATTCCGATAAGGCTAACCCCTATGAAAATTTCGAAAAATGCGCCCAGAATTCCGATAAGGCTAACCCCTTTGAAAATTTCGAAAAATGCGCCCAGAATTCCGATAAGGCTAACCCCTTTGAAAATTTCGAAAAATGCGCCCAGAATTCCGATAAGGCTAATCCCTTTGAAAATTTCGAAAAATGCGCCAAGAATTCCAAGAAGGCTAACCCCTTTGAAAATTTCGAAAAATGCGCCCAGAATTCCGAGAAGGCTAACCCCTTTGAAAATTTCGAAAAATGCGCTCAGAATTCCGAGAAGGCTAACCCCTTTGAAAATTTAGAAAAATGCGCCCAGAATTCCGAGAAGGCTAACCCCTTTGAAAATTTCGAAAAATGCGCCCAGAATTCCGATAAGGCTAACCCCTTTGAAAATTTCGAAAAATGCGCCCAGAATTCCGACAAGGCTAACCCATTTGAAAATTTCGAAAAATGCGCCCAGTATTCCGATAAGGCTAACCCCTTTGAAAATTTCGAAAAATGCGCCCAGAATTCCGAGAAGGTTAACCCCTTTGAAAATTTCGAAAAATGCGTCCAGAATTCCGATAAGGCTAACCCCTTTGAAAATTTCGAAAAATGCGCCCAGAATTACGATAAAAATTTCGAAAAATGCACCTAGAATTCCCATAAGGCTAACCCCTTTGAAAACTTCGAAAAATGCGCCCAGAATTCCGATAAGGCTAACCCCTTTAAAATTTCGAAAAATGCGCCCAGAATTCCGATAAGGCTAACTTCTTTGAAAATTTCGAAAAATGCGCCCAGAATTCCGCGAGGGCTAACCCCTTTGAAAATTTCGGAAAATGCGCCCAGAATTCCAAGAAGGCTAACCCCTTTGAAAATTTCGAAAAATGCGCCCAGAATTCCGATAAGGCTAACCCCTATGAAAATTTCTAAAAATGAGCCCAGAATACCGATAAGGCTAACCCCTTTGAAAATTTCGAAAAATGCGCCCAGAATTCCGAGAAGGAAAATTTCGAAAAATGCGCTCAGAATTCCGAAAAGGCTAAGCCCTTTGAAAATTTCGAAAAATGCGCCCAGAATTCCGAGAAGGCTAACCCCTTTGAAAATTTCGGAAAACGCGCCCAGAATTCGGAGAAGGCTAACCCCTTTGAAAATTTCGAAAAATGCGCCCAGAATTCCGAGAAGGCTAACCCCTTTGAAAATTTCGAAAAATGCGCCCAGAATTCCGAGAATGCTAACCCTTTTGAAAATTTCGAAAAATGCATCCAGAATTCCGATAAGGCTAACCCCTTTGAAAATTTCGAAAAATGCGCCCAGAATTCCGAGAAGGCTAACCCCTTTGACAATTTCTGAAAATGCGCCCAAAATTCCGAGAAGGCTAACCCCTTTGAAAATTTCGAAAAATGCGCCCAGAATTCCGAGAAGGCTAACCCTTTTGAAAATTTCGAAAAATGCGCCCAGAATTCCGAGAAGGCTAACCCCTTTGAAAATTTCGAAAAATGCGCCCAGAATTCCGATAAGGCTAACCCCTTTGAAAATTTCGAAAAATGCGCCAAGAACTCCGAAAAGGCTAACCACTTTGAAAATTACGAAAAATGCGCCCAGAATTCCGATAAGGCTAACCCCTTTGAAAATTTCGAAAAATGCGCTCAGAATTCCGAGAAGGCTAACCCCTTTGAAAATTTCGAAAAATGCGCCCAGAATTCCGAGAAGGCTAACTTCTTTGAAAATTTCGAAAAATGCGATCAGAATTCCGATAAGGCTAACCCCTTTGAAAATTTCGAAAAATGCGCCCAGAATTCCGATAAGGCTAACCCCTTTGAAAATTTTGAATAATGCGCCCAGAATTCCGATAAGGCTAACCCCTTTGAAAATTTCGAAAAATGCGCCCAGAATTCCGATAAGGCTAACCCCTATAAAATTTCGAAAAATGCGCCCGGAATTCCGATAAGGCTAACCCCTTTGAAAATTTCGAAAAATGCGCCCAGAATTCCGCGAGGGCTAACCCCTTTGAAAATTTCGGAAAATGCGCCCAGAATTCCGAGAAGGCTAACCCCTTTGAAAATTTCGAAAAATGCGCCCAGAATTCCGAGAAGGCTAACCCCTTTGAAAATTTCGATAAATGCGCCTAGAATTCCGAGAAGGCTAACCCCTTTGAAAATTTCGAAAAATGCGCCCAGAATTCCGAGAAGGCTAACCCCTTTGAAAATTTCGAAAAATGCGCCCAGAATTCCGAGAAGGCTAACCCCTTTGAAAATTTCGAAAAATGCGCCGAGAATTCCGAGAAGGCTAACCCCTTTGATAATTTCAAAAAATGCGCCCAGAATTCCGAGAAGGCTAACCCCTTTGATAATTTCAAAAAATGCGCCCAGAATTCCGAGAAGGCTAACCCCTTTGAAAATTTGAAAAATGCGCCCAGAATTCCGAGGCTACCCCTTTGAAAATTTCGAAAAATGGGCCCAGAATTCCGAGAAGGCTAACCCCATTGAAAATTTGGAAAAATGCGCCCAGAATTCCGAGAAGGCTAACCCCTTTGAAAATTTTGAAAATTTCGAAAAATGCGCCCAGAATTCCGAGAAGGCTAACCCCTTTGAAAATTTCGAAAAATGCGCCCAGAATTCCGAGAAGGCTAACCCCTTTGAAAATTTCGAAAAATGCGCCCAGAATTCCGAGAAGGCTAACCCCTTTGAAAATTTCGAAAAATGCGCCCAGAATTCCGATAAGGCTAACCCCTTTGAAAATTTCGAAAAATGCGCCCAGAATTCCGAGAAGGCTAACCCCTATGAGAATTTCGAAAAATGCGCCCAGAATTCCGAGAAGGGTAACCCCTTTGAAAATTTCGAAAAATGCGCCCAGAATTCCGAGAAGGCTAACCCCTTTGAAAATTTCGGAAAAAGCGCCCAGAATTCCGAGAAGGCTAACCCCTTTGAAAATTTCGAAAAATGCGCCCAGAATTCCGAGAATGCTAACCCTTTAGAAAATTTCGAAAAATGCGCCCAGAATTCCGAGAAGGCTAACCCCTTTGAAAATTTCGAATAATGCGCCCAGAATTCCGAGAAGGCTAACCCTTTTGAAAATTTCGAAAAATGCGCCAAGAATTCCGAGAAGGCTAACCCCTTTGAAAATTTCGAAAAATGCGCCCAGAATTCCGATAAGGCTAACCCCTATGAAAATTTCGAAAAATGCGCCCAAAATTCCGATAAGGCTAACCCCTTTGAAAATTTCGAAAATGCGCCCAGAATTCCGATAAGGCTAACCCCTTTAAAAATTTCGAAAAATGCGCCCAGAATTCCGATAAGGCTTACCCCTTTGAAAATTTTTAAAAATGCGCCCAGAATTCCGATAAGGCTAACCCCTTTTATAATTTCGAAAAATGCGCCAAGAATTCCGATAAGGCTAACCCCTTTAAAAATTTCGAAATATGCGCCTAGAATTCCGAGAAGGCTAACCCCTTTGAAAATTTCGAAAAATGCGCCCAGAATTCCGATAAGGCTAACCCTTTCGAAAAATGCGCCCAGAATTCCGGTAAGGCTAACCCCTTTGAAAATTTCGGAATTTGCGCCCAGAATTCCGAGAAGGCTAACCCCTTTGAAAATTTCGAAAAATGCGCCCAGAATTCCGAGAAGGCTAACCCTTTTGAAAATTTCGAAAAATGCGCCCAGAATTCCGAGAAGGCTAACCCCTTTGAAAATTTCGAAAAATGCGCCCAGAATTCCGATAAGGCTAACCCCTATGAAAATTTCGAAAAATGCGCCCAGAATTCCGAGAAGGCTAACCGTTATGAAAATTTCGAAAATGCGCCCAGAATTCCGATAAGGCTAACCCCTTTGAAAATTTCGAAAAATGCGCCCAGAATTCCGATAAGGCTAACCCCTTTGAAAATTTCGAAAAATGCGCCCAGAATTCCGATAAGGCTAACCCCTTTGAAAGTTTCGAAAAATGCGCCCAGAATTGCGATAAGGCTAACCCCTTTGAAAATTTCGAAAAATGCGCCCAGAATTCCGAGAAGGCTAACCCCTTTGAAAATTTCGAATAATGCGCCCAAAATTCCAATAAGGCTAACCCCTTTGAAAATTTCGAAAAATGTGTCCAGAATTCCGATAAAGCTAACCCCTTTGATAATTTCGAAAAATGCGCCCAGAATTCCGATAAGGCTAACCCCTTTGAAATTTTCGAAAAATGCGCCCAGAATTACGATAAAAATTTCGAAAAATGCACCTAGAATTCCGATAAGGCTAACCCCTTTGAAAATGTCGAAAAATGCGCCCAGAATTGCGATAAGGCTAACCCCTTTGAAAATTTCGAAAAATGCGCCCAGAATTGCGATATGGCTAACCCCTTTGAAAATTTCGTAAAATGCGCCCAGAATTCCGTGAAGGCTAACCCCTTTGAAAATTTCGAAAAATGCGCCCAGAATTCCGATAAGGCTAACCCCTATGAAAATTTCGAAAAATGCGCCCAGAATTCCGAGAAGGCTAACCGCTTTGAAAATTTCGAAAATGCGCCCAGAATTCCGATAAGGCTAACCCCTTTGAAAATTTCGAAAAATGCGCCCAGAATTCCGATAAGGCTAACCCCTTTGAAAATTTCGAAAAATGCGCCCAGAATTCCGATAAGGCTAACCCCTTTGAAAATTTCGAAAAATGCGCCCAGAATTGCGATAAGGCTAACCCCTTTGAAAATTTCGAAAAATGCGCCCAGAATTGCGATAAGGCTAACCCCTTTGAAAATTTCGAAAAATGCGCCCAGAATTCCGAGAAGGCTAACCCCTTTGAAAATTTCGAAAAATGCGCCCAAAATTCCAATAAGGCTAACCCCTTTGAAAATTTCGAAAAATGTGTCCAGAATTCCGATAAAGCTAACTCCTTTGATAATTTCGAAAAATGCGCCCAGAATTCCGATAAGGCTAACCCCTTTGAAAATTTCGAAAAATGCGCCCAGAATTCCGAGAATGCTAACCCTTTTGAAAATTTCGAAAAATGCATCCAGAATTCCGATAAGGCTAACCCCTTTGAAAATTTCGAAAAATGCGCCCAGAATTCCGAGAAGGCTAACCCCTTTGACAATTTCTGAAAATGCGCCCAAAATTCCGAGAAGGCTAACCCCTTTGAAAATTTCGAAAAATGCGCCCAGAATTCCGAGAAGGCTAACCCTTTTGAAAATTTCGAAAAATGCGCCCAGAATTCCGAGAAGGCTAACCCCTTTGAAAATTTCGAAAAATGCGCCCAGAATTCCGATAAGGCTAACCCCTTTGAAAATTTCGAAAAATGCGCCAAGAACTCCGAAAAGGCTAACCACTTTGAAAATTACGAAAAATGCGCCCAGAATTCCGATAAGGCTAACCCCTTTGAAAATTTCGAAAAATGCGCTCAGAATTCCGAGAAGGCTAACCCCTTTGAAAATTTCGAAAAATGCGCCCAGAATTCCGAGAAGGCTAACTTCTTTGAAAATTTCGAAAAATGCGATCAGAATTCCGATAAGGCTAACCCCTTTGAAAATTTCGAAAAATGCGCCCAGAATTCCGATAAGGCTAACCCCTTTGAAAATTTTGAATAATGCGCCCAGAATTCCGATAAGGCTAACCCCTTTGAAAATTTCGAAAAATGCGCCCAGAATTCCGATAAGGCTAACCCCTATAAAATTTCGAAAAATGCGCCCGGAATTCCGATAAGGCTAACCCCTTTGAAAATTTCGAAAAATGCGCCCAGAATTCCGCGAGGGCTAACCCCTTTGAAAATTTCGGAAAATGCGCCCAGAATTCCGAGAAGGCTAACCCCTTTGAAAATTTCGAAAAATGCGCCCAGAATTCCGAGAAGGCTAACCCCTTTGAAAATTTCGATAAATGCGCCTAGAATTCCGAGAAGGCTAACCCCTTTGAAAATTTCGAAAAATGCGCCCAGAATTCCGAGAAGGCTAACCCCTTTGAAAATTTCGAAAAATGCGCCCAGAATTCCGAGAAGGCTAACCCCTTTGAAAATTTCGAAAAATGCGCCGAGAATTCCGAGAAGGCTAACCCCTTTGATAATTTCAAAAAATGCGCCCAGAATTCCGAGAAGGCTAACCCCTTTGATAATTTCAAAAAATGCGCCCAGAATTCCGAGAAGGCTAACCCCTTTGAAAATTTGAAAAATGCGCCCAGAATTCCGAGGCTACCCCTTTGAAAATTTCGAAAAATGGGCCCAGAATTCCGAGAAGGCTAACCCCATTGAAAATTTGGAAAAATGCGCCCAGAATTCCGAGAAGGCTAACCCCTTTGAAAATTTTGAAAATTTCGAAAAATGCGCCCAGAATTCCGAGAAGGCTAACCCCTTTGAAAATTTCGAAAAATGCGCCCAGAATTCCGAGAAGGCTAACCCCTTTGAAAATTTCGAAAAATGCGCCCAGAATTCCGAGAAGGCTAACCCCTTTGAAAATTTCGAAAAATGCGCCCAGAATTCCGATAAGGCTAACCCCTTTGAAAATTTCGAAAAATGCGCCCAGAATTCCGAGAAGGCTAACCCCTATGAGAATTTCGAAAAATGCGCCCAGAATTCCGAGAAGGGTAACCCCTTTGAAAATTTCGAAAAATGCGCCCAGAATTCCGAGAAGGCTAACCCCTTTGAAAATTTCGGAAAAAGCGCCCAGAATTCCGAGAAGGCTAACCCCTTTGAAAATTTCGAAAAATGCGCCCAGAATTCCGAGAATGCTAACCCTTTAGAAAATTTCGAAAAATGCGCCCAGAATTCCGAGAAGGCTAACCCCTTTGAAAATTTCGAATAATGCGCCCAGAATTCCGAGAAGGCTAACCCTTTTGAAAATTTCGAAAAATGCGCCAAGAATTCCGAGAAGGCTAACCCCTTTGAAAATTTCGAAAAATGCGCCCAGAATTCCGATAAGGCTTACCCCTTTGAAAATTTTTAAAAATGCGCCCAGAATTCCGATAAGGCTAACCCCTTTTATAATTTCGAAAAATGCGCCAAGAATTCCGATAAGGCTAACCCCTTTAAAAATTTCGAAATATGCGCCCAGAATTCCGAGAAGGCTAACCCCTTTGAAAATTTCGAAAAATGCGCCCAGAATTCCGATAAGGCTAACCCTTTCGAAAAATGCGCCCAGAATTCCGGTAAGGCTAACCCCTTTGAAAATTTCGGAATTTGCGCCCAGAATTCCGAGAAGGCTAACCCCTTTGAAAATTTCGAAAAATGCGCCCAGAATTCCGAGAAGGCTAACCCTTTTGAAAATTTCGAAAAATGCGCCCAGAATTCCGAGAAGGCTAACCCCTTTGAAAATTTCGAAAAATGCGCCCAGAATTCCGATAAGGCTAACCCCTATGAAAATTTCGAAAAATGCGCCCAGAATTCCGAGAAGGCTAACCGTTATGAAAATTTCGAAAATGCGCCCAGAATTCCGATAAGGCTAACCCCTTTGAAAATTTCGAAAAATGCGCCCAGAATTCCGATAAGGCTAACCCCTTTGAAAATTTCGAAAAATGCGCCCAGAATTCCGATAAGGCTAACCCCTTTGAAAGTTTCGAAAAATGCGCCCAGAATTGCGATAAGGCTAACCCCTTTGAAAATTTCGAAAAATGCGCCCAGAATTCCGAGAAGGCTAACCCCTTTGAAAATTTCGAATAATGCGCCCAAAATTCCAATAAGGCTAACCCCTTTGAAAATTTCGAAAAATGTGTCCAGAATTCCGATAAAGCTAACCCCTTTGATAATTTCGAAAAATGCGCCCAGAATTCCGATAAGGCTAACCCCTTTGAAATTTTCGAAAAATGCGCCCAGAATTACGATAAAAATTTCGAAAAATGCACCTAGAATTCCGATAAGGCTAACCCCTTTGAAAATGTCGAAAAATGCGCCCAGAATTGCGATAAGGCTAACCCCTTTGAAAATTTCGAAAAATGCGCCCAGAATTGCGATATGGCTAACCCCTTTGAAAATTTCGTAAAATGCGCCCAGAATTCCGAGAAGGCTAACCCCTTTGAAAATTTCGAAAAATGCGCCCAGAATTCCGATAAGGCTAACCCCTATGAAAATTTCGAAAAATGCGCCCAGAATTCCGAGAAGGCTAACCGCTTTGAAAATTTCGAAAATGCGCCCAGAATTCCGATAAGGCTAACCCCTTTGAAAATTTCGAAAAATGCGCCCAGAATTCCGATAAGGCTAACCCCTTTGAAAATTTCGAAAAATGCGCCCAGAATTCCGATAAGGCTAACCCCTTTGAAAATTTCGAAAAATGCGCCCAGAATTGCGATAAGGCTAACCCCTTTGAAAATTTCGAAAAATGCGCCCAGAATTCCGAGAAGGCTAACCCCTTTGAAAATTTCGAAAAATGCGCCCAAAATTCCAATAAGGCTAACCCCTTTGAAAATTTCGAAAAATGTGTCCAGAATTCCGATAAAGCTAACTCCTTTGATAATTTCGAAAAATGCGCCCAGAATTCCGATAAGGCTAACCCCTTTGAAAATTTCGAAAAATGCGCCCAGAATTACGATAAAAATTTCGAAAAATGTACCTAGAATTCCGATAAGGCTAACCCCTTTGAAAATGTCGAAAAATGCGCCCAGAATTGCGATAAGGCTAACCCCTTTGAAAATTTCGAAAAATGCGCCCAGAATTGCGATATGGCTAACCCCTTTGAAAATTTCGTAAAATGCGCCCAGAATTCCGAGAAGGCTAACCCCTTTGAAAATTTCGAAAAATGCGCCCAGAATTCCGAGAATGCTAACCCTTTTGAAAATTTCGAAAAATGCATCCAGAATTCCGATAAGGCTAACCCCTTTGAAGATTTTGAAAAATGCGCCAAGAATTCCGAGAAGGCTAACCCCTTTGAAAATTTCGAAAAATGCGCCCAGAATTCCAATAAGGCTAACCCCTTTGAAAATTTCGAAAAATGCGCCCAGAATTCCGATAAGGCTAACCCCTTTGAAAATTTCGAAAAATGCGCCCGGAATTCCGATAAGGCTAACCCCTTTGAAAATTTCGAAAAATGCGCCCAGAATTACGATAAGGCTAACCCCTTTGAAAATTTCGAAAAATGCGCCCAGAAATCCGATAAGGCTAACCCCTTTGAAAATTTCGAAAAATGCGTCCAGAATTCCGATAAGGCTAACCACTTTGAAAATTTCGAAAAATGCGCCCAGAATTCCGATAAGGCTAACAACACCTTTGAAAATTTTGAAAAATGCGTCCAGAATTCCGATAAGGCTAACCCCGTTGAAAATTTCGAAAAACGCGCCCAGAATTCCGATAAGGCTAACCCCGTTGAAAATTTCGAAAAACGCGCCCAGAATTCCGATAAGGCTAACCACTTTGAAAATTTCGAAAAATGCGCCCAGAATTCCGATAAGGCTAACCCCTTTCAAAATTTCAAAAAATGCGCCCAGAATTCCGATGAGGCTAACCCCTTTGAAAATTTCGAAAAATGCCCCCAGAATTCCGATAAGGCTAACCCCTTTGAAAATTTCGAAAAATGCGCCCAGAATTCCAATAAGGCTAACCCCTTTGAAAATTTCGAAAAATGCGCCCAGAATTCCGATAAGGCTAACCCCTATGAAAATTTCGAAAAATGCGCCCAGAATTCCGATAAGGCTAACCCCTATGAAAATTTCGAAAAATGCGCCCAGAATTCCGATAAGGCTAACCCCTTTGAAAATTTCGAAAAATGCGCTCAGAATTCCGAGAAGGCTAACCCCTTTGAAAATTTAGAAAAATGCGCCCAGAATTCCGAGAAGGCTAACCCCTTTGAAAATTTCGAAAAATGCGCCCAGAATTCCGATAAGGCTAACCCCTTTGAAAATTTCGAAAAATGCGCCCAGAATTGCGATAAGGCTAACCCTTTTGAAAATTAAGAAAAATGCGCCCAGAATTCCGTGAAGGATAACCCCTTTGAAAATTTCGAAAAATGCGCCCAGAATTCCGATAAGGCTAACCCCTATGAAAATTTCGAAAAATGCGCCCAGAATTCCGATAAGGCTAACCCCTTTGAAAATTTCGAAAAATGCGCCCAGAATTCCGATAAGGCTAACCCCTTTGAAAATTTCGAAAAATGCGCCCAGAATTCCGATAAGGCTAATCCCTTTGAAAATTTCGAAAAATGCGCCAAGAATTCCAAGAAGGCTAACCCCTTTGAAAATTTCGAAAAATGCGCCCAGAATTCCGAGAAGGCTAACCCCTTTGAAAATTTCGAAAAATGCGCTCAGAATTCCGAGAAGGCTAACCCCTTTGAAAATTTAGAAAAATGCGCCCAGAATTCCGAGAAGGCTAACCCCTTTGAAAATTTCGAAAAATGCGCCCAGAATTCCGATAAGGCTAACCCCTTTGAAAATTTCGAAAAATGCGCCCAGAATTCCGACAAGGCTAACCCATTTGAAAATTTCGAAAAATGCGCCCAGTATTCCGATAAGGCTAACCCCTTTGAAAATTTCGAAAAATGCGCCCAGAATTCCGAGAAGGTTAACCCCTTTGAAAATTTCGAAAAATGCGTCCAGAATTCCGATAAGGCTAACCCCTTTGAAAATTTCGAAAAATGCGCCCAGAATTACGATAAAAATTTCGAAAAATGCACCTAGAATTCCCATAAGGCTAACCCCTTTGAAAACTTCGAAAAATGCGCCCAGAATTCCGATAAGGCTAACCCCTTTAAAATTTCGAAAAATGCGCCCAGAATTCCGATAAGGCTAACTTCTTTGAAAATTTCGAAAAATGCGCCCAGAATTCCGCGAGGGCTAACCCCTTTGAAAATTTCGGAAAATGCGCCCAGAATTCCAAGAAGGCTAACCCCTTTGAAAATTTCGAAAAATGCGCCCAGAATTCCGATAAGGCTAACCCCTATGAAAATTTCTAAAAATGAGCCCAGAATACCGATAAGGCTAACCCCTTTGAAAATTTCGAAAAATGCGCCCAGAATTCCGAGAAGGAAAATTTCGAAAAATGCGCTCAGAATTCCGAAAAGGCTAAGCCCTTTGAAAATTTCGAAAAATGCGCCCAGAATTCCGAGAAGGCTAACCCCTTTGAAAATTTCGGAAAACGCGCCCAGAATTCGGAGAAGGCTAACCCCTTTGAAAATTTCGAAAAATGCGCCCAGAATTCCGAGAAGGCTAACCCCTTTGAAAATTTCGAAAAATGCGCCCAGAATTCCGAGAATGCTAACCCTTTTGAAAATTTCGAAAAATGCATCCAGAATTCCGATAAGGCTAACCCCTTTGAAAATTTCGAAAAATGCGCCCAGAATTCCGAGAAGGCTAACCCCTTTGACAATTTCTGAAAATGCGCCCAAAATTCCGAGAAGGCTAACCCCTTTGAAAATTTCGAAAAATGCGCCCAGAATTCCGAGAAGGCTAACCCTTTTGAAAATTTCGAAAAATGCGCCCAGAATTCCGAGAAGGCTAACCCCTTTGAAAATTTCGAAAAATGCGCCCAGAATTCCGATAAGGCTAACCCCTTTGAAAATTTCGAAAAATGCGCCAAGAACTCCGAAAAGGCTAACCACTTTGAAAATTACGAAAAATGCGCCCAGAATTCCGATAAGGCTAACCCCTTTGAAAATTTCGAAAAATGCGCTCAGAATTCCGAGAAGGCTAACCCCTTTGAAAATTTCGAAAAATGCGCCCAGAATTCCGAGAAGGCTAACTTCTTTGAAAATTTCGAAAAATGCGATCAGAATTCCGATAAGGCTAACCCCTTTGAAAATTTCGAAAAATGCGCCCAGAATTCCGATAAGGCTAACCCCTTTGAAAATTTTGAATAATGCGCCCAGAATTCCGATAAGGCTAACCCCTTTGAAAATTTCGAAAAATGCGCCCAGAATTCCGATAAGGCTAACCCCTATAAAATTTCGAAAAATGCGCCCGGAATTCCGATAAGGCTAACCCCTTTGAAAATTTCGAAAAATGCGCCCAGAATTCCGCGAGGGCTAACCCCTTTGAAAATTTCGGAAAATGCGCCCAGAATTCCGAGAAGGCTAACCCCTTTGAAAATTTCGAAAAATGCGCCCAGAATTCCGATAAGGCTAACCCCTATGAAAATTTCTAAAAATGAGCCCAGAATACCGATAAGGCTAACCCCTTTGAAAATTTCGAAAAATGCGCCCAGAATTCCGATAAGGCTAACCCCTTTGAAAATTTTGAAAAATGCGCCCAGAATTCCGATAAGGCTAACCCCTTTGAAAATTTCGAAAAATGCGCCCAGAATTCCGATAAGGCTAACCCCTTTGAAAATTTCGAAAAATGCGTCCAGAATTCCGATAAGGCTAACCACTTTGAAAATTTCGAAAAATGCGCCCAGAATTCCGATAAGGCTAACACCTTTGAAAATTTCGAAAAATGCGTCCAGAATTCCGATAAGGCTAACCCCGTTGAAAATTTCGAAAAACGCGCCCAGAATTCCGATAAGGCTAACCACTTTGAAAATTTCGAAAAATGCGCCCAGAATTCCGATAAGGCTAACCCCTTTCAAAATTTCAAAAAATGCGCCCAGAATTCCTATGAGGCTAACCCCTTTGAAAATTTCGAAAAATGCCCCCAGAATTCCGATAAGGGTAACCCCTTTGAAAATTTCGAAAAATGCGCCCAGAATTCCAATAAGGCTAACCCCTTTGAAAATTTCGAAAAATGCGCCCAGAATTCCGATAAGGCTAACCCCTATGAAAATTTCGAAAAATGCGCCCAGAATTCCGATAAGGCTAACCCCTTTGAAAATTTCGAAAAATGCGCTCAGAATTCCGAGAAGGCTAACCCCTTTGAAAATTTAGAAAAATGCGCCCAGAATTCCGAGAAGGCTAACCCCTTTGAAAATTTCGAAAAATGCGCCCAGAATTCCGAGAATGCTAACCCTTTTGAAAATTTCGAAAAATGCATCCAGAATTCCGATAAGGCTAACCCCTTTGAAAATTTCGGAAAACGCGCCCAGAATTCGGAGAAGGCTAACCAATTTGAAAATTTCGAAAAATGCGCCCAGAATTCCGAGAAGGCTAACCCCTTTGAAAATTTCGAAAAATGCGCCCAGAATTCCGAGAATGCTAACCCTTTTGAAAATTTCGAAAAATGCATCCAGAATTCCGATAAGGCTAACCCCTTTGAAAATTTCGAAAAATGCGCCCAGAATTCCGAGAAGGCTAACCCCTTTGACAATTTCTGAAAATGCGCCCAGAATTCCGAGAAGGCTAACCCCTTTGAAAATTTCGGAAAATGCGCCCAGAATTCCGAGAAGGCTAACCCCTTTGAAAATTTCGAAAAATGCGCCCAGAATTCCGAGAAGGCTAACCCTTTTGAAAATTTCGAAAAATGCGCCCAGAATTCCGAGAAGGCTAACCCCTTTGAAAATTTCGAAAAATGCGCCCAGAATTCCGATAAGGCTAACCCCTTTGAAAATTTCGAAAAATGCGCCAAGAACTCCGAGAAGGCTAACCACTTTGAAAATTACGAAAAATGCGCCCAGAATTCCGATAAGGCTAACCCCTTTGAAAATTTCGAAAAATGCGCTCAGAATTCCGAGAAGGCTAACCCCTTTGAAAATTTCGAAAAATGCGCCCAGAATTCCGAGAAGGCTAACCCCTTTGAAAATTTCGAAAAATGCGCTCAGAATTCCGATAAGGCTAACCCCTTTGAAAATTTCGAAAAATGCGCCCAGAATTCCGATAAGGCTAACCCCTTTGAAAATTTTGAAAAATGCGCCCAGAATTCCGATAAGGCTAACCCCTTTGAAAATTTCGAAAAATGCGCCCAGAATTCCGATAAGGCTAACCCCTTTAAAATTTCGAAAAATGCGCCCAGAATTCCGATAAGGCTAACCCCTTTGAAAATTTCGAAAAATGCGCCCGGAATTCCGCGAGGGCTAACCCCTTTGAAAATTTCGGAAAATGCGCCCAGAATTCCGAGAAGGCTAACCCCTTTGAAAATTTCGAAAAATGCGCCCAGAATTCCGAGAAGGCTAACCCTTTTGAAAATTTCGAAAAATGCGCCCAGAATTCCGAGAAGGCTAACCCCTTTGAAAATTTCGAAAAATGCGCCCAGAATTCCGATAAGGCTAACCCCTTTGAAAATTTCGAAAAATGCGCCAAGAACTCCGAGAAGGCTAACCACTTTGAAAATTACGAAAAATGCGCCCAGAATTCCGATAAGGCTAACCCCTTTGAAAATTTCGAAAAATGCGCTCAGAATTCCGAGAAGGCTAACCCCTTTGAAAATTTCGAAAAATGCGCCCAGAATTCCGAGAAGGCTAACCCCTTTGAAAATTTCGAAAAATGCGCTCAGAATTCCGAAAAGGCTAACCCCTTTGAAAATTTCGAAAAATGCGCCCAGAATTCCGATAAGGCTAACCCCTTTGAAAATTTTGAAAAATGCGCCCAGAATTCCGATAAGGCTAACCCCTTTGAAAATTTCGAAAAATGCGCCCAGAATTCCGATAAGGCTAACCCCTTTGAAAATTTCGAAAATTGCGTCCAGAATTCCGATAAGGCTAACCCAGTTGAAAATTTCGAAAAATGCGCCCAGAATTCCGATAAGGCTAATCCCTATGAAAATTTCGAAAAATGCGCCCAGAATTCCGATAAGGCTAACCCCTTTTAAAATTTCTAAAAATGAGCCCAGAATACCGATAAGGCTAACCGCTTTGAAAATTTCGAAAAACGCGCCCAGAATTCCGATAAGGCTAACCCCTTTGAAAATTTCGAAAAATGCGCCAGAATTCCGATAAGGCTAACCCCTTTGAAAATTTCGAAACATGCGCCCAGAATTCCGATAAGGCTAACCCTTTTGAAAATTTCGAAAAATGCGCCCAGAATTCCGATAAGGCTAACCCCTTTGAATATTTCGAAAAATGCGCCCAGAATTCCGATAAGGCTAACCCCTTTGAAAATTTCTAAAAATGAGCCCAGAATACCGATAAGGCTAACCCCTTTGAAAATTTCGAAAAATGCGCCCAGAATTCCGATAAGGCTAACCCCTTTGAATATTTTGAAAAATGCGCCAGAATTCCGATAAGGCTAACCCCTTTGAAAATTTCGAAAAATGCGCCCAGAATTCCGATAAGGCTAACCCCTTTGAAAATTTCGAAAAATGCGCCCAGAATTCCGATAAGGCTAACCCCTTTAAATATTTCGAAAAATGCGCCCAGAATTCCAATAAGGCTAACCCCTTTGAAAATTTCGATAATGCGCCCAGAATTCCGAGAAGGCTAACCCCTTTGAAAATTTCGAAAAATGCGCCCAGAATTCCGATAAGGCTAACCCCTTTGAAAATTTCGAATAAATGCGCCCAGAATTCCGAGAAGGCTAACCCCTTTGAAAATTTCGGAAAATGCGCCCAGAATTCCGAGAAGGCTAACCCCTTTGAAAATTTCGAAAAATGCGCCCAGAATTCCGAGAAGGCTAACCCCTTTGAAAATTTCGAAAAATGCGCCCAGAATTCCGAGAAGGCTAACCCTTTGAAAATTTCGAAAAAGGCGCCCAGAATTCCGATAAGGCTAACCCCTATGAAAATTTCGAAAAATGCGCCCAGAATTCCGATAAGGCTAACCCCTTTGAGAATTTCGAAAATGCGCCCAGAATTCCGATAAGGCTAACCCCTTTGAAAATTTTGAAAAATGCGCCCAGAATTCCGATAAGGCTAACCCCTTTGAAAATTTCGAAAAATGCGCCCAGAATTCCGATAAGGCTAACCCCTTTGAAAATTTCGAAAAATGCGCCCATAATTCCGATAAGGCTAACCCCTTTGAAAATTTCGAAAAATGCGCCCAGAATTCCGATAAGGCTAACCCCTTTGAAAATTTCTAAAAATGAGCCCAGAATACCGATAAGGCTAACCCCTTTGAAAATTTCGAAAAATGCGCCCAGAATTCCGATAAGGCTAACCCCTTTGAAAATTTCGATAATGCGCCCAGAATTCCGAGAAGGCTAACCCCTTTGAAAATTTCGATAAATGCGCCCAGAATTCCGATAAGGCTAACCCTTTCGAAAAATGCGCCCAGAATTCCGATAAGGCTAACCCCTTTGAAAATTTCGAATAAATGCGCCCAGAATTCCGAGAAGGCTAACCCCTTTGAAAATTTCGGAAAATGCGCCCAGAATTCCGAGAAGGCTAACCCCTTTGAAAATTTCGAAAAATGCGCCCAGAATTCCGAGAAGGCTAACCCCTTTGAAAATTTCGAAAAATGCGCCCAGAATTCGGAGAAGGCTAACCCTTTGAAAATTTCGAAAAAGGCGCCCAGAATTCCGATAAGGCTAACCCCTTTGAAAATTTCGAAAAATGCGCCCAGAATTCCGATAAGGCTAACCCCTTTGAAAATTTCGAACAATGCGCCAAGAATTCCGAGAAGGCTAACCCCTTTCAAAATTTCGAAAAATGCGCCCAGAATTCCGAGAAGGCTAACCCCTTTGAAAATTTCGAAAAATGCGCTCAGAATTCCGAGAAGGCTAACCCCTTTGAAAATTTAGAAAAATGCGCCCAGAATTCCGAGAAGGCTAACCCCTTTGAAAACTCGTAAAATGCGCCCAGAACTCCGAGAAGGCTAACTTCTTTGAAAATTTCGAAAAATGCGCCCAGAATTCCGATAAGGCTAACCCCTTTGAAAATTTCGAAAAATGCGCCCAGAATTCCGAGAAGGCTAACCCCTTTGAAAATTTCGAAAAATGCGCCCAGAATTCCGAGAAGGCTAACCCCTTTGAAAATTTCGAAAAATGCGCCCAGAATTCCGATAAGGCTAACCCCTATGAAAATTTTGAAAATGCGCCCAGAATTCCGATAAGGCTAACCCCTTTGAAAATTTCGAAAAATGCGCCCAGAATTCCGACAAGGCTAACCCCTTTGAAAATTTCGAAAAATGCGCCCAGTATTCCGACAAGGCTAACCCCTTTGAAAATTTCGAAAAATGCGCCCAGTATTCCGATAAGGCTAACCCCTTTGAAAATTTCGAAAAATGCGCCCAGAATTCCGAGAAGGCTAACCCCTTTGAAAATTTCGAAAAATGCGTCCAGAATTCCGATAAGGCTAACCCCTTTGAAAATTTCGAAAAATGCGCCCAGAATTACGATAAAAATTTCGAAAAATGCACCTAGAATTCCCATAAGGCTAACCCCTTTGAAAATGTCGAAAAATGCGCCCAGAATTCCGATAAGGTTAACCCCTTTGAAAATTTTGAAAAATGCGCCCAGAATTCCGAGAAGGCTAACCCCTTTGAAAATTTCCAAAAATGCGCTCAGAATTCCGAGAAGGCTAACCCCTTTGAAAATTTAGAAAAATGCGCCCAGAATTCCTAGAAGGCTAACCCCTTTGAAAATTTCGAAAAATGCGCCCAGAATTCCGAGAAGGCTAACCCCTTTGAAAATTTCGGAAAATGCGCCCAGAATTCCGAGAAGGCTAACCCCTTTGAAATTTTCGGAAAATGCGCCCAGAATTCCGAGAAGGCTAACCCCTTTGAAAATTTCGAAAAATGCGCCCAGAATTCCGAGAAGGCTAACCCCTTTGAAAATTTCGAAAAATGCGCCCAGAATTCCGAGAACGCTAACCCCTTTGAAAATTTCGAAAAATGCGCCCAGAATTCCGAGAACGCTAACCCCTTTGAAAATTTCGAAAAATGCGCCCAGAATTCCGATAAGGCTAACCCCTTTGAAAATTTCGAAAAATGCGCCCAGAATTCCGAGAAGGCTAACCCCTTTGAAAATTTCGAAAAATGCGCTCAGACTTCCGAGAAGGCTAACCCCTTTGAAAATTTCGAAAAATGCGCCCAGAATTCCGAGAAGGCTAACCCCTTTGAAAATGTCGAAAAATGCGCCCAGAATTGGTATAAGGCTAACCCCTTTGAAAATTTCGAAAAATGCGCGCAGAATTGCGATATGGCTAACCCCTTTGAAAACCTCGAAAAATGCGCCCAGAATTCCGAGAAGGCTAACCCCTTTGAAAATTTCGAAAAATGCGCCCAGAATTCCGAGAAGGCTAACCCCTTTGAAAATGTCGAAAAATGCGCCCAGAATTGCGATAAGGCTAACCCCTTTGAAAATTTCGAAAAATGCGCCCAGAATTCCTATAAGGCTAACCCCTTTGAAAATTTCGAAAAATGCGCAAAGAATTCCGATAAGACTAACCCCTTTTAAAATTTCTAAAAATGAGCCCAGAATACCGATAAGGCTAACCCCTTTGAAAATTTCGAAAAATGCGCCCAGAATTCCGATAAGGCTAACCCCTTTGAAAATTTCGAAAAATGCGCCCAGAATTCCGATAAGGCTAACCCCTTTGAAAATTTCGAAAAATGCGCCCAGAATTCCGCTAAGGCTAACCCCTTTCAATATTTCGAAAAATGCGCCCAGAATTCTGATAAGGTTAACCCCTTTGAAAATTTCGAAAAATGCGCCCAGAATTACGATAAAAATTTCGAAAAATGCACCTAGAATTCCGATAAGGCTAACCCCTTTGAAAATGTCGAAAAATGCGCCCAGAATTCCGATAAGGTTAACCCCTTTGAAAATTTCGAAAAATGCGCCCAGAATTGCGATAAGGCTAACCCCTTTGGAAACTTCGAAAAATGCGTCCAGAATTCCGAGAAGGCTAACCCTTTTGAAAATTTCGAAAAATGCGCCCAGAATCCTGAGAAGGCTAACCCCTTTGAAAATTTCGAAAAATGCGCCCAGAATTCCGATAAGGCTAACCCCTATGAAAATTTCGAAAAATGCGCCCAGAATTCCGATAAGGCTAACCCCTTTGAAAATTTCGAAAAATGCGCCCAGAATTCCGATAAGGCTAACCCCTTTGAAAATTTCGAAAAATGCGCCCAGAATTCCGAGAAGGCTAACCCCTTTGAAAATTTCGAAAAATGCGCCAAGAATTCCGAGAAGGCTAACCCCTATGAAAATTTCGACCCTTTGAAAATTTCGAAAAATGCGCCCAGAATTCCGATAAGGCTAACCCCTTTGAAAATTTCGAAAAATGCGCTCAGAATTCCGAGAAGGCTAACCCCTTTGAAAATTTCGAAAAATGCGCCCAGAATTCCGAGAAGGCTAACCCCTTTGAAATTTTCGAAAAATGCGCCCAGAATTCCGAGAAGGCTAACCCCTTTGAAATTTTCGAAAAATGCGCCCAGAATTCCGATAAGGCTAACCCCTTTGAAAATTTCGAAAAATGCGCCCAGAATTCCGAGAAGGCTAACCCCTTTGAAAATTTCGGAAAATGCGCCCAGAATTCCGAGAAGGCTAACCCCTTTGAAAATTTCGGAAAATGCGCCCAGAATTCCGAGAAGGCTAACCCTTTTGAAAATTTCGAAAAATGCGCCCAGAATTCCGATAAGGCTAACCCCTATGAAAATTTCGACCCTTTGAAAATTTCGAAAAATGCGCTCAGAATTCCGATAAGGCTAACCCCTTTGAAAATTTCGAAAAATGCGCCCAGAATTTCGATAAGGCTAACCCATTTGAAAATTTTGAAAAATGCGCCCAGAATTCCGATAAGGCTAACCCCTTTGAAAATTTCGAAAAATGCGCCCAGAATTCCGATAAGGCTAACCCCTTTGAAAATTTCGAAAAATGCGTCCAGAATTCCGATAAGGCTAACCACTTTGAAAATTTCGAAAAATGCGCCCAGAATTCCGATAAGGCTAACACCTTTGAAAATTTCGAAAAATGCGTCCAGAATTCCGATAAGGCTAACCCCTTTGAAAATTTAGAAAAATGCGCCCAGAATTCCGAGAAGGCTAACCCCTTTGAAAATTTCGAAAAATGCGCCCAGAATTCCGATAAGGCTAACCCCTTTGAAAATTTCGAAAAATGCGCCCAGAATTGCGATAAGGCTAACCCTTTTGAAAATTAAGAAAAATGCGCCCAGAATTCCGTGAAGGATAACCCCTTTGAAAATTTCGAAAAATGCGCCCAGAATTCCGATAGGGCTAACCCCTATGAAAATTTCGAAAAATGCGCCCAGAATTCCGACAAGGCTAACCCATTTGAAAATTTCGAAAAATGCGCCCAGTATTCCGATAAGGATAACCCCTTTGAAAATTTCGAAAAATGCGCCCAGAATTCCGATAAGGCTAACCCCTATGAAAATTTCGAAAAATGCGCCCAGAATTCCGATAAGGCTAACCCCTTTGAAAATTTCGAAAAATGCGTCCAGAATTCCGAAAAATGCACCTAGAATTCCCATAAGGCTAACCCCTTTGAAAATGTCGAAAAATGCGCCCAGAATTCCGATAAGGTTAACCCCTTTGAAAATTTCGAAAAATGCGCCCAGAATTCCGACAAGGCTAACCCATTTGAAAATTTCGAAAAATGCGCCCAGTATTCCGATAAGGCTAACCACTTTGAAAATTACGAAAAATGCGCCCAGAATTCCGAGAAGGCTAACCCTTTTGAAAATTTCGAAAAATGCGCCCAGAATTCCGAGAAGGCTAACCCCTTTGAAAATTTCGAAAAATGCGCCCAGAATTCCGATAAGGCTAACCCCTATGAAAATTTCGAAAAATGCGCTCAGAATTTCGATAAGGCTAACCCCTTTGAAAATTTCGAAAAATGCGCCCAGAATTCCGACAAGGCTAACCCCTTTGAAAATTTCGAAAAATGCGCCCAGAATTCCGATAAGGCTAACCCCTTTGAAAATTTCGAAAAATGCGCCCAGAATTCCGATAAGGCTAACCCCTTTAAAATTTCGAAAAATGCGCCCAGAATTCCGATAAGGCTAACCCCTTTGAAAATTTCGAAAAATGCGCCCAGAATTCCGCGAGGGCTAACCCCTTTGAAAATTTCGGAAAATGCGCCCAGAATTCCGAGAAGGCTAACCCCTTTGAAAATTTCGAAAAATGCGCCCAGAATTCCGATAAGGCTAACCCCTATGAAAATTTCTAAAAATGAGCCCAGAATACCGATAAGGCTAACCCCTTTGAAAATTTCGAAAAATGCGCCCAGAATTCCGAGAAGGAAAATTTCGAAAAATGCGCTCAGAATTCCGAAAAGGCTAAGCCCTTTGAAAATTTCGAAAAATGCGCCCAGAATTCCGAAGAGGCTAACCCCTTTGAAAATTTCGAAAAATGCGCCCAGAATTCCGAGAATGCTAACCCTTTTGAAAATTTCGAAAAATGCATCCAGAATTCCGATAAGGCTAACCCCTTTGAAAATTTCGGAAAACGCGCCCAGAATTCGGAGAAGGCTAACCCCTTTGAAAATTTCGAAAAATGCGCCCAGAATTCCGAGAAGGCTAACCCCTTTGAAAATTTCGAAAAATGCGCCCAGAATTCCGAGAATGCTAACCCTTTTGAAAATTTCGAAAAATGCATCCAGAATTCCAATAAGGCTAACCCCTTTGAAAATTTCGAAAAATGCGCCCAGAATTCCGAGAAGGCTAACCCCTTTGACAATTTCTGAAAATGCGCCCAGAATTCCGAGAAGGCTAACCCCTTTGAAAATTTCGGAAAATGCGCCCAGAATTCCGAGAAGGTTAACCCCTTTGAAAATTTCGAAAAATGCGCCCAGAATTCCGAGAAGGCTAACCCTTTTGAAAATTTCGAAAAATGCGCCCAGAATTCCGAGAAGGCTAACCCCTTTGAAAATTTCGAAAAATGCGCCCAGAATTCCGATAAGGGTAACCCCTTTGAAAATTTCGAAAAATGCGCCAAGAACTCCGAGAAGGCTAACCACTTTGAAAATTACGAAAAATGCGCCCAGAATTCCGATAAGGCTAACCCCTTTGAAAATTTCGAAAAATGCGCTCAGAATTCCGAGAAGGCTAACCCCTTTGAAAATTTCGAAAAATGCGCCCAGAATTCCGAGAAGGCTAACCCCTTTGAAAATTTCGAAAAATGCGCTCAGATTTCCGATAAGGCTAAGCCCTTTGAAAATTTCGAAAAATGCGCCCAGAATTCCGATAAGGCTAACCCCTTTGAAAATTTTGAAAAATGCGCCCAGAATTCCGATAAGGCTAACCCCTTTGAAAATTTCGAAAAATGCGCCCAGAATTCCGATAAGGCTAACCCCTTTAAAATTTCGAAAAATGCGCCCAGAATTCCGATAAGGCTAACCCCTTTGAAAATTTCGAAAAATGCGCCCGGAATTCCGCGAGGGCTAACCCCTTTGAAAATTTCGGAAAATGCGCCCAGAATTCCGAGAAGGCTAACCCCTTTGAAAATTTCGAAAAATGCGCCCAGAATTCCGATAAGGCTAACCCCTATGAAAATTTCTAAAAATGAGCCCAGAATACCGATAAGGCTAACCCCTTTGAAAATTTTGAAAAATGCGCCCAGAATTCCGAGAAGGAAAATTTCGAAAAATGCGCTCAGAATTCCGAAAAGGCTAAGCCCTTTGAAAATTTCGAAAAATGCGCCCAGAATTCCGAGAAGGCTAACCCTTTTAAAAATTTCGGAAAACGCGCCCAGAATTCGGAGAAGGCTAACCCCTTTGAAAATTTCGAAAAATGCGCCCAGAATTCCGAGAAGGCTAACCCCTTTGAAAATTTCGAAAAATGCGCCCAGAATTCCGAGAATGCTAACCCTTTTGAAAATTTCGAAAAATGCATCCAGAATTCCGATAAAGCTAACCCCTTTGAAAATTTCGAAAAATGCGCCCAGAATTCCGAAAAGGCTAACCCCTTTGACAATTTCTGAAAATGCGCCCAGAATTCCGAGAAGGCTAACCCCTTTGAAAATTTCGGAAAATGCGCCCAGAATTCCGAGAAGGCTAACCCCTTTGAAAATTTCGAAAAATGCGCCCAGAATTCCGAGAAGACTAACCCTTTTGAAAATTTCGAAAAATGCGCCCAGAATTCCGAGAAGGCTAACCCCTTTGAAAATTTCGAAAAATGCGCCCAGAATTCCGATAAGGCTAACCCCTTTGAAAATTTCGAAAAATGCGCCAAGAACTCCGAGAAGGCTAACCACTTTGAAAATTACGAAAAATGCGCCCAGAATTCCGATAAGGCTAACCCCTTTGAAAATTTCGAAAAATGCGCTCAGAATTCCGAGAAGGCTAACCCCTTTGAAAATTTCGAAAAATGCGCCCAGAATTCCGAGAAGGCTAACCCCTTTGAAAATTTCGAAAAATGCGCTCAGAATTCCGATAAGGCTAACCCCTTTGAAAATTTCGAAAAATGCGCCCAGAATTCCGATAAGGCTAACCCCTTTGAAAATTTTGAAAAATGCGCCCAGAATTCCGATAAGGCTAACCCCTTTGAAAATTTCGAAAAATGCGCCCAGAATTCCGATAAGGCTAACCCCTTTGAAAATTTCGAAAATTGCGTCCAGAATTCCGATAAGGCTAACCCAGTTGAAAATTTCGAAAAATGCGCCCAGAATTCCGATAAGGCTAATCCCTATGAAAATTTCGAAAAATGCGCCCAGAATTCCGATAAGGCTAACCCCTTTTAAAATTTCTAAAAATGAGCCCAGAATACCGATAAGGCTAACCGCTTTGAAAATTTCGAAAAACGCGCCCAGAATTCCGATAAGGCTAACCCCTTTGAAAATTTCGAAAAATGCGCCAGAATTCCGATAAGGCTAACCCCTTTGAAAATTTCGAAACATGCGCCCAGAATTCCGATAAGGCTAACCCTTTTGAAAATTTCGAAAAATGCGCCCAGAATTCCGATAAGGCTAACCCCTTTGAATATTTCGAAAAATGCGCCCAGAATTCCGATAAGGCTAACCCCTTTGAAAATTTCTAAAAATGAGCCCAGAATACCGATAAGGCTAACCCCTTTGAAAATTTCGAAAAATGCGCCCAGAATTCCGATAAGGCTAACCCCTTTGAATATTTTGAAAAATGCGCCAGAATTCCGATAAGGCTAACCCCTTTGAAAATTTCGAAAAATGCGCCCAGAATTCCGATAAGGCTAACCCCTTTGAAAATTTCGAAAAATGCGCCCAGAATTCCGATAAGGCTAACCCCTTTAAATATTTCGAAAAATGCGCCCAGAATTCCAATAAGGCTAACCCCTTTGAAAATTTCGATAATGCGCCCAGAATTCCGAGAAGGCTAACCCCTTTGAAAATTTCGAAAAATGCGCCCAGAATTCCGATAAGGCTAACCCTTTCGAAAAATGCGAGCAGAATTCCGATAAGGCTAACCCCTTTGAAAATTTCGAATAAATGCGCCCAGAATTCCGAGAAGGCTAACCCCTTTGAAAATTTCGGAAAATGCGCCCAGAATTCCGAGAAGGCTAACCCCTTTGAAAATTTCGAAAAATGCGCCCAGAATTCCGAGAAGGCTAACCCCTTTGAAAATTTCGAAAAATGCGCCCAGAATTCCGAGAAGGCTAACCCTTTGAAAATTTCGAAAAAGGCGCCCAGAATTCCGATAAGGCTAACCCCTATGAAAATTTCGAAAAATGCGCCCAGAATTCCGATAAGGCTAACCCCTTTGAGAATTTCGAAAATGCGCCCAGAATTCCGATAAGGCTAACCCCTTTGAAAATTTTGAAAAATGCGCCCAGAATTCCGATAAGGCTAACCCCTTTGAAAATTTCGAAAAATGCGCCCAGAATTCCGATAAGGCTAACCCCTTTGAAAATTTCGAAAAATGCGCCCATAATTCCGATAAGGCTAACCCCTTTGAAAATTTCGAAAAATGCGCCCAGAATTCCGATAAGGCTAACCCCTTTGAAAATTTCTAAAAATGAGCCCAGAATACCGATAAGGCTAACCCCTTTGAAAATTTCGAAAAATGCGCCCAGAATTCCGATAAGGTTAACCCCTTTGAAAATTTCGAAAAATGCGCCAGAATTCCGATAAGGCTAACCCTTTTGAAAATTTCGTAAAATGCGCCCAGAATTGCGATAAGGTTAACCCCTATGAAAATTTCGAAAAACGCGCCCAGAATTCCGATAAGGCTAACCCCTTTGAAAATTTCGAAAAATGCGCCCAGAATTCCGATAAGGCTAACCCCTTTGAAAATTTCGAAAAATGCGCCCAGAATTCCGATAAGGCTAACCCCTTTGAAAATTTCGAAAAATGCGCCAAGAATTCCGAGAAGGCTAACCCCTTTCAAAATTTCGAAAAATGCGCCCAGAATTCCGAGAAGGCTAACCCCTTTGAAAATTTCGAAAAATGCGCTCAGAATTCCGAGAAGGCTAACCCCTTTGAAAATTTAGAAAAATGCGCCCAGAATTCCGAGAAGGCTAACCCCTTTGAAAATCTCGTAAAATGCGCCCAGAACTCCGAGAAGGCTAACTTCTTTGAAAATTTCGAAAAATGCGCCCAGAATTCCGATAAGGCTAACCCCTTTGAAAATTTCGAAAAATGCGCCCAGAATTCCGATAAGGCTAACCCCTTTGAAAATTTCGAAAAATGCGCCCAGAATTCCGAGAAGGCTAACCCCTTCGAAAATTTCGAAAAATGCGCCCAGAATTCCGAGAAGGCTAACCCCTTTGAAAATTTCGAAAAATGCGCCCAGAATTCCGATAAGGCTAACCCCTATGAAAATTTTGAAAAATGCGCCCAGAATTCCGATAAGGCTAACCCCTTTGAAAATTTCGAAAAATGCGCCCAGAATTCCGACAAGGCTAACCCCTTTGAAAATTTCGAAAAATGCGCCCAGAATTCCGATAAGGCTAACCCCTTTAAAATTTCGAAAAATGCGCCCAGAATTCCGATAAGGCTAACCCCTTTGAAAATTTCGAAAAATGCGCCCAGAATTTCGCGAGGGCTAACCCCTTTGAAAATTTCGGAAAATGCGCCCAGAATTCCGAGAAGGCTAACCCCTTTGAAAATTTCGAAAAATGCGCCCAGAATTCCGATAAGGCTAACCCCTATGAAAATTTCTAAAAATGAGCCCAGAATACCGATAAGGCTAACCCCTTTGAAAATTTCGAAAAATGCGCCCAGAATTCCGAGAAGGAAAATTTCGAAAAATGCGCTCAGAATTCCGAAAAGGCTAAGCCCTTTGAAAATTTCGAAAAATGCGCCCAGAATTCCGATAAGGCTAACCCCTTTGAAAATTTCGAAAAATGCGCCCAGAATTCCGACAAGGCTAACCCATTTGAAAATTTCGAAAAATGCGCCCAGTATTCCGATAAGGATAACCCCTTTGAAAATTTCGAAAAATGCGCCCAGAATTCCGATAAGGCTAACCCCTATGAAAATTTCGAAAAATGCGCCCAGAATTCCGATAAGGCTAACCCCTTTGAAAATTTCGAAAAATGCGTCCAGAATTCCGAAAAATGCACCTAGAATTCCCATAAGGCTAACCCCTTTGAAAATGTCGAAAAATGCGCCCAGAATTCCGATAAGGTTAACCCCTTTGAAAATTTCGAAAAATGCGCCCAGAATTCCGACAAGGCTAACCCATTTGAAAATTTCGAAAAATGCGCCCAGTATTCCGATAAGGCTAACCACTTTGAAAATTACGAAAAATGCGCCCAGAATTCCGAGAAGGCTAACCCTTTTGAAAATTTCGAAAAATGCGCCCAGAATTCCGAGAAGGCTAACCCCTTTGAAAATTTCGAAAAATGCGCCCAGAATTCCGATAAGGCTAACCCCTATGAAAATTTCGAAAAATGCGCTCAGAATTTCGATAAGGCTAACCCCTTTGAAAATTTCGAAAAATGCGCCCAGAATTCCGACAAGGCTAACCCCTTTGAAAATTTCGAAAAATGCGCCCAGAATTCCGATAAGGCTAACCCCTTTGAAAATTTCGAAAAATGCGCCCAGAATTCCGATAAGGCTAACCCCTTTAAAATTTCGAAAAATGCGCCCAGAATTCCGATAAGGCTAACCCCTTTGAAAATTTCGAAAAATGCGCCCAGAATTCCGCGAGGGCTAACCCCTTTGAAAATTTCGGAAAATGCGCCCAGAATTCCGAGAAGGCTAACCCCTTTGAAAATTTCGAAAAATGCGCCCAGAATTCCGATAAGGCTAACCCCTATGAAAATTTCTAAAAATGAGCCCAGAATACCGATAAGGCTAACCCCTTTGAAAATTTCGAAAAATGCGCCCAGAATTCCGAGAAGGAAAATTTCGAAAAATGCGCTCAGAATTCCGAAAAGGCTAAGCCCTTTGAAAATTTCGAAAAATGCGCCCAGAATTCCGAAGAGGCTAACCCCTTTGAAAATTTCGAAAAATGCGCCCAGAATTCCGAGAATGCTAACCCTTTTGAAAATTTCGAAAAATGCATCCAGAATTCCGATAAGGCTAACCCCTTTGAAAATTTCGGAAAACGCGCCCAGAATTCGGAGAAGGCTAACCCCTTTGAAAATTTCGAAAAATGCGCCCAGAATTCCGAGAAGGCTAACCCCTTTGAAAATTTCGAAAAATGCGCCCAGAATTCCGAGAATGCTAACCCTTTTGAAAATTTCGAAAAATGCATCCAGAATTCCGATAAGGCTAACCCCTTTGAAAATTTCGAAAAATGCGCCCAGAATTCCGAGAAGGCTAACCCCTTTGACAATTTCTGAAAATGCGCCCAGAATTCCGAGAAGGCTAACCCCTTTGAAAATTTCGGAAAATGCGCCCAGAATTCCGAGAAGGTTAACCCCTTTGAAAATTTCGAAAAATGCGCCCAGAATTCCGAGAAGGCTAACCCTTTTGAAAATTTCGAAAAATGCGCCCAGAATTCCGAGAAGGCTAACCCCTTTGAAAATTTCGAAAAATGCGCTCAGAATTCCGAGAAGGCTAACCCCTTTGAAAATTTCGAAAAATGCGCCCAGAATTCCGAGAAGGCTAACCCCTTTGAAAATTTCGAAAAATGCGCTCAGATTTCCGATAAGGCTAAGCCCTTTGAAAATTTCGAAAAATGCGCCCAGAATTCCGATAAGGCTAACCCCTTTGAAAATTTTGAAAAATGCGCCCAGAATTCCGATAAGGCTAACCCCTTTGAAAATTTCGAAAAATGCGCCCAGAATTCCGATAAGGCTAACCCCTTTAAAATTTCGAAAAATGCGCCCAGAATTCCGATAAGGCTAACCCCTTTGAAAATTTCGAAAAATGCGCCCGGAATTCCGCGGGGGCTAACCCCTTTGAAAATTTCGGAAAATGCGCCCAGAATTCCGAGAAGGCTAACCCCTTTGAAAATTTCGAAAAATGCGCCCAGAATTCCGATAAGGCTAACCCCTATGAAAATTTCTAAAAATGAGCCCAGAATACCGATAAGGCTAACCCCTTTGAAAATTTTGAAAAATGCGCCCAGAATTCCGAGAAGGAAAATTTCGAAAAATGCGCTCAGAATTCCGAAAAGGCTAAGCCCTTTGAAAATTTCGAAAAATGCGCCCAGAATTCCGAGAAGGCTAACCCTTTTAAAAATTTCGGAAAACGCGCCCAGAATTCGGAGAAGGCTAACCCCTTTGAAAATTTCGAAAAATGCGCCCAGAATTCCGAGAAGGCTAACCCCTTTGAAAATTTCGAAAAATGCGCCCAGAATTCCGAGAATGCTAACCCTTTTGAAAATTTCGAAAAATGCATCCAGAATTCCGATAAAGCTAACCCCTTTGAAAATTTCGAAAAATGCGCCCAGAATTCCGAAAAGGCTAACCCCTTTGACAATTTCTGAAAATGCGCCCAGAATTCCGAGAAGGCTAACCCCTTTGAAAATTTCGGAAAATGCGCCCAGAATTCCGAGAAGGCTAACCCCTTTGAAAATTTCGAAAAATGCGCCCAGAATTCCGAGAAGGCTAACCCTTTTGAAAATTTCGAAAAATGCGCCCAGAATTCCGAGAAGGCTAACCCCTTTGAAAATTTCGAAAAATGCGCCCAGAATTCCGATAAGGCTAACCCCTTTGAAAATTTCGAAAAATGCGCCAAGAACTCCGAGAAGGCTAACCACTTTGAAAATTACGAAAAATGCGCCCAGAATTCCGATAAGGCTAACCCCTTTGAAAATTTCGAAAAATGCGCTCAGAATTCCGAGAAGGCTAACCCCTTTGAAAATTTCGAAAAATGCGCCCAGAATTCCGAGAAGGCTAACCCCTTTGAAAATTTCGAAAAATGCGCTCAGAATTCCGATAAGGCTAACCCCTTTGAAAATTTCGAAAAATGCGCCCAGAATTCCGATAAGGCTAACCCCTTTGAAAATTTTGAAAAATGCGCCCAGAATTCCGATAAGGCTAACCCCTTTGAAAATTTCGAAAAATGCGCCCAGAATTCCGATAAGGCTAACCCCTTTGAAAATTTCGAAAATTGCGTCCAGAATTCCGATAAGGCTAATCCCTATGAAAATTTCGAAAAATGCGCCCAGAATTCCGATAAGGCTAACCCCTTTTAAAATTTCTAAAAATGAGCCCAGAATACCGATAAGGCTAACCGCTTTGAAAATTTCGAAAAACGCGCCCAGAATTCCGATAAGGCTAACCCCTTTGAAAATTTCGAAAAATGCGCCAGAATTCCGATAAGGCTAACCCCTTTGAAAATTTTGAAAAATGCGCCCAGAATTCCGAGAAGGAAAATTTCGAAAAATGCGCTCAGAATTCCGAAAAGGCTAAGCCCTTTGAAAATTTCGAAAAATGCGCCCAGAATTCCGAGAAGGCTAACCCTTTTAAAAATTTCGGAAAACGCGCCCAGAATTCGGAGAAGGCTAACCCCTTTGAAAATTTCGAAAAATGCGCCCAGAATTCCGAGAAGGCTAACCCCTTTGAAAATTTCGAAAAATGCGCCCAGAATTCCGAGAATGCTAACCCTTTTGAAAATTTCGAAAAATGCATCCAGAATTCCGATAAAGCTAACCCCTTTGAAAATTTCGAAAAATGCGCCCAGAATTCCGAAAAGGCTAACCCCTTTGACAATTTCTGAAAATGCGCCCAGAATTCCGAGAAGACTAACCCCTTTGAAAATTTCGGAAAATGCGCCCAGAATTCCGAGAAGGCTAACCCCTTTGAAAATTTCGAAAAATGCGCCCAGAATTCCGAGAAGGCTAACCCTTTTGAAAATTTCGAAAAATGCGCCCAGAATTCCGAGAAGGCTAACCCCTTTGAAAATTTCGAAAAATGCGCCCAGAATTCCGATAAGGCTAACCCCTTTGAAAATTTCGAAAAATGCGCCAAGAACTCCGAGAAGGCTAACCACTTTGAAAATTACGAAAAATGCGCCCAGAATTCCGATAAGGCTAACCCCTTTGAAAATTTCGAAAAATGCGCTCAGAATTCCGAGAAGGCTAACCCCTTTGAAAATTTCGAAAAATGCGCCCAGAATTCCGAGAAGGCTAACCCCTTTGAAAATTTCGAAAAATGCGCTCAGAATTCCGATAAGGCTAACCCCTTTGAAAATTTCGAAAAATGCGCCCAGAATTCCGATAAGGCTAACCCCTTTGAAAATTTTGAAAAATGCGCCCAGAATTCCGATAAGGCTAACCCCTTTGAAAATTTCGAAAAATGCGCCCAGAATTCCGATAAGGCTAACCCCTTTGAAAATTTCGAAAATTGCGTCCAGAATTCCGATAAGGCTAACCCAGTTGAAAATTTCGAAAAATGCGCCCAGAATTCCGATAAGGCTAATCCCTATGAAAATTTCGAAAAATGCGCCCAGAATTCCGATAAGGCTAACCCCTTTTAAAATTTCTAAAAATGAGCCCAGAATACCGATAAGGCTAACCGCTTTGAAAATTTCGAAAAACGCGCCCAGAATTCCGATAAGGCTAACCCCTTTGAAAATTTCGAAAAATGCGCCAGAATTCCGATAAGGCTAACCCCTTTGAAAATTTCGAAACATGCGCCCAGAATTCCGATAAGGCTAACCCTTTTGAAAATTTCGAAAAATGCGCCCAGAATTCCGATAAGGCTAACCCCTTTGAATATTTCGAAAAATGCGCCCAGAATTCCGATAAGGCTAACCCCTTTGAAAATTTCTAAAAATGAGCCCAGAATACCGATAAGGCTAACCCCTTTGAAAATTTCGATAATGCGCCCAGAATTCCGAGAAGGCTAACCCCTTTGAAAATTTCGAAAAATGCGCCCAGAATTCCGATAAGGCTAACCCTTTCGAAAAATGCGCCCAGAATTCCGAGAAGGCTAACCCTTTGAAAATTTCGAAAAAGGCGCCCAGAATTCCGATAAGGCTAACCCCTATGAAAATTTCGAAAAATGCGCCCAGAATTCCGATAAGGCTAACCCCTTTGAGAATTTCGAAAATGCGCCCAGAATTCCGATAAGGCTAACCCCTTTGAAAATTTTGAAAAATGCGCCCAGAATTCCGATAAGGCTAACCCCTTTGAAAATTTCGAAAAATGCGCCCAGAATTCCGATAAGGCTAACCCCTTTGAAAATTTCGAAAAATGCGCCCATAATTCCGATAAGGCTAACCCCTTTGAAAATTTCGAAAAATGCGCCCAGAATTCCGATAAGGCTAACCCCTTTGAAAATGTCTAAAAATGAGCCCAGAATACCGATAAGGCTAACCCCTTTGAAAATTTCGAAAAATGCGCCCAGAATTCCGATAAGGCTAACCCCTTTGAAAATTTCGAAAAATGCGCCAGAATTCCGATAAGGCTAACCCTTTTGAAAATTTCGTAAAATGCGCCCAGAATTGCGATAAGGTTAACCCCTATGAAAATTTCGAAAAACGCGCCCAGAATTCCGATAAGGCTAACCCCTTTGAAAATTTCGAAAAATGCGCCCAGAATTCCGATAAGGCTAACCCCTTTGAAAATTTCGAAAAATGCGCCCAGAATTCCGATAAGGCTAACCCCTTTGAAAATTTTGAAAAATGCGCCAAGAATTCCGAGAAGGCTAACCCCTTTCAAAATTTCGAAAAATGCGCCCAGAATTCCGAGAAGGCTAACCCCTTTGAAAATTTCGAAAAATGCGCTCAGAATTCCGAGAAGGCTAACCAATTTGAAAATTTAGAAAAATGCGCCCAGAATTCCGAGAAGGCTAACCCCTTTGAAAATCTCGTAAAATGCGCCCAGAACTCCGAGAAGGCTAACTTCTTTGAAAATTTCGAAAAATGCGCCCAGAATTCCGAGAAGGCTAACCCCTTTGAAAATTTCGAAAAATGCGTCCAGAATTCCGATAAGGCTAACCCCTTTGAAAATTTCGAAAAATGCGCCCAGAATTACGATAAAAATTTCGAAAAATGCACCTAGAATTCCCATAAGGCTAACCCCTTTGAAAATGTCGAAAAATGCGCCCAGAATTCCGATAAGGTTAACCCCTTTGAAAATTTTGAAAAATGCGCCCAGAATTCCGAGAAGGCTAACCCCTTTGAAAATTTCGAAAAATGCGCTCAGAATTCCGAGAAGGCTAACCCCTTTGAAAATTTCGAAAAATGCGCCCAGAATTCCGAGAAGGCTAACCCCTTTGAAAATTTCGAAAAATGCGCCCAGAATTCCGAGAACGCTAACCCCTTTGAAAATTTCGAAAAATGCGCCCAGAATTCCGATAAGGCTAACCCCTTTGAAAATTTCGAAAAATGCGCCCAGAATTCCGAGAAGGCTAACCCCTTTGAAAATTTCGAAAAATGCGCTCAGACTTCCGAGAAGGCTAACCCCTTTGAAAATTTCGAAAAATGCGCCCAGAATTCCGAGAAGGCTAACCCCTTTGAAAATGTCGAAAAATGCGCCCAGAATTGGTATAAGGCTAACCCCTTTGAAAATTTCGAAAAATGCGCGCAGAATTGCGATATGGCTAACCCCTTTGAAAACCTCGAAAAATGCGCCCAGAATTCCGAGAAGGCTAACCCCTTTGAAAATTTCGAAAAATGCGCCCAGAATTCCGAGAAGGCTAACCCCTTTGAAAATGTCGAAAAATGCGCCCAGAATTGCGATAAGGCTAACCCCTTTGAAAATTTCGAAAAATGCGCCCAGAATTCCTATAAGGCTAACCCCTTTGAAAATTTCGAAAAATGCGCCCAGAATTCCGATAAGACTAACCCCTTTTAAAATTTCTAAAAATGAGCCCAGAATACCGATAAGGCTAACCCCTTTGAAAATTTCGAAAAATGCGCCCAGAATTCCGATAAGGCTAACCCCTTTGAAAATTTCGAAAAATGCGCCCAGAATTCCGATAAGGCTAACCCCTTTGAAAATTTCGAAAAATGCGCCCAGAATTCCGCTAAGGCTAACCCCTTTCAATATTTCGAAAAATGCGCCCAGAATTCTGATAAGGTTAACCCCTTTGAAAATTTCGAAAAATGCGCCCAGAATTACGATAAAAATTTCGAAAAATGCACCTAGAATTCCGATAAGGCTAACCCCTTTGAAAATGTCGAAAAATGCGCCCAGAATTCCGATAAGGTTAACCCCTTTGAAAATTTCGAAAAATGCGCCCAGAATTGCGATAAGGCTAACCCCTTTGAAAATGTCGAAAAATGCGCCCAGAATTCCGATAAGGTTAACCCCTTTGGAAACTTCGAAAAATGCGTCCAGAATTCCGAGAAGGCTAACCCTTTTGAAAATTTCGAAAAATGCGCCCAGAATCCTGAGAAGGCTAACCCCTTTGAAAATTTCGAAAAATGCGCCCAGAATTCCGATAAGGCTAACCCCTATGAAAATTTCGAAAAATGCGCCCAGAATTCCGATAAGGCTAACCCCTTTGAAAATTTCGAAAAATGCGCCCAGAATTCCGATAAGGCTAACCCCTTTGAAAATTTCGAAAAATGCGCCCAGAATTCCGAGAAGGCTAACCCCTTTGAAAATTTCGAAAAATGCGCCAAGAATTCCGAGAAGGCTAACCCCTATGAAAATTTCGACCCTTTGAAAATTTCGAAAAATGCGCCCAGAATTCCGATAAGGCTAACCCCTTTGAAAATTTCGAAAAATGCGCTCAGAATTCCGAGAAGGCTAACCCCTTTGAAAATTTCGAAAAATGCGCCCAGAATTCCGAGAAGGCTAACCCCTTTGAAATTTTCGAAAAATGCGCCCAGAATTCCGAGAAGGCTAACCCCTTTGAAAATTTCGGAAAATGCGCCCAGAATTCCGAGAAGGCTAACCCTTTTGAAAATTTCGAAAAATGCGCCCAGAATTCCGATAAGGCTAACCCCTATGAAAATTTCGACCCTTTGAAAATTTCGAAAAATGCGCTCAGAATTCCGATAAGGCTAACCCCTTTGAAAATTTCGAAAAATGCGCCCAGAATTCCGATAAGGCTAACCCATTTGAAAATTTTGAAAAATGCGCCCAGAATTCCGATAAGGCTAACCCCTTTGAAAATTTCGAAAAATGCGCCCAGAATTCCGATAAGGCTAACCCCTTTGAAAATTTCGAAAAATGCGTCCAGAATTCCGATAAGGCTAACCACTTTGAAAATTTCGAAAAATGCGCCCAGAATTCCGATAAGGCTAACACCTTTGAAAATTTCGAAAAATGCGTCCAGAATTCCGATAAGGCTAACCCCGTTGAAAATTTCGAAAAACGCGCCCAGAATTCCGATAAGGCTAACCACTTTGAAAATTTCGAAAAATGCGCCCAGAATTCCGATAAGGCTAACCCCTTTCAAAATTTCAAAAAATGCGCCCAGAATTCCGATGAGGCTAACCCCTTTGAAAATTTCGAAAAATGCCCCCAGAATTCCGATAAGGCTAACCCCTTTGAATATTTCGAAAAATGCGCCCAGAATTCCGATAAGGCTAACCCCTATGAAAATTTCGAAAAATGCGCCCAGAATTCCGATAAGGCTAACCCCTTTGAAAATTTCGAAAAATGCGCTCAGAATTCCGATGAGGCTAACCCCTTTGAAAATTTAGAAAAATGCGCCCAGAATTCCGAGAAGGCTAACCCCTTTGAAAATTTCGAAAAATGCGCCCAGAATTCCGATAAGGCTAACCCCTTCGAAAATTTCGAAAAATGCGCCCAGAATTGCGATAAGGCTAACCCTTTTGAAAATTAAGAAAAATGCGCCCAGAATTCCGTGAAGGATAACCCCTTTGAAAATTTCGAAAAATGCGCCCAGAATTCCGATAAGGCTAACCCCTATGAAAATTTCGAAAAATGCGCCCAGAATTCCGATAAGGCTAACCCCTTTGAAAATTTCGAAAAATGCGCCCAGAATTCCGATAAGGCTAACCCCTTTGAAAATTTCGAAAAATGCGCCCAGAATTCCGATAAGGCTAACCCCTTTGAAAATTTCGAAAAATGCGCCAAGAATTCCAAGAAGGCTAACCCCTTTGAAAATTTCGAAAAATGCGCCCAGAATTCCGAGAAGGCTAACCCCTTTGAAAATTTCGAAAAATGCGCTCAGAATTCCGAGAAGGCTAACCCCTTTGAAAATTTAGAAAAATGCGCCCAGAATTCCGAGAAGGCTAACCCCTTTGAAAATTTCGAAAAATGCGCCAGAATTCCGATAAGGCTAACCCCTTTGAAAATTTCGAAAAATGCGCCCAGAATTCCGACAAGGCTAACCCATTTGAAAATTTCGAAAAATGCGCCCAGTATTCCGATAAGGCTAACCCCTTTGAAAATTTCGAAAAATGCGCCCAGAATTCCGAGAAGGTTAACCCCTTTGAAAATTTCGAAAAATGCGTCCAGAATTCCGATAAGGCTAACCCCTTTGAAAATTTCGAAAAATGCGCCCAGAATTACGATAAAAATTTCGAAAAATGCACCTAGAATTCCCATAAGGCTAACCCCTTTGAAAATGTCGAAAAATGCGCCCAGAATTCCGATAAGGTTAACCCCTTTGAAAATTTCGAAAAATGCGCCAAGAATTCCGAGAAGGCTAACCCCTTTGAAAATTTCGAAAAATGCGCCCAGAATTCCGAGAAGGCTAACCCCTTTGAAAATTTCGGAAAATGCGCCCAGAATTCCGAGAAGGCTAACCCCTTTGAAAATTTCGGAAAATGCGCCCAGAATTCCGAGAAGGCTAACCCCTTTGAAAATTTCAAAAAATGCGCCCAGAATTCCGAGAAGGCTAACCCCTTTGAAAATTTCGAAAAATGCGCCCAGAATTCCGAGAAGGCTAACCCTTTTGAAAATTTCGAAAAATGCGCCCAGAATTCCGAGAAGGCTAACCCCTTTGAAAATTTCGAAAAATGCGCCCAGAATTCCGATAAGGCTAACCCCTATGAAAATTTCGAAAAATGCGCTCAGAATTCCGATAAGTTAACCCCTTTGAAAATTTCGAAAAATGCGCCCAGAATTCCGACAAGGCTAACCCCTTTGAAAATTTTGAAAAATGCGCCCAGAATTCCGATAAGGCTAACCCCTTTGAAAATTTCGAAAAATGCGCCCAGAATTCCGATAAGGCTAACCCCTTTAAAATTTCGAAAAATGCGCCCAGAATTCCGATAAGGCTAACCCCTTTGAAAATTTCGAAAAATGCGCCCAGAATTCCGCGAGGGCTAACCCCTTTGAAAATTTCGGAAAATGCGCCCAGAATTCCGAGAAGGCTAACCCCTTTGAAAATTTCGAAAAATGCGCCCAGAATTCCGATAAGGCTAACCCCTATGAAAATTTCTAAAAATGAGCCCAGAATACCGATAAGGCTAACCCCTTTGAAAATTTCGAAAAATGCGCCCAGAATTCCGAGAAGGCTAACCCCTTTGAAAATTTCGGAAAACGCGCCCAGAATTCGGAGAAGGCTAACCCCTTTGAAAATTTCGAAAAATGCGCCCAGAATTCCGAGAAGGCTAACCCCTTTGAAAATTTCGAAAAATGCGCCCAGAATTCCGAGAATGCTAACCCTTTTGAAAATTTCGAAAAATGCATCCAGAATTCCGATAAGGCTAACCCCTTTGACAATTTCTGAAAATACGCCCAGAATTCCGAGAAGACTAACCCCTTTGAAAATTTCGGAAAATGCGCCCAGAATTCCGAGAAGGCTAACCCCTTTGAAAATTTCGAAAAATGCGCCCAGAATTCCGAGAAGGCTAACCCTTTTGAAAATTTCGAAAAATGCGCCCAGAATTCCGAGAAGGCTAACCCCTTTGAAAATTTCGAAAAATGCGCCCAGAATTCCGATAAGGCTAACCCCTTTGAAAATTTCGAAAAATGCGCCAAGAACTCCGAGAAGGCTAACCACTTTGAAAATTACGAAAAATGCGCCCAGAATTCCGATAAGGCTAACCCCTTTGAAAATTTCGAAAAATGCGCTCAGAATTCCGAGAAGGCTAACCCCTTTGAAAATTTCGAAAAATGCGCCCAGAATTCCGAGAAGGCTAACCCCTTTGAAAATTTCGAAAAATGCGCTCAGAATTCCGATAAGGCTAACCCCTTTGAAAATTTCGAAAAATGCGCCCAGAATTCCGATAAGGCTAACCCCTTTGAAAATTTTGAAAAATGCGCCCAGAATTCCGATAAGGCTAACCCCTTTGAAAATTTCGAAAAATGCGCCCAGAATTCCGATAAGGCTAACCCCTTTGAAAATTTCGAAAATTGCGTCCAGAATTCCGATAAGGCTAACCCAGTTGAAAATTTCGAAAAATGCGCCCAGAATTCCGATAAGGCTAATCCCTATGAAAATTTCGAAAAATGCGCCCAGAATTCCGATAAGGCTAACCCCTTTTAAAATTTCTAAAAATGAGCCCAGAATACCGATAAGGCTAACCGCTTTGAAAATTTCGAAAAACGCGCCCAGAATTCCGATAAGGCTAACCCCTTTGAAAATTTCGAAAAATGCGCCAGAATTCCGATAAGGCTAACCCCTTTGAAAATTTCGAAACATGCGCCCAGAATTCCGATAAGGCTAACCCTTTTGAAAATTTCGAAAAATGCGCCCAGAATTCCGATAAGGCTAACCCCTTTGAATATTTCGAAAAATGCGCCCAGAATTCCGATAAGGCTAACCCCTTTGAAAATTTCTAAAAATGAGCCCAGAATACCGATAAGGCTAACCCCTTTGAAAATTTCGATAATGCGCCCAGAATTCCGAGAAGGCTAACCCCTTTGAAAATTTCGAAAAATGCGCCCAGAATTCCGATAAGGCTAACCCTTTCGAAAAATGCGCCCAGAATTCCGAGAAGGCTAACCCTTTGAAAATTTCGAAAAAGGCGCCCAGAATTCCGATAAGGCTAACCCCTATGAAAATTTCGAAAAATGCGCCCAGAATTCCGATAAGGCTAACCCCTTTGAGAATTTCGAAAATGCGCCCAGAATTCCGATAAGGCTAACCCCTTTGAAAATTTTGAAAAATGCGCCCAGAATTCCGATAAGGCTAACCCCTTTGAAAATTTCGAAAAATGCGCCCAGAATTCCGATAAGGCTAACCCCTTTGAAAATTTCGAAAAATGCGCCCATAATTCCGATAAGGCTAACCCCTTTGAAAATTTCGAAAAATGCGCCCAGAATTCCGATAAGGCTAACCCCTTTGAAAATTTCTAAAAATGAGCCCAGAATACCGATAAGGCTAACCCCTTTGAAAATTTCGAAAAATGCGCCCAGAATTCCGATAAGGCTAACCCCTTTGAAAATTTCGAAAAATGCGCCAGAATTCCGATAAGGCTAACCCTTTTGAAAATTTCGTAAAATGCGCCCAGAATTGCGATAAGGTTAACCCCTATGAAAATTTCGAAAAACGCGCCCAGAATTCCGATAAGGCTAACCCCTTTGAAAATTTCGAAAAACGCGCCCAGAATTCCGATAAGGCTAACCCCTTTGAAAATTTCGAAAAATGCGCCCAGAATTCCGATAAGGCTAACCCCTTTGAAAATTTCGAAAAATGCGCCCAGAATTCCGATAAGGCTAACCCCTTTGAAAATTTTGAAAAATGCGCCAAGAATTCCGAGAAGGCTAACCCCTTTCAAAATTTCGAAAAATGCGCCCAGAATTCCGAGAAGGCTAACCCATTTGAAAATTTCGAAAAATGCGCTCAGAATTCCGAGAAGGCTAACCAATTTGAAAATTTAGAAAAATGCGCCCAGAATTCCGAGAAGGCTAACCCCTTTGAAAATCTCGTAAAATGCGCCCAGAACTCCGAGAAGGCTAACTTCTTTGAAAATTTCGAAAAATGCGCCCAGAATTCCGAGAAGGCTAACCCCTTTGAAAATTTCGAAAAATGCGTCCAGAATTCCGATAAGGCTAACCCCTTTGAAAATTTCGAAAAATGCGCCCAGAATTACGATAAAAATTTCGAAAAATGCACCTAGAATTCCCATAAGGCTAACCCCTTTGAAAATGTCGAAAAATGCGCCCAGAATTCCGATAAGGTTAACCCCTTTGAAAATTTTGAAAAATGCGCCCAGAATTCCGAGAAGGCTAACCCCTTTGAAAATTTCGAAAAATGCGCTCAGAATTCCGAGAAGGCTAACCCCTTTGAAAATTTAGAAAAATGCGCCCAGAATTCCTAGAAGGCTAACCCCTTTGAAAATTTCGAAAAATGCGCCCAGAATTCCGAGAAGGCTAACCCCTTTGAAAATTTCGGAAAATGCGCCCAGAATTCCGAGAAGGCTAACCACTTTGAAATTTTCGGAAAATGCGCCCAGAATTCCGAGAAGGCTAACCCCTTTGAAAATTTCGAAAAATGCGCCCAGAATTCCGAGAAGGCTAACCCCTTTGAAAATTTCGAAAAATGCGCCCAGAATTCCGAGAACGCTAACCCCTTTGAAAATTTCGAAAAATGCGCCCAGAATTCCGATAAGGCTAACCCCTTTGAAAATTTCGAAAAATGCGCCCAGAATTCCGAGAAGGCTAACCCCTTTGAAAATTTCGAAAAATGCGCTCAGACTTCCGAGAAGGCTAACCCCTTTGAAAATTTCGAAAAATGCGCCCAGAATTCCGAGAAGGCTAACCCCTTTGAAAATGTCGAAAAATGCGCCCAGAATTGGTATAAGGCTAACCCCTTTGAAAATTTCGAAAAATGCGCGCAGAATTGCGATATGGCTAACCCCTTTGAAAACCTCGAAAAATGCGCCCAGAATTCCGAGAAGGCTAACCCCTTTGAAAATTTCGAAAAATGCGCCCAGAATTCCGAGAAGGCTAACCCCTTTGAAAATGTCGAAAAATGCGCCCAGAATTGCGATAAGGCTAACCCCTTTGAAAATTTCGAAAAATGCGCCCAGAATTCCTATAAGGCTAACCCCTTTGAAAATTTCGAAAAATGCGCCCAGAATTCCGATAAGACTAACCCCTTTTAAAATTTCTAAAAATGAGCCCAGAATACCGATAAGGCTAACCCCTTTGAAAATTTCGAAAAATGCGCCCAGAATTCCGATAAGGCTAACCCCTTTGAAAATTTCGAAAAATGCGCCCAGAATTCCGATAAGGCTAACCCCTTTGAAAATTTCGAAAAATGCGCCCAGAATTCCGCTAAGGCTAACCCCTTTCAATATTTCGAAAAATGCGCCCAGAATTCTGATAAGGTTAACCCCTTTGAAAATTTCGAAAAATGCGCCCAGAATTACGATAAAAATTTCGAAAAATGCACCTAGAATTCCGATAAGGCTAACCCCTTTGAAAATGTCGAAAAATGCGCCCAGAATTCCGATAAGGTTAACCCCTTTGAAAATTTCGAAAAATGCGCCCAGAATTGCGATAAGGCTAACCCCTTTGAAAATGTCGAAAAATGCGCCCAGAATTCCGATAAGGTTAACCCCTTTGGAAACTTCGAAAAATGCGTCCAGAATTCCGAGAAGGCTAACCCTTTTGAAAATTTCGAAAAATGCGCCCAGAATCCTGAGAAGGCTAACCCCTTTGAAAATTTCGAAAAATGCGCCCAGAATTCCGATAAGGCTAACCCCTATGAAAATTTCGAAAAATGCGCCCAGAATTCCGATAAGGCTAACCCCTTTGAAAATTTCGAAAAATGCGCCCAGAATTCCGATAAGGCTAACCCCTTTGAAAATTTCGAAAAATGCGCCCAGAATTCCGAGAAGGCTAACCCCTTTGAAAATTTCGAAAAATGCGCCAAGAATTCCGAGAAGGCTAACCCCTATGAAAATTTCGACCCTTTGAAAATTTCGAAAAATGCGCCCAGAATTCCGATAAGGCTAACCCCTTTGAAAATTTCGAAAAATGCGCTCAGAATTCCGAGAAGGCTAACCCCTTTGAAAATTTCGAAAAATGCGCCCAGAATTCCGAGAAGGCTAACCCCTTTGAAATTTTCGAAAAATGCGCCCAGAATTCCGAGAAGGCTAACCCCTTTGAAAATTTCGGAAAATGCGCCCAGAATTCCGAGAAGGCTAACCCTTTTGAAAATTTCGAAAAATGCGCCCAGAATTCCGATAAGGCTAACCCCTATGAAAATTTCGACCCTTTGAAAATTTCGAAAAATGCGCTCAGAATTCCGATAAGGCTAACCCCTTTGAAAATTTCGAAAAATGCGCCCAGAATTCCGATAAGGCTAACCCATTTGAAAATTTTGAAAAATGCGCCCAGAATTCCGATAAGGCTAACCCCTTTGAAAATTTCGAAAAATGCGCCCAGAATTCCGATAAGGCTAACCCCTTTGAAAATTTCGAAAAATGCGTCCAGAATTCCGATAAGGCTAACCACTTTGAAAATTTCGAAAAATGCGCCCAGAATTCCGATAAGGCTAACACCTTTGAAAATTTCGAAAAATGCGTCCAGAATTCCGATAAGGCTAACCCCGTTGAAAATTTCGAAAAACGCGCCCAGAATTCCGATAAGGCTAACCACTTTGAAAATTTCGAAAAATGCGCCCAGAATTCCGATAAGGCTAACCCCTTTCAAAATTTCAAAAAATGCGCCCAGAATTCCGATGAGGCTAACCCCTTTGAAAATTTCGAAAAATGCCCCCAGAATTCCGATAAGGCTAACCCCTTTGAATATTTCGAAAAATGCGCCCAGAATTCCGATAAGGCTAACCCCTATGAAAATTTCGAAAAATGCGCCCAGAATTCCGATAAGGCTAACCCCTTTGAAAATTTCGAAAAATGCGCTCAGAATTCCGATGAGGCTAACCCCTTTGAAAATTTAGAAAAATGCGCCCAGAATTCCGAGAAGGCTAACCCCTTTGAAAATTTCGAAAAATGCGCCCAGAATTCCGATAAGGCTAACCCCTTCGAAAATTTCGAAAAATGCGCCCAGAATTGCGATAAGGCTAACCCTTTTGAAAATTAAGAAAAATGCGCCCAGAATTCCGTGAAGGATAACCCCTTTGAAAATTTCGAAAAATGCGCCCAGAATTCCGATAAGGCTAACCCCTATGAAAATTTCGAAAAATGCGCCCAGAATTCCGATAAGGCTAACCCCTTTGAAAATTTCGAAAAATGCGCCCAGAATTCCGATAAGGCTAACCCCTTTGAAAATTTCGAAAAATGCGCCCAGAATTCCGATAAGGCTAACCCCTTTGAAAATTTCGAAAAATGCGCCAAGAATTCCAAGAAGGCTAACCCCTTTGAAAATTTCGAAAAATGCGCCCAGAATTCCGAGAAGGCTAACCCCTTTGAAAATTTCGAAAAATGCGCTCAGAATTCCGAGAAGGCTAACCCCTTTGAAAATTTAGAAAAATGCGCCCAGAATTCCGAGAAGGCTAACCCCTTTGAAAATTTCGAAAAATGCGCCAGAATTCCGATAAGGCTAACCCCTTTGAAAATTTCGAAAAATGCGCCCAGAATTCCGACAAGGCTAACCCATTTGAAAATTTCGAAAAATGAGCCCAGTATTCCGATAAGGCTAACCCCTTTGAAAATTTCGAAAAATGCGCCCAGAATTCCGAGAAGGTTAACCCCTTTGAAAATTTCGAAAAATGCGTCCAGAATTCCGATAAGGCTAACCCCTTTGAAAATTTCGAAAAATGCGCCCAGAATTACGATAAAAATTTCGAAAAATGCACCTAGAATTCCCATAAGGCTAACCCCTTTGAAAATGTCGAAAAATGCGCCCAGAATTCCGATAAGGTTAACCCCTTTGAAAATTTCGAAAAATGCGCCAAGAATTCCGAGAAGGCTAACCCCTTTGAAAATTTCGAAAAATGCGCCCAGAATTCCGAGAAGGCTAACCCCTTTGAAAATTTCGGAAAATGCGCCCAGAATTCCGAGAAGGCTAACCCCTTTGAAAATTTCGGAAAATGCGCCCAGAATTCCGAGAAGGCTAACCCCTTTGAAAATTTCAAAAAATGCGCCCAGAATTCCGAGAAGGCTAACCCCTTTGAAAATTTCGAAAAATGCGCCCAGAATTCCGAGAAGGCTAACCCTTTTGAAAATTTCGAAAAATGCGCCCAGAATTCCGAGAAGGCTAACCCCTTTGAAAATTTCGAAAAATGCGCCCAGAATTCCGATAAGGCTAACCCCTATGAAAATTTCGAAAAATGCGCTCAGAATTCCGATAAGTTAACCCCTTTGAAAATTTCGAAAAATGCGCCCAGAATTCCGACAAGGCTAACCCCTTTGAAAATTTTGAAAAATGCGCCCAGAATTCCGATAAGGCTAACCCCTTTGAAAATTTTGAAAAATGCGCCCAGAATTCCGATAAGGCTAACCCCTTTAAAATTTCGAAAAATGCGCCCAGAATTCCGATAAGGCTAACCCCTTTGAAAATTTCGAAAAATGCGCCCAGAATTCCGCGAGGGCTAACCCCTTTGAAAATTTCGGAAAATGCGCCCAGAATTCCGAGAAGGCTAACCCCTTTGAAAATTTCGAAAAATGCGCCCAGAATTCCGATAAGGCTAACCCCTATGAAAATTTCTAAAAATGAGCCCAGAATACCGATAAGGCTAACCCCTTTGAAAATTTCGAAAAATGCGCCCAGAATTCCGAGAAGGAAAATTTCGAAAAATGCGCTCAGAATTCCGAAAAGGCTAAGCGCTTTGAAAATTTCGAAAAATGCGCCCAGAATTCCGAGAAGGCTAACCCCTTTGAAAATTTCGGAAAACGCGCCCAGAATTCGGAGAAGGCTAACCCCTTTGAAAATTTCGAAAAATGCGCCCAGAATTCCGAGAAGGCTAACCCCTTTGAAAATTTCGAAAAATGCGCCCAGAATTCCGAGAATGCTAACCCTTTTGAAAATTTCGAAAAATGCATCCAGAATTCCGATAAGGCTAACCCCTTTGACAATTTCTGAAAATGCGCCCAGAATTCCGAGAAGGCTAACCCCTTTGAAAATTTCGGAAAATGCGCCCAGAATTCCGAGAAGGCTAACCCCTTTGAAAATTTCGAAAAATGCGCCCAGAATTCCGAGAAGGCTAACCCTTTTGAAAATTTCGAAAAATGCGCCCAGAATTCCGAGAAGGCTAACCCCTTTGAAAATTTCGAAAAATGCGCCCAGAATTCCGATAAGGCTAACCCCTTTGAAAATTTCGAAAAATGCGCCAAGAACTCCGAGAAGGCTAACCACTTTGAAAATTACGAAAAATGCGCCCAGAATTCCGATAAGGCTAACCCCTTTGAAAATTTCGAAAAATGCGCTCAGAATTCCGAGAAGGCTAACCCCTTTGAAAATTTCGAAAAATGCGCCCAGAATTCCGAGAAGGCTAACCCCTTTGAAAATTTCGAAAAATGCGCTCAGAATTCCGATAAGGCTAACCCCTTTGAAAATTTCGAAAAATGCGCCCAGAATTCCGATAAGGCTAACCCCTTTGAAAATTTTGAAAAATGCGCCCAGAATTCCGATAAGGCTAACCCCTTTGAAAATTTCGAAAAATGCGCCCAGAATTCCGATAAGGCTAACCCCTTTAAAATTTCGAAAAATGCGCCCAGAATTCCGATAAGGCTAACCCCTTTGAAAATTTCGAAAAATGCGCCCAGAATTCCGCGAGGGCTAACCCCTTTGAAAATTTCGGAAAATGCGCCCAGAATTCCGATAAGGCTAACCCCTATGAAAATTTCTAAAAATGAGCCCAGAATACCGATAAGGCTAACCCCTTTGAAAATTTCGAAAAATGCGCCCAGAATTCCGAGAAGGAAAATTTCGAAAAATGCGCTCAGAATTCCGAAAAGGCTAAGCCCTTTGAAAATTTCGAAAAATGCGCCCAGAATTCCGAGAAGGCTAACCCCTTTGAAAATTTCGAAAAATGCGCTCAGAATTCCGATAAGGCTAACCCCTTTGAAAATTTCGAAAAATGCGCCCAGAATTCCGATAAGGCTAACCCCTTTGAAAATTTTGAAAAATGCGCCCAGAATTCCGATAAGGCTAACCCCTTTGAAAATTTCGAAAAATGCGCCCAGAATTCCGATAAGGCTAACCCCTTTAAAATTTCGAAAAATGCGCCCAGAATTCCGATAAGGCTAACCCCTTTGAAAATTTCGGAAAACGCGCCCAGAATTCGGAGAAGGCTAACCCCTTTGAAAATTTCGAAAAATGCGCCCAGAATTCCGAGAAGGCTAACCCCTTTGAAAATTTCGAAAAATGCGCCCAGAATTCCGAGAATGCTAACCCTTTTGAAAATTTCGAAAAATGCATCCAGAATTCCGATAAGGCTAACCCCTTTGAAAATTTCGAAAAATGCGCCCAGAATTCCGAGAAGGCTAATCCCTATGAAAATTTCGAAAAATGCGCCCAGAATTCCGATAAGGCTAACCCCTTTTAAAATTTCTAAAAATGAGCCCAGAATACCGATAAGACTAACCGCTTTGAAAATTTCGAAAAACGCGCCCAGAATTCCGATAAGGCTAACCCCTTTGAAAATTTCGAAAAATGCGCCAGAATTCCGATAAGGCTAACCCCTTTGAAAATTTCGAAACATGCGCCCAGAATTCCGATAAGGCTAACCCTTTTGAAAATTTCGAAAAATGCGCTCAGACTTCCGAGAAGGCTAACCCCTTTGAAAATTTCGAAAAATGCGCCCAGAATTCCGAGAAGGCTAACCCCTTTGAAAATGTCGAAAAATGCGCCCAGAATTGGTATAAGGCTAACCCCTTTGAAAATTTCGAAAAATGCGCCCAGAATTCCGATAAGGCTAACCCCTTTGAATATTTTGAAAAATGCGCCAGAATTCCGATAAGGCTAACGCCTTTGAAAATTTCGAAAAATGCGCCCAGAATTCCGATAAGGCTAACCCCTTTGAAAATTTCGAAAAATGCGCCCAGAATTCCGATAAGGCTAACCCCTTTAAATATTTCGAAAAATGCGCCCAGAATTCCAATAAGGCTAACCCCTTTGAAAATTTCCATAATGCGCCCAGAATTCCGAGAAGGCTAACCCCTTTGAAAATTTCGAAAAATGCGCCCAGAATTCCGATAAGGCTATCCCCTTTCGAAAAATGCGCCCAGAATTCCGATAAGGCTAACCCCTTTGAAAATTTCGAATAAATGCGCCCAGAATTCCGAGAAGGCTAACCCCTTTGAAAATTTCGGAAAATGCGCCCAGAATTCCGAGAAGGCTAACCCCTTTGAAAATTTCGAAAAATGCGCCCAGAATTCCGATAAGGCTAACCCCTTTGAGAATTTCGAAAATGCGCCCAGAATTCCGATAAGGCTAACCCCTTTGAAAATTTTGAAAAATGCGCCCAGAATTCCGATAAGGCTAACACCTTTGAAAATTTCGAAAAATGCGCCCAGAATTCCGATAAGGCTAACCCCTTTGAAAATTTCGAAAAATGCGCCCATAATTCCGAGAAGGCTAACCCCTTTGAAAATTTCGAAAAATGCGCCCAGAATTCCGAGAAGGCTAACCCCTTTGAAAATTTCGAAAAATGCGCCCAGAATTCCGAGAAGGCTAACCCCTTTGAAAATTTCGAAAAATGCGCCCAGAATTCCGATAAGGCTAACCCCTTTGAAAATTTCGAAAAATGCGCCCAGAATTCCGAGAAGGCTAACCCCTTTGAAAATTTCGAAAAATGCGCCCAGAATTCCGAGAAGGCTAACCCCTTTGAAAATTTCGAAAAATGCGCCCAGAATTCCGATAAGGCTAACCCCTATGAAAATTTCGAAAAATGTGCCCAGAATTCCGATAAGGCTAACCCCTTTGAAAATTTCGAAAAATGCGCCCAGAATTCCGACAAGGCTAACCCCTTTGAAAATTTCGAAAAATGCGCCCAGTATTCCGATAAGGCTAACCCCTTTGAAAATTTCGAAAAATGCGCCCAGAATTCCGAGAAGGCTAACCCCTTTGAAAATTTCGAAAAATGCGTCCAGAATTCCGATAAGGCTAACCCCTTTGAAAATTTCGAAAAATGCGCCCAGAATTACGATAAAAATTTCGAAAAATGCACCTAGAATTCCCATAAGGCTAACCCCTTTGAAAATGTCGAAAAATGCGCCCAGAATTCCGATAAGGTTAACCCCTTTGAAAATTTTGAAAAATGCGCCCAGAATTCCGAGAAGGCTAACCCCTTTGAAAATTTCGAAAAATGCGCTCAGAATTCCGAGAAGGCTAACCCCTTTGAAAATTTAGAAAAATGCGCCCAGAATTCCGAGAAGGCTAACCCCTTTGAAAATTTCGAAAAATGCGCCCAGAATTCCGAGAAGGCTAACCCCTTTGAAAATTTCGGAAAATGCGCCCAGAATTCCGAGAAGGCTAACCCCTTTGAAATTTTCGGAAAATGCGCCCAGAATTCCGAGAAGGCTAACCCCTTTGAAAATTTCGAAAAATGCGCCCAGAATTCCGAGAAGGCTAACCCCTTTGAAAATTTCGAAAAATGCGCCCAGAATTCCGAGAAGGCTAACCCTTTTGAAAATTTCGAAAAATGCGCCCAGAATTCCGAGAACGCTAACCCCTTTGAAAATTTCGTAAAATGCGCCCAGAATTCCGATAAGGCTAACCCCTTTGAAAATTTCGAAAAATGCGCCCAGAATTCCGAGAAGGCTAACCCCTTTGAAAATTTCGAAAAATGCGCTCAGACTTCCGAGAAGGCTAACCCCTTTGAAAATTTCGAAAAATGCGCCCAGAATTCCGAGAAGGCTAACCCCTTTGAAAATGTCGAAAAATGCGCCCAGAATTGGTATAAGGCTAACCCCTTTGAAAATTTCGAAAAATGCGCCCAGAATTGCGATATGGCTAACCCCTTTGAAAATTTCGAAAAATGCGCCCAGAATTCCGAGAAGGCTAACCCCTTTGAAAATTTCGAAAAATGCGCCAAGAATTCCGAGAAGGCTAACCCCTATGAAAATTTCGACCCTTTGAAAATTTCGAAAAATGCGCCCAGAATTCCGATAAGGCTAACCCCTTTGAAAATTTCGAAAAATGCGCTCAGAATTCCGAGAAGGCTAACCCCTTTGAAAATTTCGAAAAATGCGCCCAGAATTCCGAGAAGGCTAACCCCTTTGAAATTTTCGAAAAATGCGCCCAGAATTCCGAGAAGGCTAACCCCTTTGAAAATTTCGGAAAATGCGCCCAGAATTCCGAGAAGGCTAACCCTTTTGAAAATTTCGAAAAATGCGCCCAGAATTCCGATAAGGCTAACCCCTATGAAAATTTCGACCCTTTGAAAATTTCGAAAAATGCGCCCAGAATTCCGATAAGGCTAACCCCTTTGAAAATTTCAAAAAATGCGCTCAGAATTCCGATAAGGTTAACCCCTTTGAAAATTTTGAAAAATGCGCCCAGAATTCCGAGAAGGCTAACCCCTTTGAAAATTTCGAAAAATGCGCTCAGAATTCCGAGAAGGCTAACCCCTTTGAAAATTTAGAAAAATGCGCCCAGAATTCCGAGAAGGCTAACCCCTTTGAAAATTTCGAAAAATGCGCCCAGAATTCCGAGAAGGCTAACCCCTTTGAAAATTTCGGAAAATGCGCCCAGAATTCCGAGAAGGCTAACCCCTTTGAAATTTTCGGAAAATGCGCCCAGAATTCCGAGAAGGCTAACCCCTTTGAAAATTTCGAAAAATGCGCCCAGAATTCCGAGAAGGCTAACCCCTTTGAAAATTTCGAAAAATGCGCCCAGAATTCCGAGAAGGCTAACCCTTTTGAAAATTTCGAAAAATGCGCCCAGAATTCCGAGAACGCTAACCCCTTTGAAAATTTCGTAAAATGCGCCCAGAATTCCGATAAGGCTAACCCCTTTGAAAATTTCGAAAAATGCGCCCAGAATTCCGAGAAGGCTAACCCCTTTGAAAATTTCGAAAAATGCGCTCAGACTTCCGAGAAGGCTAACCCCTTTGAAAATTTCGAAAAATGCGCCCAGAATTCCGAGAAGGCTAACCCCTTTGAAAATGTCGAAAAATGCGCCCAGAATTGGTATAAGGCTAACCCCTTTGAAAATTTCGAAAAATGCGCCCAGAATTGCGATATGGCTAACCCCTTTGAAAATTTCGAAAAATGCGCCCAGAATTCCGAGAAGGCTAACCCCTTTGAAAATTTCGAAAAATGCGCCAAGAATTCCGAGAAGGCTAACCCCTATGAAAATTTCGACCCTTTGAAAATTTCGAAAAATGCGCCCAGAATTCCGATAAGGCTAACCCCTTTGAAAATTTCGAAAAATGCGCTCAGAATTCCGAGAAGGCTAACCCCTTTGAAAATTTCGAAAAATGCGCCCAGAATTCCGAGAAGGCTAACCCCTTTGAAATTTTCGAAAAATGCGCCCAGAATTCCGAGAAGGCTAACCCCTTTGAAAATTTCGGAAAATGCGCCCAGAATTCCGAGAAGGCTAACCCTTTTGAAAATTTCGAAAAATGCGCCCAGAATTCGATAAGGCTAACCCCTATGAAAATTTCGACCCTTTGAAAATTTCGAAAAATGCGCCCAGAATTCCGATAAGGCTAACCCCTTTGAAAATTTCAAAAAATGCGCTCAGAATTCCGAGAAGGCTAACCCCTTTGAAAATTTCGAAAAATGCGCCCAGAATTCCGAGAAGGCTAACCCCTTTGAAAATTTCGGAAAATGCGCCCAGAATTCCGAGAAGGCTAACCCCTTTGAAAATTTCGAAAAATTCGCCCAGAATATCGATAAGGCTAACCCCTTTGAAAATTTCGAAAAATGCGCCCAGAATATCGATAAGGCTAACCCCTTTGAAAATTTCGAAAAATGCGCCCAGAATTGCGATAAGGCTAACCCCTTTGAAAATTTCGAAAAATGCGCCCAGAATTCCGAGAAGGCTAATCCCTTTGAAAATTTCGAAAAATGCGCCCAGAATTCCGAGAAGTCTAACCCCTTTGTAAATTTCGAAAAATGCGCCCAGAATTCCGAGAAGGCTAACCCCTTTGAAAATTTCGAAAAATGCGCCCAGAATTCCGAGAAGGCTAACCCGTTTGAAAATTTCGAAAAATGCGCCCAGAATTCCGAGAAGGCTAACCCCTTTGAAAATTTCGAAAAATGCGCCCGGAATTCGAAGAAGTACTTCCAATATTAAATGAATTATCAGATCATGATGCACAAATGTTAGTGCTGAACAATATTAAAGTAAATTCGAACAGTAAACATGCTCATAGTAATATGACTAGAGCAATGAATGACGATTCAATTTTAAATTTCAAACAAGATCTTGCGAATGAAAACTGGGAATCTATGTTATCCTATGTCAAAGTAGATAGTAAATTAAGTGAATTCCTAAACATAGTGTCACGACATTTTGAGGCAAATTTTCCAAAAAAGAAAACTGCAAATTTACCTAATTCAAGGAATAACACATGGTTAACTGCTGGTATTAAAATATCATGTGCAAACAAAAGAGAGCTCTACCTAAAATATAGAACCAGTAACAACCAAACTCATAAGGAATACTATAAAAAGTATTGCAACATACTGAAGAAAGTAATCAAAGAAGCAAAAAGTAGGCATTTTTCACAAGTAATTAATAAATCAAATAATAAAGTTAAGACTGTATGGAATATAATAAAGAACGAAACGGGGAGAACAAAGGGAAACAATGATTGTACATCATTAATATACCAAAACATAAAACTAGATAATTTATCAGACATATCAAATGCTTTTAATACTCACTTTATAAATATTGCAGAGAAATGTATTCCTTTAAATAATATTATCATTAAGGCAGTAGACCTACTAACAAAATCTACAGTTTGGAACCATAGCTTTCAATTGAACCTGACTTCCCACATAGAAATTGAAAATATAATCAAGTCTCTCAAAAGTAAAAGCTCGTCTGGATGGGATGAGATAAGTAATAAGTTATTAAAAAGCTGCTCATCGGAACTCAGTAAACCTCTTAGTCACATATGCAATTGTTCATTAGAAAATGGAATATTTCCAGATAGACTGAAGCATGCTATTGTTAAGCCCCTCTTTAAAAAAGGTGACAAAAATCTACCAACAAATTACAGACCTATATCACTCTTAACCTCATTTTCAAAAGTTTTTGAAAAAGTCATGTACAACCGCATAATACACTATCTTAATTTGAATGACATTCTTACTTCATCTCAGTTTGGATTTAGAAGTGGCATGTCCACTGAGAATGCTACATTTCAACTTACTACAGAAATATTGGAAGCGTTAGATAAAAAGAAATATGCTATGGGAATTTTCTGCGACATAGCTAAAGCATTTGACTGTATAAATCATGAAATATTACTTCAAAAATTGGATCATTATGGGTTCGATAATTTAACACTTAAGTGGTTCAAATCATATCTTTCTGATAGAACTCAAAAGGTAATAATAAATGGAAATGAATCTAACCTAGGGATTGTTAAGAATGGGGTACCCCAGGGATCAATACTGGGACCTTTGTTCTTTTTAATTTTCATTAATGACTTGCCCTATAACTTAAGTGACGAATCAAAGGTATTGCTCTTCGCAGATGATACTAGTGTACTTGTAACAGGAACGTCACAAGAAAATTTATCAAGAATAGCTACAAAGGCTTTTCACGAGTTAAACACATGGTTTCTAGCTAATAAAATGACACTTAACATTGATAAGACCCATTTTATACAATTTAGGACAAAAAAACAGATGTATCTGAAATCTTGAAATTAATTATGGAACACAAATCATACAAGAAATTAGCAATGTAAAATTTTTAGGACTGCAAATTGACCAAAATCGTGACTGGAAGACACACATAGAAATGATAAGTCCAAAACTGAGTTCAGCGTGCTTTGCTTTAAGAATTTTGAATATATTAAAACAGGATGCATTACTTATGGTATATTTTGCATATTTTCACTCGGTAATGAGGTACGGGATCATTTTCTGGGGCAACTCTACCCATAGGGAGAAAATATTTAGATTGCAAAAGCGGGCAATAAGAATAATATGTGGAAAGAAAAAAAGGGAATCTTGTAAACCGCTATTTGAAAAATTAAAAGTCCTCACTCTTACAGGGGAGTATATATACTCTGTTATGTGTTATGTAGTGAATAATATTGATAAATTTCAAACTAATTTTAGTGTACATGGACGTACTACCAGAAACATGATTGATCTACACAGACCAAATAACTCGTTAAAACTCTTTCAGAAGGGTGCGTATAATTCTGCAGTACAGATATATAACAAGGTTCCAAACAACATTAAATTATTATGCATTCAAAGAAAGAGCAAACCTTTCAAAACAGCTGTCAAGGAATTTGTAATAACTCACACCTTCTACAATTTGGAGGAATATTTCCAGCTTGGATAAATTTGGCAGCTTGCAGTTTCTGTAGACCTATATTATTGTTATAACATGCATGTATTTTTTGATGTGACGTGTTCTATATCCCTGAGCCCCGCTCAACACAGGATCTACAGGACGAGATATCTACATCTACATCTACACCGGTGTTGAGTAGCGGCCGGGAAGAAGCCGGCGGAGTGCAAAGGGACCTATGGCATAGGCGTAACCAGGCCGACCATATGGGGGGGGGTTATAACATCCGCGGGGTCTGGGGGGTATGGAATACCCCCCAGGGAGAGGGGGGTCCGGGGCCCCCGGAAAAATTTTAAAAATTAAGATGCAAAATAACGAGTTTTAAGCTTCCGGGGGTCCGCCCCCGGAAAATTTTAAAAATTAAGACGTAAAATAACGAGTGTAAAGCTTCCGGGGGACTACCCCCGGAAAAATTTTAAGAATTAAGACGCAAAATAACTAGTTTTAAGCTTCCATTTTTAAAAATTAAGACGCAAAATAATGGTTTTAAGCTTCCGGGGGTCCTCTCCCGGATAAATTTTAAAAATTAAGATGCAAAATAACGAGTTTTAAGCTTCCGGGCGTCCGTCCCCGGAAAATTTTAAAAATTAAGACGTAGAATAACAAGTTTAAAGCTTCCGGGGGACTACCCCCGGAAAAATTTTAAGAATTAAGACGCAAAATAACTAGTTTTAAGCTTCCATTTTTAAAAATTAAGACGCAAAATAATGGTTTTAAGCTTCCGGGGGTCCTCTCCCGGATAAATTTTAAAAATTAAGACTCAAAATAACGAGTTTTAAGCTTCCCACGCTTTATAGTTGTATTAAGTAATTTATGGGCAGACTTCAAAAAATTATAGAATTTTTCTTTTTTTTATCAATGGGGGGGGGTTCAAACCCCCAAACCCCCCCCTCGGTACGCCTATGAACTAGGGTGAGACCGATTCTACTCTTATTCCACACATTTTTTTACTTTAACTCCTAAACAACTTTTTGGCTCTTATCAGGTATTACACTCTTCAATTTAGCTACGCTAAATTCTAACCAATCCTACTAGCCTGGCATGAACATTTCATAGTGGAAATTAATGTTAAGAAATAAGACAATCTTACTTACCAAAATCACCAGAACTTTGTATGGCATGTTTCTTGAGTGTTAATAAAAACAAAACATAATGTCCATAAACACAAGTATACACAACGATAAAAGACACTTGTTTCATCTTAAATCCAGAACAAGATGGCGCATACCGTTAAAGCACAGTATACTATACTGTGGTTAAAGATAAGGCCAGTGCTGCCACTACCGACATACAGAATTTTTCTTAAAATATGAAAAGTTACCGTAAGTGTTATACTAAAGAATGCGCACAGTGAATGAAAGCAGTTCAGCATTATAGATTACAATGCTTTGGGATCGAATTCTGATTACAGTACTTTAGATTAGTTGGAAATAAGTTTCTCTTTTAAAAGCGCTAATATTTAGCCTAACAAATTTTTAATTTGAAAATTGGCATTTCCATGTTGGTGTTAATCAATTGCATAAATAGATCCCCACATTTTCTACTTAAAGTCAAGGGAATAAAAGTATTGTTGGGAGCTGATGAGATGATCCGTGCGGTGGCATGCAGGGGGAAGACGGCGTTGTGCTATAACTGCACGTGTAGGGGAGCGCTACTATTGGCTGCAGATAAGATCTCCTCAGTCTGGCCAGGGATCATCTCGTCAGCTCCCAACAATAGTAGAGAAGTTAATAAGCTTTATCGAGATAAGGCTTGTCCTAGTTGGTGAGACAGGCTCGTCAGAAAAATGACAAAAAAAAAAAAAAGGAAAGCTCAAACAGATCTTTCGGAATTTATTTGGTTTTTGGACAATATATCCTAAACTAAGCGTATATTAAATTTGTTAAAGAATGAGATGACAATCGTTTTCTTAAGATTGACCTTTTTTTAAAAAGTGAATATTTATGTTTTCTTCCCGTTTCGAATTAGATACCGTTAAAATGACACATCCTACAGAAAAGTCAAGACAACGAAAGTTGTAGAGAATAAGCTTTAATCCGAGCCAAGGCTAGTCCTACTTGGGCAGAAAGTTTCGTCAGAAAAAAAAAAAAAATAAAAAAAAAATAATAATAATAATAATAATAATAATAATAATAATAATAAATAAGTAATACAGAGATGTTCTCGGACTTTATTCGGTTTTTTGACACTATCTCCTAAAGCAAGCGTTTGCTAGAAAACATCTTTGAGAGCTTTTTTAAAAGTATATTAAAGTTGCTAAAGAATGAGATGACAACCGTTATAGTAAGTTATATAGTTTCCCATATGATATTTTTTTGGGGGGGGGGGATTTTTTTAATTCATTTTTTTGCCGCTTTAACTTCTTAAGCCACTTTGTAACATTATATTAATATAATAAGTGCAAAAATGACATCGCCAGAAAGTAATTTCGGGGAGGGTCGGAAGTGATGGGTTTGGGGGTATGGAATACCCCAAGAAAGGGGAGTCGGGGTCCACCCCCGGAAAATGTTTACATATTGAACTAATGGAAATCACATTTTATGCTATTTTAGCACTGATAAACTAGTTAGCAAGCTTGTTTACCACATTTTGAGACATGCCAATGTAAACAAAAGATCATTACTTAAGTCGGGGTCCACTCCCGGAAATTTTTTAGGTAGATTTCAAAGAAAAATCTACCTATTGCAATGGATACCATGTTATGATTTTCGAAAAATTCTTTCATATCTTTAAGTTTCATGCCTCCCTAAGTACGAAACCACCGCCTGTTCAAAAAAAAAAAAAGAATTGTGATATTTATCTCTATATATATAAAAGGCTTTGTCCTGACTGACTGACTGACAGGAATCAACGTACAGCCTAAACTATAACAGGTAGAGACTTGGAATTTTGATAGTACCTTCGTTTCCTAATGTAGATGCTCACTAAGAAAGGATTTTCAAAAATTCTGTTTCTAAATGCCAAAAATGAGTGAAAAACGGGCAGAAAACGTGCATTTTTTGGGTTTTCGAAGCGTAATATATTTCAATGTCAAATCAATTACAGCTGGCTTTGGCTATTTTTGTCAAACCTTGGAAATGAAACTTTCGCGATCGCTCGAATGTTGTAGCTCACGCTGGTCGATTCATTTGTTTTTAATGTCAAGGCACGCATACATATGAAATTTTCAACCTAATCCCGAAGAGGATTATTATTATTATTATTATTATTATTATTATTATTATTATTATTATAAGTGGGATAATCAATATAGGCCTAAATATGGTCAAACGTTGTTCGATTTGGACGAAACTCATTATACAGGGGTTTTCTGGGCCAAGGACCTCGAATCTGAGGTCGCTTTTACCAGGCGACGCTATCTAATTGTGGTATGTAGTCCACGTGATTTAGGTGTTCATAAATATAATGATTTATAAATAATATAATAATATAATAATAATGATATAAATTAAATGTTTTTGAAAATACTTAACCCCTTTTTGCACAGATTTATCAAAACAAATTCTCAGAACGTATTGTTACCAATGGTATCAGGTGGGCTTGGATTACATGAAATGGATGTTTGACAAATTAGAGAAGGTATCATTATAATTCATATTATCTATATTAATAAAAGGAATTGTCCTCGATGTCCAGCGAAATCTACTGAACGCAGAGATCTGAAATTTTAAACATAGGTGGGCTGAAGGGTCGGAAAATGCACCTCGAAGCCGGAATTTTAATTTTAGTTTTCGTTCGTGAGTTATGAGTGAAAAACGGGTAAAAAACGTGCATTTTTTGCGTTTTCAAAACATAAGTTTTCAGTTATACATTTCAATGTCAAATCAATTACAGTTGGCTTTGGCTATTTTTGTCATATCTTGAAAATAAAACTTTCGCGATCGCTTGAATGTTGTAAACCCTAAATATGGTCAAACGTTGTTTTATTTGGACGAATCTCACTAGACAGAGGTTTTCTGGGCCAAGAAACTCGAATCTGAGGACGCTTTTACCAGACGATACTATCTAATCGTGGTATGTAGTCCACGTGATTTAGGAGTTAATAAATATAATGATATAACTATTATGCTCTTGATTTAATTTTTGAAATAATTATCGCGGGCGAAGCCGCGGGCACATGCTAGTATTTATATATATATCTTTACACGCTAGCGGCCGTAATTTTGAAGATATTTGAACCAAATTTTATTATGTTATTTCTAGGCCCAATAGCTCGGACAAGTTCGTTAATGAGCAAAATTGGCCCAAGGGGGTGGTCGGGGGAGGGGGTTGAAATTTTAAAACATTTATATCTCGGCCCCTATGAAGTATAGAGGGAAACTTTGTTTGAATAAATTAGAGTACTCCCTATGGAGTTCACAGTGACACCAACGATTCGGGGGTTTTTGGGGGTGGTGGTGGGGGTGAGGGGATGGAAATTCGAAATTTTTGAAACTACGTCTTGTGGGGTATCGTTGAAAAGCTCTTGACGAGTACTCTACAAATCAATAACTAGTTTCTTGATAGTTCTCATATAAGGCGAGATTTGAACGTTTGAAAAGTGATCTTTCCTTTTTTTTTTGCTGTTATTATTGCGGGTTTGTCGTGCCAAGACTAAAGAAGAAGAGTGATACGCAGCGACATTAAATTAACCAAAAGCACTTAGAAATCTACCTCAGCCTGTAGGCTTGCCTAAAGGGATTTTTAAATATTGAACTAATGAAAACCACATTTTATGATATTTTAGCACTGAAAAAGTAGTTAGCAAATTTGTTTACCATACCCTAAGACATGCCAACGTAAACAAGCAATCGTTACCTAGGTTTTAATACTTATTACTATTTAAACAAAAGTTAAATAACTTATGGAACAATGGGAATAATAGACCTACTCATTATATTATGAAAACAAAATAACTGCTCTATCATATTTTACACACCAATAAAACTTGTATAATTTAATATATATTTTTAAAAATACAAAAATAGAATTTTAGGTTTTGATTTTTAGGGGTTCGGACCCCTCTTTCCTAACCCACTGTGGATTCTGCTTCCATGTTGTCGATTTGGTAAAACATCTGCAAACTTTTATGTCTCTACTGACTTTTAAATAATTGTCCTAAAAGAAAAACACCCAACTATTCATTTTTTTCCTTTCCCTAAGAGCTAGGGGGGGCCATGAATGCTGTACTTATGAAAACTACAACCGGAACCTAACCATATAACTAAGATGGAAGGCATGTGTATATAGAACTATTGGTAGCAGTGGCATTCCGCAGGCCCCACTTACTATGGGGGCTCCGTTGATGCCCCACCTTAACATAAAAATTAATGCTCAATCTCTTTTTCTTTTACTCAACGGAATTTTTGTATTAAATAAAAATATAGTGCATTTGACATGTTACCAATTTAAAAAAAATTGACTCCACTAACCAATGATTTGGTTTAAGGTTCACAAGTTGGCTACTGCACTAAAATATATCATTTAACTGATGAAAAATAAAATATGTCCTAATTTCATTTAGTAGTGACAGTCACAGTAGTGACTGCTAGTTAGGGAAGCTTGGTTGAAACAAGATGGCAGGATGCGGAAGCTTCCTCGCCATCTGATTTTCAGAATTGATGCTGGAAGATTTAATTTACACAAAAATGTCATTTTAGGCTCACATATGAATGAAATAGAATTGCACAAATCGATTAATGCACATAAAACGATGTGTTGTTATGTAATTTAATTGTAAAAATACAAATCCGAGCTGCCGCACCTAGCGGAGGTCTACCGAACTACAACAAACACACCTCTTTGCTCAGTCAGCTAAGGACCATTTTACAAATTTTTACTGCGTTCTTGCCGGTAGCAGTTCAGCGGTGGTATTACGAGGCATCTTCCAGTTAAGCTATCTGGAAGTCACGTATCGGGAGGAATTGTCGGCAGGTGGTAATACAAGCCCTAAATATTGGATAAGAAAGATGTCACTGAGTAGTGAAGCCTCATCCAGAACAAGATCTCTTAAAACTAAGATACTAAAGAATATAAACTGTGGAAAATGCAGCAGATTAGTGCGTAATGGTATCATTTTCAGAAGTGTTGTGCAGAGATGACCTGACTAAGCCAGATGATTCTAACTTACAAACTAAAACAGACTCAAGTCTGCAAAAATAAATTCAATCTCTAAAAGAAATAATAAAAATATTGACTTAGGATATAAAGAAGCTCAGAGAAGAAAGAAATAGTCAACTCATTCCAAGAAACCAGTGGCCTAACCAATGGCCTAACCTACCGCTTACATGCGGAAATAAACCTGAAAGTCAATGGATAACCATCCCACGAGATAGAAAGCGTGCTCATTGGAAGGAAAACATGTCATCTAGAAACACAATGCCAACTATGGAAAACAGATTTGCTGTCCTACCAAATGATGACTTAGCCATTGATGAAGCAACAGAAAAACAAATTCCAGACACTCAACACCAGAAAAATGAGAGTAGACAAAGAAATGCAAACCGGAATTTTAAGAAGAATGCAGGTAGAATGCTAATGTTTAGTGACAGCCATGGGAGAGGATTATCTTCGAAGATCTCCCAAATTAGTCTCAACAACATACCAGAAACTATTGCACTCGTCAAGCCAAATGCAAAGATTGACCAAGTTACTAATTCGACCGTGGAAAGTGATAGTGATTTTAATAAATTAATGGCATGAATGCCCTAATATATGTACTAACTTAAAAGTTAGAAATTGCAAAACTTACGCTATGTTTTAGAACAAGTTGCTTAGTACTGGGATATTATTATAAAATTCCCTACTATAAAAAAAGGTTTTTAGTCATATTTGAGATAACATAGCGTAAGTTTTGATTGTTATATATAGAGACGAGACTTTCATGCACTATAAAATTGCGAAATATGCATGCATTCATGCATTATCAAACCATGAAACATGCACTATCAAGAGAAAAATACACTAAAATATGCACTAACATTTATGGCCCAATATGAAATTTTTTAGTACACTTTATCTGAAATTATAATAGATCGCTTTTGGAACATTTAGCTGGAGGCATAGTAAAATCACAGAATAGACAATCACACTGACCACTGCACACACTGTAAAGATACTGCAGGTTTCCCGAGCCCTGACAAAGTACAATGCACCCCAAGTGCGGGCCGGAAATAGGTGGGGGTGGACAAAGGCAAGGTCAAATTCCTTTTCGCACATCTCGTGCCACTTCTCAAGCGTCTGTAAAAATGGGTAGTAAAAATCGAAGATAGGGAAACTTTGCCACGATGTCACTTTCTTGAAAACCCATTAAAACATGCATTTAAACTGAATATAATGTATATTATATGCATGATTTAGCCAAAAATGCCCTAAATATGCTTTATGCATGTTTTTTCCTCCAAAAACGTCAAAACATGCAAACATGCACGGAAAAAGTATGCATATTTGGAACCAGAAAGTAATGACATGGCTAAGTACTCAGTTTGAGCTATGTCCTAAGTTCTTATAAAAACATGCATTTGCATGAAAGTCTCGTCTCTAGTTATATATAACATTATTTAGAAATGCTAAAAATAACAAAATCATGCTGGCATTTTATAGACTAAGCCGTGCATATTATTTTATTATAAGTAATGAGTTATATAAAATTATGTTGAAACGACGCACTGCAAGTGCGGGGTTTTTCTCCCAAATTTGGGACAGTAAAAAGCGATCTGTTACTATTAGGATTGCAGAACATGATATAGAAGCAATAAAAATCAAAGCTAAGCATGGCTTGTCTTATCAAACTTACCATATGCTAATTCACTTAGACGCTACTAAACTCTAAAATATACCTTAAATAATGAAGGATCAAAATTTTATCTGCAACAAGAAGTAAATAAACTAAGTTTGTATTCAAGATGGAAGCCGTCTTTCAGGTATCACATAGTATGGATAACAAAATACCGTTATAAAGTATTAACCCAAGTTATCAAAGAAAGGATTCGGGAAATAATAGCTCAAGTTCCATAGGAAATGAATATTAGGATAGTAAATGGGGTGATATCATCTGATCATTTACATATTTTAGTATCGATACCTCCTAATATAGCAGTAAGTGAATTTGAACAAAGAGCGAAAGGTAGAACTTCACGTAGAATACAATAAAAATTTCCAGAATTAAAGAAGAGATATTGGGGGAAGCATTTTTGGGGAAGAGGTTATTTTAGTGCCGCGTACAGCGTATTTCACTAAGGTCTTTACAGAGGGGGTAATCTTTAATATTTCATATAATAAGGCATTCCAAAAATTTAGTGTTAATATCTTAATGGATTAAGCTATACTTTGCAAAAAAATCACGATAATGGGAGTGTTGAGATATGAAGAGTAAAAGGTTATAATGTGATAAAAAAATAAGAAAGTAAAAAAATGTCAGAGCATCACATAACAATGGTCAGTTTAGATGAATTAGTTAGCCCAGATCATCAATATCGTAAACTAGGTCACATCAGCAGGGCCGTAGCTAGGCGGTGGCGAGATGGGCCCCCGCCAAGGGCGCAAGTACAAAGAGGGCGCAAAATTAACCATGAAAAATACTACCTTTTTAAGACTGGTACAATTTATCAAGCAATAAAAATTGTAGCTTTTATGAATCAATTATTTTTTAAGTAGTTCAATCATCTGAAAATAAGGATTTAGTACCTTGAAAGTCCAACACTTAGTTCATTTTCAAATTGAGGTTTAGGTTTTCTTTGATAATAACAGTGTTTTATATTAAAACAATAAACCATTTTACAGAAATTTTAAAAAATTGTTCAGACCCCCAGTATTGGAGGGCGCAGATTTGTCAAACTCGCCAAGGGCACAGACGGACATTGCTACGGCCCTGCACATCAGAAGTTCGGGATCTGTGTCTATACAGTAGGGTAGGCCATGGAACTATTGACTGTCAACTATTTCTATTATAGGTGTATTTTTATTGAGTAAATTTCAACTGATATTAATTTAAAGGGAAATGATACAAGGCGAAATGGTGAGGATGATTCATGGTATGTAAATTTGCCGTGAACTATTGTTATTAATATGTAATTCAAAAAAGATAATTTATTTAGAATATGTACTTCGGTGTACAAAATCTCCTTTACTCAACTGAAAGTTGCCCGATCACGAAGTATAACAAATTACAAAACGAAACAAATATATATATATATATATAATTCATTCAGCTCTATTTATACTCCTTTTAGCTATGAGGCCATATCAGGAGTTTGGGATGTGTCTATAGAGTGGTGTCGTGCACATCGGCACAGTCGCATTTTCGTGCACATCGGCATAGTATTTTTATCTTGTAATAGTTATCGTGCTCATCGCCACACACCAAGTTGGGGGCAGGGGTGGACATAGACTCAAACCTACGGCCTCCTTCACCACGGCACCAAGGCAGCACCCCGTAGCTACCGCGGCTAAGGAAACAAACCGTTGATATCGTAGATAGGTAGTCAGGTTAGGTTACGTTAGGTTAGGTTAGGTTACGTTAGGTTACGTTAGGTTATGTTAGGTAAGGTAAAATTAGGTTAGGTTAGGTTACGTTACGTTACGTTACGTTACGTACAGTTACGTTACGTTACGTAAAGATACGTAATGTTACGCAAAGTTACGTTACGAAAAGATAAGTAAAGTTACGTAGAGTTACGTTAGTAAAGTTACATTACGTAAAAGTACGCAAAATTACGAGAAGTTACGTTATGTAAAGTTAAGTAAAGTTACGTCACGTAAAGCTAAGTAAAGTTACGTCACGCAAAGTTACGTAAAGTTACGTTACATATAGTTACTTAAAGATACGTTACGTAAAGTTACGTTACGAAAGTTACGTTACGTAAAGTTCACAAGTTGTGTTACGTAAAGTTACGTAAGTTGTGTTACGTAAAGTTACGTAAGTTGTGTTACGTAAAGTTACGTAAGTTGTGTTACGTAAAGTTACGTAAATTATGTTACGCAAAGTTACGTAAAGGTACGTTACCTGACGTTACGTAAAGGTACGTTCCCTGACGTTACGTTAGGTTACATCACGTTGGTTTGGGTTAGGTTACGTTACATTACGATGCGTTACGTTACGTTAGGTTACGGAAAGTTACGAAAAGTGACAAAGTGTGACGAAAAGTGACAAATTGTGACGAAAAGTGACAAAGTGTGACGAAAAGTGACAAAGTGACAAAGTATGACAAAGTGAAAAGTGTGACGAAAAGTGACAAAGTATGACAAAGTGAAAAGTGTAACGAAAAGTGAAGTGTTACGAAAAGTGAAAAGTGTGACGAAGTGACAAAGAGTGACGAAAAGTGACAAAGTGTGACGAAAAGTGACAAAAGTGTGACGAAAAGTGACAAAGTGTGACGAAATGTGTGACTAAAAGTGTGACGAAATGTGTTACAAAGCGTGACGAAATGTGTTACAAAGCGTGACGAAAAGTGACAAAGCGTGACGAAAAGTGACAAAGTGTGACGAAAAGTGACAAAGTGTGACGAAAAGTGACAAAGTGTGAGAAAAAGTGACAAAGTGTGAGAAAAAGTGACAAAGTGTGAGAATAAGTGACATAGTGTGACGAAAAGTGACAAAGTGTGAGGAAAAGTGACAAAGTGTGAGGAAAAGTGACAAAGTGTGACGAAAAGTTACGAAGTGTGACGAACAGTGACGAAGTGTGACAAACATTTTCGAATAGTTTCGAAAAGTTACGAAAAGTTACGAAAGGTTACGTTACATATAGTTACTTAAAGATACGTTACGTAAAGTTACGTTACGAAAGTTACGTTACGTAAAGTTCACAAGTTGTGTTACGTAAAGTTACGTAAGTTGTGTTACGTAAAGTTACGTAAGTTGTGTTACGTAAAGTTACGAAAGTTTTGTTACGTAAGTTGTGTTACGTAAAGTTACTTAAGTTTTGTTACGTAAAGTTACGTAAAATATGTTACGTAAAGTTACGTAAAGGTACGTTACCTGACGTTACGTTAGGTTACATCACGTTGGTTTGGGTTAGGTTACGTTACATTACGATGCGTTACGTTACGTTAGGTTACGGAAAGTTACGAAAAGGGACAAAGTGTGACGAAAAGTGACAAAGTATGACAAAGTGAAAAGTGTGACGAAAAGTGAAAAGTGTGACGAAAAGTGAAAAGTGACGAAAAGTGAAAAGTGTGACGAAAAGTGAAAAGTGTGACGAAAAGTGAAAAGTGTGACGAAAAGTGAAGTGTGACGAAAAGTGTGAAGAAAAGTGACAAAGTGTGACAAAAAGTGAAAAGTGTGACGAAAAGTGACAAAGTGTGACAAAAAGTGAAAAGTGTGACGAAAAGTGACAAAGTGTGACGAAAAGTGACAAAGTGTGACGAAAAGTGACAAAGTGTGACGAAAAGTGACAAAGTGTGACGAAAAGTGACAGAGAGTGACGAAAAGTGACAAAGTGTGACGAAAAGTGACAAAGTGTGACGAAAAGTGGCAAAGTGTGACGAAAAGTGGCAAAGTGTGACGAAAAGTGACAAAGTGTGACGAAAAGTGACAAAGTGTGACGAAAAGTGACAGTGTGTGACGAAAAGTGACAGTGTGTGACGAAAAGTGACAGTGTGTGACGAAAAGTGACAAAGTGTGACGAAAAGTGTTACAAAGCGTGACAAAAAGTGTTACAAAGCGTGACGAAAAGTGTTACAAAGCGTGACGAAAAGTGTTACAAAGCGTGACGAAAAGTGTTACAAAGCGTGACGAAAAGTGTTACAAAGCGTGACGAAAAGTGACAAAGCGTGACGAAAAGTGTTACAAAGCGTGACGATAAGTGACAGCGTGAGGAAAAGTGACAAAGCGTGTGGAAAAGTGACAAAGCGTGAGGAAAAGTGACGAAGCGTGACGAAAAGTTACGAAGCGTGACGAAGCGTGACGAACAGTGACGAAGCGTGACGAACAGTGACGAAAAGTTGCGAAAAGTTGCGAAAAGTTGCGAAAAGTTGCGAAAAGTTGCGAAAAGTTGCGAAAAGTTACGAAAAGTTACGAAAAGTTTCGAAAAGTTTCGAAAAATTACGAAAAGCTAGGTTAGGTTAGGTTAGGTTAGGTTAGGTTAGGTTAGGTTAGGTTAGGTTAGGTTAGGTTAGGTTAGGTTAGGTTAGGTTAGGTTAGGTTAGGTTAGGTTAGGTTAGGTTAGGTTTGGTTTGGTTTGGTTTGGTTTGGTTAGGTAAGGTTAGGTTAGGTTAGGTTAGGTTAGGTTTGGTTACGTTACGTTACGTTACGTTACGTACAGTTACGTTACGTTACGTTACGTACAGTTACGTTACGTTACGTTACGTACAGTTACGTTACGTTACGTACAGTTACGTTACGTAAAGATACGAAAAGTTACATTACCTAAAGTTGCGTAATGTTACGCAATGTTACGTTACGAAAAGATACGTAAAGTTACGTTAGTAATGTTACGTTACGTAAAATTACGCAAAGTTACGTAAAGTTACGTTACGAAAAGTTACGTTAGTAAAGTTACGTATAGTTACGTAGAGTTACGTAAAGTTACGTTACGTTAAGTTACGTCATGTTACGTTATGTTAAGTTACGTAAAGTTACGTTACGTAAAGCTACGTAACCTCACGTTACGTTAGGTTAGATTACGTTACGTAAAGTTACGTAATGTTACGCGATGTTACGTTTCGTAAAGATACGTAAAGTTACGTTACATAAAGTGACGTAATTTTACGTTACGTAAAGTTATTTAATGTTACGTTACGTAATGTTACGTTACTTAACGTTACGAATTTTTACGTAAAGTTACGTAATGTTACGTTACGTAAAGTTACGTAATGTTACGTTACGTAAAGTTACGTTACGTAAAGTTACGTTAAGTTATGTTACGTAAAGTTACGTCAAGTTACGTTACGTATAGTTACGTTACGTATAGTTACGTTACGTAAAGTTACGTTACGTAAAGTTACGTTACGTAAAGTTACCTTACGTAAAGTTACGTTACGTAATGTTACGTTACGTAAAGTTACGTTACGTAAAGTTACGTTACCTAAAGTTACGTAAAGGTGCGTTACCTCATGTTACGTCACGTTACGTTACGTTAGGTTACCTCACGTTGTTTTACCGCAGGCAGATACTTCATGAATGATTTCTAAACAATACAATTATAATATTAATGTACACAGTAATAATAATAAAAGGAAGTGTTTGTCTTTCTGTCTTTCTAGCATTTACTGTGAACTCCATTGCATTCAATACGTTAATGTAATTCCAACTTTTTCTCTATGTTCACCCCTACGAAGGGCGTGTAGCGATGAGCACGATGGTATTGCAAGATAAAAATAAATGCCGATGTGCACGAAAATGCGATTGTGCCGATGTGCACGTGTGCCAATGTGCACGCAACCTATAGAGTAGGGTAGGCCACGGAAGTATTGATTGTCAATTGTTTCTATTATAGGTGTATTTTATGGAGTAAATTTCAACCTAGATATGAATTCAAATGGATATGATACAGGATGAAAAGGTGAGGATGATTCATGCTATGTAAATATCCAATTCGACATTTGCCATTACGACTAGGGAACCATGAAAAAAAAACCATGTCAAATTGGCCGGACACAGGATATAGGGATTTTTATCTCATGAATAAGTGACCAATCTAGTAATTTTTTGGCAGAGATATTTCCTATAAAATAAATAACTAGCGTGTGCCCGCGGCTTCGCACGCGATAATTATTTAAATAATTAAAAATTAACAGCATAATAGTTAAATCATTATATTTATTAACACCAAAATCACGTGGACTACATACCACGATTAGATAGCGTCGCCTGGTAAAAGCGACCTCAGATTCGAGGTACTTGGTCCAGAAAACCCCTGTATAGTGAGTTTCGTCCAAATCGAACGTTTGACCATATTTAGGCCTATATTGATTATCCCTCTTATAATAATAATAATAATAATAATAATAATAAAATCAGGTAAACTGATATAACAAAGTGCCAGTATGTTTTGTTTAATCAGTTATGATTGCAGTTATGATATGCAGAATATATAAAAAAAGTCAAATTGGCCGGTTTCGGGATTTGAGCCATGGAACTCCAGAATGTGACCCCAAGACGTTACCATCTCAGCCACCTGGGTCAGTTATGGGATAAGCGCATTTAAAGCAATAGTGTTGTCATAGCTAACTGTATTTTAATTGCCAATGCCTTAGAAATCACAGTAAAACAAAAGCTTATGTTGTCAAGATAACTGATTTTCATTTTTTTAAATAAATTCTTTCGAATGCTTATATTACCATAAAATAGGCACTAAATTGAGCATAACTCCGAAACAGGTCAACCGATTTTATCCAGTATCAATAGACGTCTTCCCATGGACATTATAAATGTGTATACCAAGTTTCATAAAAATCCGGTAAAGTGTATTTGAGTTACCGCGTCTTTAAAATAGACACTAAATTGGGTTTTACTACGGTACCGGTCTACCGATTTGGTCCAATATCAGTAGACTGCTTCCCATGTACATTATAAATGGGTATACAAAGTTTCAAGAAAATCCAATAAAGCATATTTGAGTTAGGCTATCGCGACTTCTTATATATTAACATAAAATGCACTAAATTGGGCATTATTCTGGTACTGGCCAACCGATTTGGTCGAATATCAATAGACGTCTTTCCATGGATATTATAAATGCGTGTACGAAGTTTCATAAAAATCCGAAAAAGCGTATTCGAATTATTGCGCCTTTAAAATATACACTAAATTGGGTTTTACTCCGGTACCGGTCAACAGATTAGGTTCAAATTCAATATTTGAACTGTTATATGTTGAGATGAACGGATATATGTTAGGACAGAAGGAAACGAGACTTTAGGCAGAAAATAACCATACAATATTTAAGTAATTTAGAAAAGGCAGGTTAGAAGAATGTCGCACAAGGGAAAGTAAATACAGAACAAGTTATTAATTAGTGTTATCGCGATATTCCTTACAAATCAACTAAACCCCACCCAGGGCCGTCGCGTGGTTTGTTGGCGCCCGGGGCAAGATTTCGTCAGGCGCCCCCCCCCCCAAAAAAAAACTCAATCCCACGTGCACCCACCCGAGATTACAACTATCTGGAGCTTCGCTGTCTGTGTTTTTGTGCCCAAAAGAGACACCTAATCGGATTACCTTACAAAAATACCAGAAATAAGATTATTTAATTTGTTTTAATAAGATTGTACTGAAAATCAAATTAATACAAGTTTAGTAATGTAAGAAAATCTTAACAATCATAAAAAATACCATAGGCGTTATTAATGGACTACAAATTAATAGTGTGGGAAACCTCGATACATACATTGAATAGAATATAGAAAAGGGAACCGCGTTTATCAAATTAAGATAAGGCACTAAACATTAAATGCCATTCGCTGGTTTTTGCACGAGCAAATGTCGTTAGAATTTCCTTCAAGTCTATTTTTTGTGCTTCATCGTTTTGAATGGACAAGATGGCCAGAGAATTCAGTCTCTCCTGTGACGTAGTTGATAGTAAATATGTCTTTATAAGCAAATATTTATTTTGGGATAACTTAGCAAATATAGGCTTAAAGTTATTGGTGTCAAATATTGATTTGTTTAATAAAAACATACAACGTAATATTCAAAATTCAGTTATACCTAACTTTAAAAAATACGTTATGTACATTCTACTTATTTTTTAAAATTTTGTTGTTTTATTTTTGCAGTTGCCACGGCGCCCCCTAGTCGCCCCGCTCACGCGACGGCCCTGACCCCACCCATACTAAATAAATCATTGTACACTTCTACTTAACCTAACTCTTCGAAGTACCGTATTTAGCACCAAACACTATGTCGTAAATCGACGTTTCAATATATGAATTATTTGCATGTAATACCGCGAGCGCAAGATATCGCGGCATTGTAATTTACTATTGAAATAAGCTACACAATTGTAATTATAATTCTGCATCGAAGAACTTCATTCGCGAGCCTTGTACGTTGGGGAAATATCACTGTTTATAAGGAGCTACAAAATGTAGTGATCTTATAAACGGATTGTGTATTATCACAAATTGGATAACTAAATAGCTAAATGCCTTTTACTTTCAATCTATATATAAAATCGAAAGTGTGGATATATATAATATATATATGTTAATGGACTTAATTTGTTGAGGATTCCATCGATGTAATATATTGGCGAAAATAATTACTGAAAAATGAAATGCAGTCACATTTTTGTCTACCCTCGACAAGATCGAAAACTCCATGAAATTAAAACTCACCTCAACTCCCCTGCTTCTGGAACCGAACTGCTGCACTACGGAACTAGAATTGCACCGGTTAAGGGTGTGTTCTAGTTTGTTCATGAACGTTAAAAAAGTAATCACCAATCACAGGTTTAGAATTTCACTTTGTATTATGAGGACTCTTTTATCTTTCCATGTTATATTAATACCGAACATGAGAATTTATAATAATAATAATAATAATAATAATAATAATAATAATAATAATAATAATAATAATAATAATAATAATAATGCCTAAATAAGTTAATAATTTAATTTCGTAGGAAATACCAACGGAATGGAATCACAACACCAGTGACAACTACTAGATAATATGGCCAGTGCCGCCACATGGGGGGGGGGGCTTCCGGACCCGGGCCCCAAGTGATGTGATATAATTTTATGGAAAACAGGAAAAGTATTTAAATGTTCTGTTACACGAGTAAAGATATGGTTTGTCTACAGCGATCATTGTCCATGATTCTGTTGCTATCCACAGTTATAGTTAGGCCATGTCAAACAGCTCGGTGTGGCGGGGGAGGGGGGCATGGAATTTGGAAATTCCCTCATTCCTATGTTCATAACCTCAACATAGCCTATAATATTATACTCACTCGGGAGAAAATGCTGACAGGAACAAAGGAAAGTCACTTTTGATATGAACTAGATGTTAAATGGTTCAATGAATAATAAAATAATAAAGCCGGTAACAATATGTCAATAATACTTTTACTAATAAATGAAATGGTAATTTTACTGTATGTTACATAAATTGTAATTGTAGTGGTTTAGGATGGGTTTGGAAATAAATGAAATGACAGTTTGACAAATATAATTCATGTTATAAATAAATATTAAAGAATGAAATCCAAGAAAATAATGCATTCACATAACTTTCTCTACCCTAGACATAGAGAAAACAATACGAGGTATGGTATATGTAAATTATTATATCACAGGTTTTTGGAGAGAGAAGTATGAAAGTGATATTGCATTTAAGTTTAATTTTACCCTCAAAAAGGTTTTATGGTAACATGAGAGTGAGAAATAAAATATTCTGCAAAGACAATACAATTTTATGTTGCCGGAATTTCTGTTTCTTCTTATTTGAACCCCTACCAGGCTTGCTGTGTAGGCATACATATAAGTGAAGAACTAAAATGGAAAACACATATTGAGGCACTAACCAATAAATTGAGTACAGGCTGCTATATGTTAAAAACTTTTAAAAAAGTCACAAGTGCACATGTACTTAGAAGCTCATACTTTGCTTATTTCCATAGCCATATAAAGTACGGAGTCATTTTCTGGGGTTCTTCTCCGGAAGCTGAAAAAGCCTTCAAAATCCAAAATAGAGCAGTCAGAATAATTTGTGGAGTTAACCAACAGACATCCTGCAGAGATTTATTCAAAAAACTAGGAATTTTACCCTTAGCTTGTATATATATACTGGAAGTAATTTATTATATCAAACTACATGGGCAAAATCTGTTAAGAAACAACAACATCCACAATTATCAAACAAGACAACAGAATGACCTGCATGTCCAACACAGTAGAACAAATATTTCGAAGTCAAGTGTGAACAATTCCGGTATAAAATTATTCAATAAACTACCTACAACTATAAAGTCTATAGAAAACAGTAAAATATTTTTAAAAAGGCTAAGGTCCTTCCTGCAGTCACATTGCTTTTATTCACTGGTTTAATTTCTTTCTTTATAGGATAAGCTAAGAAAGAAATGTTAAAGGATCTAATAACTTATAGAATAAATTTCAGGAGGGGAAAAAAAGAAGAGATACGTCGGAAAGATAAATTATAAATTTCTAAAAATTCATTTTCTTTATGTTTCAGGTAACCTGGAGAGTCTCGAGATACTGACATATACTGACTATAGTACTCATGAGTAGGCATGAGAGTAATTGCAATATTGTTACATTTGTACTCATCTTTCAATAACTAATGTTAACTCTATATTTATATCTTGTATTGACTTTAATGTGTAAATATGTATTATATATTATTGTAAATATTTGGACGCGTCCTATAACATGAACATGTTTGTGAAGGACTTAATAAATTCTATTCTATTCTATTCTGTACAAGCGATGGGATGCAAAATTCTTATTTCCATAAAATAAGCCATAAAAAGCTATATCAAGCGTTTTCTGAGGGAATAGTGTGATAAATCGTTCTTCCTATTTCAAATTCTAAATACTAATATAATGACCTATAAATTAAAAATCGAAAGTCCTTCATGAGATAATTTCCAATTACAAAACAAAAAACCCGTGTGATGCCGGGTCTTTTACGCTAGTTTAGTTATAAGCCAGGCAACCGTGGTTCACAGAAACTCAGCCTGGCCTGGTGAATCTCTGTTTTAGTCTTTATTTTTTTGAGCCAAAGGCAGTTTCGTACCAAAGCAGGATCGATCTGCCCCAGGCCCCACTTTGAACATAGGCTCCAAAAATTTATTTATTGATTTTTACCAGACCAGAGACGAGTATTGGTTTGCTTGAATAAACAGTTATCTATTAAACAAAATTTTTTTACTGGATTTTCTCTTTACAAACTTATCCATAATTTCTGATAAGTTAGTTTTTGAAGTTATATATTTTTCCAGTGCAAATTAAACTACATATACTGAGCGAGGTGGCCGAGATGGTAACGTCTTGGACTCTTATTCGGGATGTCCCAGGTTAAAATCCTGTAGCCAGGCAATTTGGCAAAGGTTTTTCCATGGTTTCATGGCCTACCCTACTGTATAGACATAGATCCCGAACTCCTGATATGGCCTCGTAACTAAAGGAGTATAAACATAGCTGAATTTTAAAAAAATGCATGTTATGTCCGTTTGCATTGGAGGGTTGTTTTGTGATCATTGTAAATGATTAGAAGTCTTGAGATAAAATATATTGTTATATAATACAATTTTTTTAATATTATAAAAATCCACTAAAACGTTTGCGACCCTTTCTAGGTTAGCTCAGTCTGCCCATTTATAAATCAGGATTTGAAGGCCCAGTGACTTTTGCACTATAGCATTAAGTAAAAAACTGCTAAAAAATGAAACCCCTTATTAGATGAACTGATAAAACATCATTAGAGAACAGACAACCTGAGTTTCCTGCCAGAATGGGCTTCATGAGATGGAGGAGATGAAAGTCAGTTGTTGTGAGGTCGAAGCTGTTTGAAGATCTCCTGGAAGCGACAGATTCCACGTGGCATAATGCCTCTTGTCAGCATTCCACATCTCTTGTTTTCATGATGATGCTGAAGTACAGACAGCGGCAGAATCCTACGACAAGCGCTTGGATGAACTTCGTGGGCAATGAGAAAAGGCCTTGTGAGCTGTTGGTTGGAAACCCCTGGTTTAGAGCAAAAGAAATATGACTTCTAATTTTAAGTTGTTACCTATATACTAATTGTTAAAGCTTCAATATTAATTTAATCTGTTTTCTTTTACTGTTAACTCTTTTACTGTTGTGTTAATAAATAACACCGAAATATTCTACCTGTATATAGAGGGGACTTAGACAAACAACTTTTATTAGGAGATTTTTGCTCTATGACGTAAAATGTGTATGCTACAGGGCATTAAAGTCATTATAATTTGGTGCTCATAAATCAATAATTACGCGAAATAGGGTTAAAATGTTCATTAAATTGACTTCATGCCTTCCTAGTGATCGATAAAAACCTGACTCTTAATCAATCGTCAACAGCTATATCATAATTTAGTGTTTACATAATCTGCAAAATTTACAGACTAATCATATGACTGGCCACCACTGCATTAGTGTTTAATTCATAAGTCCAGTGTTAACAACGAAGTTTCTTTGTTTTGCATATTTTTCAAATGTTAGAAGTCAGTGGCGGCCATGCCCTGGGAGGTTTTATGCTGTTTTCTTTTACTGTTTACATATATATTTGTTGTTGGTACTCTTTGTCAATGGCAACCTGCAGGTGTTGCAGGAAGAAATAAAATAAATAAATAAATGTATGTATGTCTACTTAGAAGTGATTTATTAGAATGCTTCCTGGGTTACAGTCTATATTAGTTACACACCCTGCTTGTCGTGTGGGCATCACAGTCAACTGCTTGCCATGCGTTAGCTGCAAACTATTTTGAAGATGCAATTAAAAGACGTTTTTAAAATTATTTCAAAACCAGTGGATAGAAGTTAAAAGTTAAAACATGACGTTCCGATTCTACCCTGGAGTCTTTCTTAGGTGACACCTCATTCAATACTGATCATACGGAAGATTGAGTTTCATCAAAGGTAGAAACAAAACGTCATGTTTTAACTTTTATCCACTGGTTTTGAAATAATTTTTAAAAAGTCTTCTATTGTATTTGACACAGTGAAATTCAGGACCAATATGGATATTTTATTTTGAAGATGTTTGCAATAACAATGTCATATTTGGTTAATTTCTCGTTGGATAATTCAAAATATTGTACAACTAGTGCGAAACAATCACAATTTCCCCATTTTGGAAATAACCAGAATTGAAATAAGTGATTACAACCGCATAAAAATACATGCCGATATCACAGAACGCACTGGAAATAATTAATGATGTTTGTATACGATTCACTGAACACGTAGGTTACATTACAGGTTATAATAATATAATACAACAAAACCACCTTCAAGCCATGCCCAATCCATCAGCAAATACATTAATACTGGCACATAAATAAGTCAGGAGTGTTTCAAATTAAATAATTTTAGCTTTGAAGTTGAGTGATACACTCCTGAAATTAGTCCAGTTGTTAAAAACTGAGGAGCGTCAGTTCAAAACGCGTTTAGTCCACAAATAATGATTTTTCAGGAATGACGAAAAACTGTTTGTGGCCAAACTATCAAACGAATTTTCAATATTTTTTTCTGATCAGAATCAGTAATTAATATATAGTTAAATGTACTGGGTGTGTCAAATCATTCTTTTCATTTACATCTTTTATTGATTATTAAAGTTTCAAAAGTAATGGACTTAACGTGTTTCGACCCAACACTACAATAATAATCATGTAAAAAGAGGAAAGTTAGTATTTTATTTAAGAATTACAATCACATCTGATTGCACTAATACAAAGTGAACTATTGCCGAAGTACCAAATTGTCAAAATTTAAACAATTTCTGTTTTTTAAGCATGTTAAATCATGGAAAATCTATGCTTCACTTCTTTTATTATTGACCGCTAATGACATCTTTTTCGGCGTCTGGTGAATACCGCTTTCGTTAGAAGAACATCTGCAAAAAATAGACATCGTAAAGTTCAACGCACCACCTGTTTCGCACGTGATCGTGTCTAAAATGTGGACTCAACGTAATCTGCACCGAACCAAGTTCTGGACTGAACGCGTTTTGCATCGAACACCATATTTCAGGCTCAATTTTAACGGGGAAAGGTTGCGATTTGAAACAAAAACGTTATGTAGTATCATGCAGAACACCTCAGAGAATGCGAATCCGCAAAAAACTACATTATGATTGGAGGCGGACTTAATGCGTTTTGAATCGACACTCCTCAACTGACATAAGTGAAGTTAAAAGTGTTTTTATTTTTTGACTTCCTCAATATTTGTTTTAATTTGTTTTTTCATGAAAACATTGCCTGCACAACTCTTCTAATTATTACTATAAACACTTCATCAAACAAATCACAAACATTTAGTATGTAATAGAAAATTATCAACTCATCATGTGTACTAAATTAAAGGCTAGTTTACATGACAAAACTAGGTTTCATAATTAGGTTTTGAAACTTGAATGCACATGCAAGAGACTTACTGGCGACACTGAGTTAAAGTACCAGATGACCCAATGAACTATAAACCAGCTGTCCGGTGTTTTTCCACTGGACTTCTGGACTCATGTTTCCTGCCGCTGCTGCAATCTTCATGCTACTGACGCTGGCTCTGCTCTACAGTGTATTGTATGGGTCAGAGTAGTGCAGTTGTTACGAGCTATTTATTATTGTGTCCTGTATTTAATAACAAATATGGATCAGTGTGTGTTCACTATTGTGCAACCAATATTTTCATGAGTACAGTAACTGAAATTAGGTACAGTCTTACTAATAATCCAGTTGTAACATTTATACCAGGAATATACACAGCTGAGGAGAAGAACTGTACTAATAATCGTTGCATAAGGCTGAATGTGTGCAACCTTTACACAGCCTGGCACCCTTGTATAAACTTGACGTAAATAATCAAGATGGCCGATATCCGTAACAGTTGGTCGTTTCGTAGATGTCTGAGATTGAATTTTGAGGCTACGCATATTCTGAGCTGCTTTTGCGGAATTATAAACATTGTTCCTTGTTTGCGGGACATATTTCCATACTTGTACCCATGATTACAGCTTTCTGAAAGCAATATAATGAAATACTGGGACTAGAATTATTGTCTGCAGACGATCCATCGTTGTTTGCCGCTGCACCGATAGATGGCGTTCAGCAGTCCCTTCATAGCCAGGAGCTAGTAACGTCACAAATAGAGTGACGTATTTGATGACGTTGGACGTACAAACCCGATGTAAACTCGGCAGTTACACACCCGTTATTGGTAATGCGGCTTATGCAGAACTTACACGGTGAACAACCAAACAACCGTTCAACGCAGATATAAGCAGCTTTTATTAGTAAGGCTGTTAGTCAGTTATCCAATGGCAGGATATGATCATCACCTTCCTTCTGGCTTCCCAATATAGATACACAAAGTCTCCACTTTGTTGTCTTTTATGATTAAGGCTGTTGCACTGCAGTAGGTGGGCTTCATCCTTGATGGTGTCCTGTCCTTGACACAGAACACATGCAGGGGACTGGAGGATCTTGAGTCTGTAGAGGTGGTGGGCCAGGCAGTCATGTTCTGACATTAAACAGAACAGTCCGACAGCTTCTTGACGATCTGCTTTCTTTGTCTTGTTATATAGTGTAGAGACTGTTTCCCATTTTTTCCCTTTTGCGGCTTCCATATTTTCTAGTGCTTCTTTATGATCAAAAGTTGCTTTTATTTGTGTTTTATGCTTTATGGTTGTGGTGTTGTTGCCTTGGATTAGGATTCTAGTTCCCTTTTTTGCCAATTGGTCTGCCACTTCATTGCCCATTATTCCCATGTGTGAAGGAATCCATTGTAAGACTACTAGGAGGTGCCCGTGGCTTCGCCACGATAATTCTTTTAAAAATTAAAAATCAAGTGTATAATAATTATTAAAGCATTATATTTATTAACAATTGCACGCGAATCATTCATAAACTAAGCCATTAATAATTAATGAAACAGCTAAAATTCCTGCTTTAGAGTACATTTCCCTGGGAAAACTATATCAGAATCGATTATGCAGTTCCAAAGAACCTGTGAACACATAATACGTATTGTTTTTCAGCTGTTTATTGACATGAATATGATGTGAATTTTATTTTATCAATTCAGTGTAATTTTCAGAAATTATATAATGTTTCAAGGGAAGGAATGGTTTGTTTGGATTATTATTATCAGCGATATTTCAAGAGATAAAACCATCAATATTTTACAGCTGTTGCCCCCGGCTTCGCCCGCCATTATTCATTGACTCCAGGATTTTTAAGAAAATTACACTGGTAGATTATTAAAAATGTTTGTGGTTCAGAGCTATGAAAATTATAAGTAAAAATAAAATTAGAATATTTGTTCATTGTGTTCATTTCACTTAGGCCTTATATAATAAAGAAACTGTTTTCCTTCCTAATTTTGTAGTCGTCATGAAAGTTTAGACTGCGAGAGACGAACATCGCCGAGTATACCCGATGTCTCACGAAGCGGGCGAGCAAGCACGCTATTTAGGGCCGTTGAATTGTATAAGAGTAGATAGTTTTGTTCAGTTTTTGTAGGGATTTTAGGAGTCTGTGGCTTTCCTGCACAGTTGGATCATCTGTGCTACTATTGGATGTAACTGAAATTATGTTTGAGGAAGACAGAATTATTAGTAGAGATTGTGAGCCCCTCGGTCCCCGCCCTAACCCCCTGCAACTTTTATCTTTGGAGTAAATTAAAACATAAACACACAACCTGGAAGAAATAAAACAAAATATCCATCAGGAAATTGCCAACATTTTGCAACATGAACTATGGCAAGGGAGCAAAAATGTATGGACAATGGTAGTGGCAAGCCTCAGCACATCCTTTCATAACGCTGGCAACTAAAGCCTTTAAACATAGTTAAGAAAACTGTTGTTCGGTTGCATCAGTGCCACTCAATGACAGCTGCAGACGGCAACGTGAACTGGATAAACAGCTCAGCAGGTCATTGTTCATTGGGTCTTCCTGTACTATGCAGTATGGGAGATTTCCAGCCTTTTGCGAAAGTATAGCAGTAGTTTGGAGGTTATAAAAGTGCTGAGCTTGTTTCTAATTTGTAAAGTGAAATGTCTGGATTTATACGCAGTTCAATTGTGTGGCTGCTAGGGTGACCAACTGTTGAAGGAAGGAATGGAGGGGCCTATATTTGAAACCTTTTAATGTATGTCTTGTTATCAACATTACATTAATGTGATATTACTTTTCGGATAAACCCTGTATAATACATCCAAGCCAATTTTTTGTCTGACCAGTTATTCATGAATGCTATTTACAGCAAACGCATGGCATCTAATCGGGATTACAAAGTTACTACGCAACTACAGATAAAGACATACAAGATGGAATTATTAACATTGTTTTTGCTATTCAGGCAAGTATATAAAAGGAGCTACAGTTAAACCCCTTTTTAACTCAAGGGGACAGAATCTTTTGTCCTTCAATGGCGGTTTGAATAGAAAATGCACTGAACTATAGAAATGTACAGAAAACTCTCATTATCCATATGCATATTAGGGAGCATTCACACCGAAGTAGCGTAGCAAGCGAGTCGCAATAGTTGGATGCAGGTTGTGCGCTACTCATTTAAAATCCCAAATAAACAAGTTCAAGTCTTCATACTGAAGTAGCGTGGCAATAATGAATCTCGCAGAGTGCGACATTAATTTCTTCAAACAGATCTGGATTTATTTAATGCGACACTACTAAGGATGACGCATGCACTGTTGCCTTTTCAGCTGTTTTTTAATTGTTAAGAAAATTCAAGACATATTCGCTTGTGTAGCGGTAGATTATGGCATAGATGTCAAGAAAACTGCTGGAAAGAGAGCAACAATTTGTACATGCGTAGGCTATACGATATGGCAATCGAAACTAGTAGGAAAACAGCGTGGATTAAAATTGCTGAAACCATATCCTCTTTAGGTAAATTACATTATTATAAATGGGTTTCTCAATTGTTCAAGTGAAAATATATAATGTACGTTAAGTTGCAGATCGCATTCGCTACTTCAGTATGAATGCAAAACTGTGAACCATGCAACTTGATGTGCAGCTTGCATCCAGGTAGTTAGTGCGATACGCAAGCTATGCTACTTCGGTGTGAATGCTCATCTTTATGGCTTACAAATTTTGCTGCACTGCTTTAACATAGCTTCTAAAAAATATAAACTATAATATATATCAAGTAAGTATGATCCTGTGGAGCGCCGTGGAATCATCCCTCGTCGTAACACGATATTGAGATGGGTTGAAGCTCCACATTAAAATGTATACGAAAATGGCGCTGAACTGCTACGGCTTCTGAAACTGTTCGAAAAAACATGCGTTTTCTCTGCCAATAATGTGATTGAATGTTAGATAATTCCATTGTTCCGTCACTTGATGGCATTTATTTTTCGGAGGTAAATCTGAAATAGTCAACAGAAACTGCATTATACAAGCTTCATTTCTGTGTAATTAAATTTTGTTTAACTTGAAAATCTTCTGAGTTACGGTTACTTGAAAAACATCCCTTTCCTCTGCCGCACCTTGTACTACATCAAAGGTTTTTGGAAGGCTGAGGATAAGATGGCTATAATAATTTATGGACTCTGAAAAGACACAAACGAATTAAGTTACGATTCATTGGCACATAATGAAAAAGTAATTATCTTCATTTATTCTGCCATGTATTGAATCCTCATGAACATTTATAATTTTCTTAATATCTTTCACTGTAATTTGTGGTAAGTAGCTCCCTGATTTGTAAATCATGCGTATTGAATTGTACAAGAGCTCATTCTCCTTATACAAGTCTAAGGCCGGTATTCATATTCGGTGACTTAAGAACCGACTTTAAAAAGCTGAAGTTATTCGACAAGTCGACTTACACGTTTTTCGAATTCATAGTCTTCTTTAAAGTCATTCTTTATTAAGTTGTCTTCATAAAGCTCTACTTATTCTACATATTCAAGTAGAAGATGATAATATGAAAAACTGCACGTTCACTGCCGTGACAACTGAATTAGCCAATCGCATTCAAGATTTCTTCAGATTTCGTGTATTGCAAAGCCATCTGGGTACGTATTTCGCTGTTGTGATATAAAAATACAGACGGCGCTGTAAATTGTAAACAAAGAATTCAGTTCATCCAGTCATATTATGCAGCGTGTAATAGTTTCTTGAGAATATTCTTCATATATATTGGCTTGGAGATGTTCAGAATTAATACCGGTACACTTATGTATTTATTTTGATACTAATTATTGTTTTAGAGAGATACAAAACAGCTTAGGAAGTTTTGAGCCAATATGAAATGCCAGCAGAGAGAAATGCTGATGAAAGATAGGCGATTGATATTTCCAAAATTGTGTCTTCTTGAAACTAAATATGTTTTTAAATTCATTGTCACTGTAGAAAGTCAGGTGACTATGAATAGCAATAAGCTCGACTTCATCAAGTCTGACTTCATAAAGTAACTACATCATAAGTCCGACTTGTCTGTGTCAGAAACTCAACTTAAGACGAGATTCAAGGTGGACTTGGATATAAGTACGACTTATTGCGAGTATGAATACCGGCCTATGAGAAGTTTTACCCCTGCAACGATTAACTGTATTTTCTCAGCCATTTCAGGTGTCAATATTCCCAACTATTTTGGCACTTTCACTTCTTCTAATCTCAAAATAGATCATGTACTTTCAAAATTCCAGTTAAACAAGATATGCGAGAGTTACAACATGAAAATATCTAAAAACAAAACAAAAGTAATGGCATTCCAGGGAAGATTTCCAATAAGAAGTAAAATTGTACTAGATGATTACATCTTGGAACAAGTGTCACACTTCCAATATCTAGGCTGTGATGTATCTTATGAACAAGACCGAGATATAAACACCAAAATACAAAAATTTCAGGCAGTTTGTGGAACAATTAAAAGAACCTTTAAAAACAAAGTAACTTAAGGCAAGAAACACAAGTACGATTCTAATCAGCTATAGCAGTACCAGTGATACATTATTGGAACTGAAGCATGGACCATTAAGAAGAAAGATAAAAGTAAAATACAAGCAGCGAAAATGAGGTTTTTACGTTCAGTCAAGGAACAAAAGAAGAGCACATATGGAACGAGAAAATTAGAGAAGAATTACAAGTGCAACCACTTCTAAATCAGATTGAAAAATACAGAGAAGAATGGATGAAACATTTAAATCACATGCCAGAGGAAAGAATCGATTGGACGACCAATTAAAAGATGGACTGAACAGATATGAGACCGGAACAGGCAAAAGCCTAATCCTTGGAGGAAGAAGAAGAAGACGACTTTCAAAACAGCTGATGTTTATCTGCCATCTTAGATCTGCTGCTGTGGTAACCGAGAAATCTTTGATCCAATTTACTTTACGATCACTTCAGCCAAAAAAAGAACGGCAAAGTCGATCAGCTGAGAGCTTGCTCAATGTAATACCGGCACTTTGTACTGCCCTCCATCATGGTTATGCTTCGATGGAAATAATTATTGTACAATATCATGTGCAGGTAAAAAAAAAAAAGGTACTAACTGTGCTGTAAAAGGAAACTGTGAACATTGATGTTAATGCCTTCAAGGAAATTTTCGATCAGCACAAACTCCGCCATGACAGTTGATGCAGCAAAACTTTTAAAGCACTCGTAAAGCAAGATTTGAGATCGCTGCACTGATTCTGAAGCGGACGTAAAGCCAAGCTGCAGCAATAGTAAAGCTCTTCAGCAGCGCTTTTAAGAAAGTATGCAGAAAGCCATCAAAGAATCAACAGACGTGATTTGTTTCTTAAGTTCTTGAAGCAAAGGGCAGCCATTTGCTATGATTAAAGATTTTGAAATATTGGTACCAAAACATAAATCTAGGTGAGAATAAAGTAGTTTACAAAAACAATAATATTACAACCCTCAACTGTAATGTAGTTCATTGATGATAAGTATTCTATTGTATTCTATTCTTGATCAAAAAACTTTCATAGTGCAATACCAGATTTAAGAACATGAATGTTAAAAAGGGGTTTTACTGTAGCAGATTTTCAGTGGTACCATGCAGAATGCAGGCACAGTAACGGCAATGGAGGCAGGACGAAACCAAACAGAAGTTGGTCCCTACTGTATCACACCTGTCTTCTAAACAATAATCAACTCTAAGTCCTCAGCATGGACCACCGTCCTCCATTTCCGTTACTGTGCCATGGTAATAGGAAGAAGATGAGGATCGGTCCCTGAATTGTTAGGCAAAACAAAGTAGTATAGCAAGCTTTCCCGGCACGTAAATGTATGACAATGAAGGTGAAATTTACCTTGAGGGAATAGGCAAGTCCAGATTTGAATAATTTTCATTGGGTGGGGGGATGCTTTATTTACATGGCTTAATTTTTAATGTAAATTTTAATGTACTTCACAGTTTTATACAATGTTTTACCCACCAAATCAGCTGTTATTTAACCCTTTCACTGTTAACTTTTTATCATTTTTATTGTGCACTGTTAAAATTTTAAAAAGCAAAATGGTTGTATGGTAGCATGGTACTGCTCCATCTTAAAACAATATCTTCACCATTTACACAGATTTACAGCTCATTGTGACTTGCTCAGATGATAAAACAGTTCGTTTGTATGATCCCAAAAGCTCGCGATGTGGTATTAAAAGGCTATGCTGTTAATGTGGAATTCCATCCCAGTGGAACATGTATAGGTACTGCAATGGCAATTAATGTTGTTAGAATATATGATAATAGAATGCAACATTATTGTATTATTAAGGTCTTGTTAATAAAGTTGCATTTTATCCATGTGGAAATTATTTACTTATGGCATTCCACCATGAATGAAGGTCAACACCATTTCTTGGGCGCTGGCTTTATGGGGAAGTGAGGGTCGGGGGGAACAAAACATAGCTAGTCTGCCAGTCTTTCTGCAATGTTGTCAACCAAAGAAATAACGTTTCAGCAGAATCACACGTATGGTATTTTATGTAGTGACATTTAATATACAACGATTTTAATGCAGTCAAATAATATAACGTGGTGACGGTATTGAGTAACAATTAATTACAAGTCGTAAGGGTTTGGTTATCAAATAAGAATATTATACATAATATAGGCTCAATACTTTTACACTGGATGACTAATTCCGGGGTGCACGGGCAAAGAGAGTTAAGTTCACTTTCTGGTTACTGAGAATTAGAGTGACTTAACACACTATACCAGCCCAACATAGCTTTAGAGATGGATAAACCTATGAGGCACACATTCATAACTACCATACAATTTTGAATATGACTTACTGGACTTAACACAAATGTAGAGAACATTTTTATATATAACTCTATGGACATATCTCAATTTTTTAGGATGGTGGACTTAACTCTCTTTGCCCGTGCACCTCGGAATTTTAAGCATATAGAGGAGTCTTAGCAGAACATGCTTCACCATTTCGTGTTGTAAAACGTAAGAGAGGTAAGGCATCTAAAAGTGAAGAAAACTATAGGCCTAATTTTAAACGTGTTTAATACATTTTGTGAAAAGTTCGCTCAACTTTCACTCCATGAAATTGACATCAGAGTTCACGGGATCGTCAGAAATTAGCACATACGGAATTCTTAAAGTGGAGAGGAAAGTGTTGGATGTACAATGACATGTTTGTGAAATCACCAATTTGAAAAATTGTATTTTTCCCCACAACTCCATGCGTCAGAAAAGATAATGTCAATAAATAAATAAATAAGGATCCTGAGACAGAATGAAAGCTTAGTATTGAAGCCATTAGATGTCAGGGTGTATAGCGTACTTCGTGTTTCAGTGTTGTCAAATCTACCTACGAAGTTGAACGAAACCTACCGAATGAGGACTAGGGAGCCAAGCGCCCAAAAAATCGTGCGCGGGTAGTACACTACAGGGCCATGAGGGACCGATAACAGCTGTAACATTTTCAGCTAATGGAGAACACTTTGCCTCAGGTGGGGCAGACCAACTTTGATCGTGAAAATCTACTGAGAGAATTTCTACAAGTCAAATGAGATTCATTTGAAAGAATACACCTGTTTGCCAGGTGGATGCAAGAACAGCAGTAGCCAACTCAGATGTTCATGTGACAACAGTAAAATCAATTACAGTAGAGCCTCGGTAATTCGAGCCCCGGTATTTCGAGGTTCCGTGTAATTCGAGCTGGTTTTAACAAAATTAAAATTTTCCATAAAACTTTTAAATTTTTCCCGTTTATATACGGTGTCTGCAAGTAAGTTTTACGCACTTCCGAATGTGTTACATTTTGAGCTTACTTTCAATTTTTCCATGTACAAAAATCCAGGTAAAACTGTCCCACTTAGAGTTTTCGTTCATAATACACAGAAATAACCTTGGCTTCAGACTGCTAATGCATTTCTATTACAGATTGACAGAACCCGTTAGGTTCGATCTTTCTTTGTCGGGACCTCGTGTCAATCAATTGTACAGTGCATACCATCCTTTCAGAAAAGAATACTGTATTGTTACAGTAATCCCTACTGAGCAACAATGGTAATTAGAAGTGTTTTCCTAGTAGAGCCGCTTTCCCGTTTCACTCTATTAAGGGTCAGACAATGACTTAATCCTTAAAGAATGCCGATGTAGCAAATTGGAAATGTTTGCCAATAGCCTATACATACAGGCGTAACACAGTTCTGTAGGCCTAATATATTGTTTATTTATTTATTTTTTAAGCCAAATTGTGCTCATTAAACATTTATTTATGATTTACCAATCGATTTAGTTATATTTCCGTATAATCCGAGTTTTTTGTAATTCGAGGTAGCCTCAGCCCCAATTAGCTCGAATTATCGGGGTTCTACTGTAATCTGAAGAAATCTAATTCAGATCAGATCGTCACAACACTTCTTTTGTTGAAGCTGACTTATTCCGGGATACTGTATTGACATTAGTAGCAGTTAAAGGTTTAAATATCTGAACAGTGGGCTTTATTGTACTGAGTGATTTTGTTTCGATTGCAGAATTGCAAATTGATTTCTGCACTAATGTACTCTTGAATAATACTCGTAGTATGGGGGAATTTTATGAATGCGATATTGTTTGTTAGTTTTGTTTTTGTTTCCGCATGGCTCAGAGTGGCACTGTTACTAGTGATGAGCGGAGTAATGAATTCGGCAGCAGTACCAACATTTCACGATTTTTGTTTTAACTCTAAAAATGTACTTCTCAGTTCCACAATAAATGTTTTCATCACAGTTTCCTTTAGAAACAGTGTTATTTACAATCTCGTGAGATCAAAACATGAATATGTGAAAATTAAAAATGTTTTTATATAGAAATTCTGTACAAACGCTTAGTTTTCTATGTTACAGAAGCAAGCATTTACTGTAGTTGTAAATGCTTATTTTTCTTATTAGTTTCCTTATCATAAATCTATTTCTGGGACCTTTGCATTATCTTTTAAAATGTCTGGTTAATATTTCAAAGCTTTGAATACACTACAAATATGAAATGCAGACATCTTTCGGGATGCAGAGTGTATGTATCACCAGACTTTTGTTCCCAGATGTAGTGAACTTTCTTCAGTAGCTTTTTTTAACCTTACTTTTACTTCTGAAAATGGTGCCAGCCACTGAAAAAGTAACCTACAGCTGAGAACAAAATGTCTGGCAATACATACACCCTTGAACATAGCTTACAGCCAAAAATATGTCTAGCATTCAAGATTCTTGTCGTGAAAGCCTCAGATTAATGATAAACTTGAATACTTTTTCATAGGGGCAATTATCTGCTATAACATTAATATAAATAATTCTACAGGATAAAATAATGAGTTGGGTCTAGCATGTATCCTTCACTTTTTGTACAAATACCTAAACTACTTCCGAAGACCATCGTCATTCATAGTCATCAGATTAACACCAACTGCCGGCTGGACGTTTGTGTTGCCCTTTCGAGGAAGTTTGCTGCATTTGGCAAATGTTGATGTCGATATTCCAACAGATGAATGTCTCATAACTAATGCAGCAAACTTCCGCAAGAGAGCAACACAAATGTCCAGCTGGCTGTTGGTGTTAATCTGATGATTATGAATGACGACTGGTCTTCGAAACTAGTTCAGGAATTTATACACAAAAAATGAAGTATATGTGCTAGACCCAACTCAATAATATATCCTGTATAATATAGCTTCACTGTGTAAACTTCCAAAATATTTTTGAATAAATAATTCTGTTTTCATTGTCTGCTTGTATTAGCTTAAATATGTTACACTAAATAAAACTATTCTGCATTATTTCAGAAAATCTGTTCCTCACCACGCATAGTGTTATTTGGTGACCGAATATGACAGAAGAAAGGAAGACGAGGTCGTTTCTGATGACTGCATATTATGGTATTATTATTAATATTATTAAAATTATCTATTTTATCATCATTATCATACATTAAACTAACAAGACTGCATAAATCAACAACTGCAGTGTCAAATATTCAAGTATTTTAATTAATATCACTTTTCAAACAAGCAATGCACTCATTTTAAATTTGCTAATTCGCTAAATATTATCAGTAGCGATATTCAAATATATACATAAAATATTCTTTGATCTATAAGTATAAATCGAAATACTGTTATAGGAAGTAAAAATCGAAAACTAAAATAGATAATCGTAAACATTAAAAAAAAGCATACTTGAAGAAAACTTTCTTCCCAGCGACAAAGAGGAAGCGTAAGGAGGAAGAGGTTAGGCTACAAGCATGGTACCACTATCACACAATAATTCCTCACTCTACAGCCTAAGAGGTGAAGTTGCTGAAGTCTGTCTTAAGCTTGATGGTAGGAGTCTGGGCTGACGCTGGCCTTGTTGCACTCGTCTCCACTTTGGCCCTTTGCTGTGCCTTCTGATTTGATCGCACAGCTGCTTCCAGCTTGTTCCGGAGGTCTGTTGACTGTGACATCAAGGCTTTGAATTCCTGAATAGAAGAAACAAGAGAACAAATTACATTTCATACAGAGCAGGTCTGTCGAACTTTCAAAATCCATAGTAGAAAGTCTCACAAAAATAAAAAGCTATTAATAAATGCCAAGAAGAAGCATTTATAAATTTTTTTGGTGAGAATTTCTAATTTCTATGCAGTTTTTTTCTATGTAGTTAGTTCTGGAAACTATGATTTTTGAATTATGCTCTTCATCCAGCAAATCCCTCAATTTGATTTAGATATTTTGGTAAAAAAATGCAATTTTTGGGTTTTGCAATTTGAAATCAAGCATGCCATAAAGAACAACTATGCAAACTATTATGCCGCATGAATGCAGGGTACAGATTTTGCTGAAAGATTCTTTTTACGAAGTACAGTGAACGCCGCTTAATGTAATATTGGATAATGTTATCAATCGGGTAACGGATTAATACTCATACACTGAAAAAAATGCTGTTTATTGTAATCAAAGATTCGGTTTAGGTTATCACACTTTTTGAAGCTATATTTCCACCATTCAAAATTTTATTTTTAAGGGTCTCATTTCATTAATGTTGTACTGGAGGTAGCAATACAGTTCCCAGCTCACAGGATGAACAGTTTAAGGGGATGACACTACCTAACTTTCTCTTTCAAGCAATAAAACATGTTTCACCCCACAGTTAAGCTGCCGCTTTTGATTTATAACAGTGCTGACATGCAGTGATCGCTAGTGTAAAATGAAAAGACTTGAACAGATAGATATTTTGCTATGCGGTGTTCACCTCAGATCAGTATAGACTTCCAAAAACACTCGTAACTGAGTGTGGAGTATTGGTTAATGGATTCCTAAAGGAAAGCAAAAACAAATAAAAACTTTGTTACTGGTTAAAAAAAAAAATCCTTGCAGTGTATTACTATATTAGCCTGTGAGTGGTTCAATGATTCACAGTTACGTATTATGTTATGAATAAATATTTTTAATTCTGTTTTTGTAGTGTAATATCTTATTTTTGAATAAATAACCTTCATTTAATTCCTTTAATTAATATTATTGTTACTCTTTTATGTCATAATTTGTTTATGGTGACTAGAAATTATTGATAGAACACACTTTTTTTAATATATTTTTAATCACGGAATAAATGCGGCATTTGTTTAATCACGTTAGCCACAACAATAGCCATACATAACCAAGTTAGCGAATAGTCCAACAAATCTCAATCCACTCCCAGAACTTGCCATGTAAACAGGGAACGTATTGAGTTGGGATCGGATTCAGATAGATTTCAATCAGACGTATAAACGTGGTAATTATGTATGTGTGTGTATGTGTGAGAGGATGATGACGTGTCCTATATCAACTTATTTGTATGAACGTTTTCAACGGTTATCTTCTCATCATGATCTCGGTACTCGCTCACAAAGAAACTCTATTCTGAGTATCCCTCATCATAAAACAACCCATTACTCTTGCTCCTTTGTTGTCTCCATGTCGCGATCTTGGAATGCTTTACCTGAGAACTGTAGGAACTGTCAAACACAAATGCAATTCTTGCGTAAGCTGACCAATGATGCCATAGTTAGGGACTTGGTTTTACATTAATAACAATAAATCATCACATATCTAAATACTGAAAACGCTTCCAATTGTTCACAACTTTTCATTTTTATTTCACATTATATTTCTTAGTAATAGTTAATATTTTAGTAATAGTTAATATTTTAGTAATAGTTTAAATCTTTTCACATCATATTTCTTAGTAATAGTTAATATTTTAGTAATAGTTTAAATCTTAGTAAGTAGCAAACTATTTTAACATATTTTTTTTTATGTATTGTATTATCTCTAGTGAACTAGTTCTAAGTCTTAAATGATAATAATATAATCATGTTCCTGTGTATTTGTAACTTTGTACTTGTATCATACTTATTTTATTGTAAGATTGTAAAGCTCAGTTGTATTAATCCTGGTTGAATGGAAGAGAAGGCCTAATGGCCTTAATTCCACCAGGTAAAATAAAACAATTCTAATTCTAATTCTAATTCTAATACGTATTAATCAATGGATGAATAAAATACTAATACTAATACTAATGCTAATACTACACCCTTAGCAAACAGGGAAGGCGTTTGGGGCCAGGTAGATCCCTTCACCCACAGGCAGCCTCACATTTACAAGCGCAGGGAATTACGACCGATCGTAATTAATAGGAACATTTCTAACAAATGATGAAGTGAGTCACTATAAAATTTCATCATTTGTTAGAAATGTTCCTATTAAAGTAAATTATACATTGTTTGGTGTCATTTTTCTTGTAATGATTTGTAGAATCGATATATAACTAGGGCCCGTATTTTTTGGTAACAACGATAAGCGCGAAATTTTATAAAACAACCTCCCTTATCTATGTTTAGCTTTTATATGCTTAAAATTACCAATATGAACCAAATTGAATCCACGAAATATCGCGAAATTTGCTCGATTCCGCGAAATGTGTTTATAAGCGCGAAATATGCCCCTTCTGTCCGTAAAGTGAGAAATGAGCACGAAAATGTGCCTTAAAATCACAATATTGTGTTTTGGTGTACTGTATTTTTTATTTCTTAGCAGCATGCTTTTTTTCTGCTGTTTCTGTGGCTGTCGAAGATTTACCGATATATTGATATTTGTGATCGATTACAAAGATTGCAGAATTTACGCAAATATTGTCTGTGATCTGGTTTGTACTGTTGAGTACACTCCTTTCCTGTTATCTCTTTGCCAAGTTAGCGATGCCTATGATCAATTACAGCAGAAGAGTGTAGAATGTTTATTACTTGTATTCAACAGATTTCGTCTTTTATCCACAGTGGTATGGTTGGCACTTCTGTTTGCAAATGGCTATCTGGTGGTATTTAGTAGAAATTACGATAGTAACTTATTTCTCGTCGTCATATTTGAACGTTAACTCTAATCATGCCAAAATCGAAAGTTACTTCAGTTCATACAAGGGCAGAAGAATATAGAAATGGGGGGGTGTTAGTTCATGTAAATAAAGAAGCAAAGTTTATCATTGTGCAATGTTCCCAATGTAGTATAACTTAAGTAATTTATTTCACGAAATACCCACCGAATTAGAAGGAAATTAACACCGAAATCGGCCATTTTATTTCACCAATAAATCAGGGCCCTATATATAACAAATATTTTAAGATAAAATGACATATTTAAAAAATCTAACATTGATTGATTGAAGTAGACTAGGTGACTCATGGGGGCGGAAATTACGGTCGGTCCTAATTCCCTGCGCTTGCAAATGTGAGGGTGCTTGCTGGCTCCAAACGCCATCCTTGTTTGCTAAGGGTATAATACTAATGTGAAACCATTGAAATTCTACCTGGGGGTACTGAGGTCCAATCTTCATGAGCTTCTGCAGACTCTGGTCGTGTAACGTTCTCCTTAAGGAACTTGCTTCTTTCAAGGCCGGACCTTCCAGTAAGCAGTTGACAAGGATGGGGACTAGGAGTGTCAGCATCTGGATTCCTGTAAACAAAGAGCACATACTGTACGTCAGTTTGTCTGACTTAAAGAGCAAGATGGAAATGTAACGCACGAATACATTAGTAGGGTACTTGCCTTGCATTAGGTCTCCTGGGAAGCAAAGACAGAAAGCGTAAGTCATTAACAAGTCAAGCAGCAACTAAAATGGAAACTCATGAATATGGTTCATGAACTCATGAATAATATGCATTCTTCAAGTAAAACCACCCATGGGTTGTAAGTTTGAAAAAGATTGTAAGATTAAAAACCACACAACTCTCCGGTGGAATTACATCTGTCCACAAGATTGAGAGAACCCCTTACGAGAGAGATCTTCTTTCCCAAGATCCAGCATTGACTCCAGTGCAAAATGCTCACTCCGAACTTTGTGCTCACACAATTCCTATCTGGCCATGGAACGTTAAGTCATATTGCAGCTAAATCGAACTTCAATACAGCATATGTCCTGGTGGCAGCGCGTGCTAAGGCAATAGGCCACGGACGTTGCCCGGGTTTTTTATTTTGTAATTGGAAATTAACTTATGAAGAACTTTCGGTTTTTAAATTCTAGGTCCATATATAGGTATTTATAATTTGAAATAGGAAAACAACTTATCACACTCAAACTATGCTCAGAAAATGCTTGATATAGCTTTTTATGGCTCATAGAGGATGTAGAATTTTGCATCCTATCGCTTGTACACAGCAAGCCTGGTAGGGGTTCAAATAAGAAGAAACAAAAATTCCGGTAACATAAAATTGTATTGTCTTTGCAGAATATTTTATTTCTCACTCTCATGTTACCATAAAACTGTTTTGAGGATGAAATTAAACAGAAATGCAATATCACTTTCATACTCTGTCCCCAAACATATTACCATATCTCGTCCAGGGTAGAGAAAGTTGTGTGACCGCATTATTTTTGTGGATTTAGTTCTTTAATATTTATTTATAACATGAATTATATTGATACCTTCTCTAATTTCTCAAAGTCCCATTTCATTTATTTCCAAACCCATCTGAGACCACTGGCAACAATATGTTGTCATGTGAACTGTGATTTGGATTTGATAATTCTGTGAAAAAAAGGGATTAAGTATTCTCAAAAACATTTGCTTTTTGGCATTTAAAATCAAAATTTAGCAAAATCCTTTCTTAGTGAGCACTTACATTATGAAACGAAGGTACTGTCAAAATTCCAAGTCTCTACATATTATAGTTTAGGCTCTATGTTGATTCTCAGTCAGTCAGTCAGGACAAAGCCTTTTATATATATAGAGATTTCCATTATTTAGTTATTTTCTAGTAGTTTCTAGTCTGTTCTGTTAATTCACTATTTCTGTTAAGTTGTAGATTATTCCTGAGTTACTCATGTTAGTATAAATACCCCTGTACGTGCAACTGGAAAGTCAGTATTGTACCGGAGATTGGACTGTATGCTTAAGTTAATAAAATGTCCCAATATAAATTATGACACATAAAGGTTAAATATCAAACAATGGAGAACACAGCTTACGGTACAAAGAACCCAAGAGAAATATTCCAATACCACCAAACAGGACATTAATTCAAGACAATTACTTACTGTGCTGAGGCTCTGCAAGTGAGATGAGTGTCTCGACCGTGTGAATGCTCTCCAGCGTGAGAGAAAGTTCAGAGTCCGACAACACCTGTCTGCAAGCGTCGGTGTACAGGTACTCTATAAGTCGAGGTGCCAGAGCATGGATGTAAGGTGTCGCCACATTACGGTCGGGATGTGCAAATATTGTGCGCATTGTCTGCACACACTTCAGCTTGACCTGCAAATTCACAACCCCAATTACATGTAATAATTATTATTTAAACACAAAGGGACACTAAACAAGTATTCCCAATTAATGCATGCACAAATTGCAATATCGTGAATGTTTGTGTGATATTCCATTCATATGATGTATGTGAGCAATAACATTTAGCAATGCCTCAGATATCGACTAATTATGGTCGTTAATCTTGTAATTGCTTGCTAGGAACACAAGGTAAAATGTCAGCTCATTACTGGATACATAAAACATCAACATGCAGTGGTTTGTATGTCACATGCTGCCAGTGAACAGAATAAATGAGGAGCGTCAATTCAAAACGCGCTTAGTCCACAAATAATGATTTTTCAGGAATGATGAAAAACTGTTTGTGGTCAAACTATCAAACGAATTTGCAATATTTTTCTCTGATCAGGATCAGTAATTAATATATAGTTAAATGTATTGGGTGTGTCAAATCACTCTTTTCATTTACATCTTTTATTGACAGTTAAAGTTTTGAAAGTAACGGACTTAACGCGTTTTGACCCAACACTAAAAGATGAAAGTTAGTGTTTTATTTAAGAATTACAATCACATATGATCGCCCTAATACAAAGTGAACTACAGTATTACCGAAGTACCAAATTGTCAAAATTTAAACAATTTATCTTTTTTAAGCATGTTAAATCATGGAAAATCCATGCTCCTCTTGTTTTATTATATACAGCTAATGACATCTTTTTCGGCGTCTGGTGAATGCTGCTTTCATTAGAAGAACACCTGTAACAATAGACGTCGTAAAAGTTCAACACATCACCTGTTACCCACGTGATTGCGTCCAAAATGTGGACTCAACGTAATTTGCACCGAACCAAGTTCTGGACTGAACGCGTTTTGCATCGAACCCCATATTTCAGGCTCAATTTTAATGGGGAAAGGTTGCGATTTGAGACAAAAACGTTATGTAGTATCATGCAGAACACCTCAGAGAATGCGAATCCGCAAAAAACTACATTACGATCGGAGGTGGACTTAACGCGTTTTGAACCAACACTCCTCAAATATATCATAACTTATTCAGAAATTGAAATAATATAAATGTGAATCATAAAATTTATAGGAAGTTTATATAGAGGCGTTAATAAATATATATTAATACTTCAGGTAGAGATTTAACACAATCTACCTTAAATAACCTACACATGGGCAGATGAGAAATTTAGAAAAATCTTCACAGAACACAATACTGTTGCAGCCCCAGTAAATAGATATTGTTTTAAAAATCTGTTAAGATCCACTAACTTAGATAAAATCCCTCACAACAAAAAATCAGGAATAGCCTATATCAATTTAATTGTAAACACTGCAATGTTAAATACATTGGAAAAACTAAAAGAAATTTAGATATGAGAGCAAAAGAACATATTAGACATAAAATATGGACAGACTGATGATATTATCAAGAGGCTAGTTAAACACCCACCAGGCAGCACAGCTGTTGTTCCTATCTCAGATGGAGTATAGCTGAGGTTGAGTCAGGATATTGGCTCGAAACATGTTCAGGTTAGTTTGAATTAAGTGACGTTATGTATGTTAAATCTTCATTTCAAGTATTAATATATAAGTATAAATGTGTATTGATTAAAAACACAATTTCAATTTGGTGCAAGCCAGTTCTTGTGCATTTACTCTTTTTTATGTTAGCTTACCTGAATTAAGTTAACTATTTCTCACACGCAGTATTATTAGAATTGGTTAGAGTCTGGTAACTCATTCGATTCATCGATCATTTACTATGCCGAGATCTCATAACTGATAGAATACTGAATGATTTTAAACTACACATGTAAGAATAATTATTCAAGGAATAGTCTTAATAAATCCTACTCTAGATTACAAGTTTCATCAGAGAAATTTGCTCGAACTTCATTCTTGCAAATCCATCAATATAGGTACTCATAATCTTTCATGGGATTATCTACAGTAAAAGTATACTTTACAAGGAAACTGTATATATCATAATGTCAGAAGCTACTCTCAAACTTAGCCCATTACAGATAGATAGGCACATTATAAAAATGAAATGCTCACATAACTTCCTCTAGCCTTCTTTAATGAGTTCTATTAATCTATTGATTGCATTATCACACTCTCTCATATATTCATATAATATTCACTGTTTATTAAGTGCCAGAATAGTAAACGGGAAAGAAGCCTGTCTGCCTATGTATCTGTATGCATGATATCTCGTACATACACTATTCACTGTTCATGATACACTCCTTTTCTGCTATCTCTGTGTTGCGTTTGGGATGCCTATGTTAGCCTGCAGCATATTTTATCCACAGTAGTTAGCACTTTTGTTTGTAGACAAATCTTATGAATAACCAGTATAAATTACATCATTTTAGGTTATGTAAGTGCCCACTTCTCTATGATTTTTCTTTAATTTTTTACCAGTCTATATATATATATATATATATACATACATAAAAAAAAATATATATATATTCATTTATCCTTGGATCATATACATGATATCGGATAAGTAACACAATTCAATACAAATAAGTAAATGTAGACATATATAGTGGTACAATAACATAAAAGATACAGAACAGTATGAAACAGATCTGGATTCAGAAAATTAATTAAAAATATTCATGTACACTGAATGGCAAATAGGTCAATAGTTTTGATCTTAGTGCTTTTTTGAAATTACTGTTATATAGCACTTTAATTACTTGAGGAAGGTAATTATACATTATGGTGCCTCTATGTGATAAACTGTTAAGAGTTTTGGAAAGCTTGTGGCAGTTTAAATGTATATTGTCTGATTATATATATATACTAGCTGAAAAGGCCCGGCGTCGCCCGGGCTTTGTATTTTGTAATTTGAAATTAACTTATGGAGGACTTTCGATGTTGAAACTCTAGGTCCTGATATAATAATGTATGTAGAATTCGAAATGAGGAAGAACAACATATGGCCTCATACTATTCCCTCAGAAAGCTAAAACGCTAGATATAGCTTTTATGGTTCATAGAGGATGTCGAATGCTGCATTCCGTTGCTTCTACTCATCATGCCTGGGAGGGGTTGAAATAAGAAGAAACATAAATTACATAAGATTGTATTGACTTGACGGAAAATTTTATTTCTCATTCTCATGTTAAACCGTTTCGGGCCTGAAATAAAATAGAAATGCAGTATCACTTTCATACTTTCCTCCCCTAAAACCCGGGACATAATATACTGCGAGTATAGGACTCAAAATGTTCCATCCCATGCTTAGGGCCTATGATAAATCAAACTAATACAAAGCCTACAGCTATGGATAACTGACTATTTACCGACTTCTGATAAAGCATACTCACACACTTAAGTTGCTCCTGCAATACGACCTCTTATTCTACATCAAAATGTGAAGTGAGAAAATATTTCTTATGTCGAGGGTAGAGAAAGTTATGTGACTGCATCACACTGTGCTTTATTTTCGTGTAATTCATTTTTAAGTAATTATTTTCGTCAATATATTACATGGAATCATAATTCGTTAAAGTCCAGCATTAGGCTATATAGTTGCCAAGGCCCTATGTAATCACAGTAAACAATTCACTGTTGCCATGTGAACTGAACAACATTTCATTTTTTTCAGTAGAATATTCACAGAAATTATATAATTTTCAAGGGAAGGACTGATTTGTTTCAATTTTAATGTTGACAGCTATACTTCCCGGGCTTAACTGGGCATGTGTGCAAAATGTCGTGTAAATTGGTAAAGAAATATAGATTTGTATAAGGAACAAACATACATACATACATACATACTTTCGATTTTATATATTAGATATATATATATATATATATATATAAACATACATATATATACACACTCACACACACATATACTGTATATATGCCCATTGTATTTAACGGCAACAATAAATTATTTTTATTAATATTATTATGATTTCTATACGTTCTAAAGAACATTACAACCTCAAATATGGTAATTTTTCATGGTTCTAAAAAAAGCACACACCATGCAGAATGTTGTATATGCATCTGTATCGTATCTGGCTTCCTACATCCCCTATGTTGGGGCGAAGTGCATCCAAGTGGAGGTTTCTGTTACCTATGTGAATTTTGTTACACTCATTTTCCAAGAGAGGGCAGAGAGACAGGTGGTAAGCCCACCGCCTCTCAAAGAGTGTTGTAGCATCTACATAAAATTTATCGGTGTACAATGGACAATTATTGAATAAAATATTTTACTTTGTGAAATACCCAAAAAATAGAAGGAAGTTTGCACCAAAATCAGTCACTTTATTTTACCAAAAAGTACGGATCTAGGTATAGCCTAATTACATATCTCAGAGAGAACTTGACAGTAGTTTGGTGCACAGATACCTATACTAGTTCCAACTAAAGAATAAAGTAGATGTAAACAAAACCGCGTGACATGATGGGTTCTGATTGGCAGTTGGACGCACAACCATTCAGGCTCTTGCTTGTCGTCATCTTCCAAGCATTAATGTAGTTTCTTCAAAACATAAAAAGTAAGTAATGCATTTGATGTAGGACTAAATTAAGCACGTTTCTCAAGTTTGTAGCAACACTTTCTATGTGATTTAAGCAATACCAATATTATTATTTGATATTATCAGTTGAATGTAATGCGACGCGCATGCCTGAAGACAACAAAGGTATGAAAAAATAACACAGTCACTTGTCATGTATTCCACGAAGACAGTTAACGTTTAATTCATACGGTGAAAACAAGCCTACTACAGCTATTATATAATAAAAGACAGCAATACAGTTCAATGGCTGAAGCTAAACAGGCCTCACCACCTCGTGTTGTTAAGCACAAGCAGGGAAAGCCATTAAATAGTGGCGAAAAAACCGTGATCTTGAATGTTTTTAATACATTTTGCAGTAGGTAGATTTTCATTATGACATTGAAATATTACAATGCATTAGCATTTTAAACGTAGGCATATGTAATAATTGTGAAATCCAGCTTTGTTTCTGTAGATGCTAGCTTACTTTGATCAATATTAACGAGTTCCTCTTGCATTGAAATTGCGATGTCTGCATTGTGTCAACGAACACGTGGTCGCGGAGTAATACATATCAGTGTGTTTGTTTACATCTACTTTATTCTTTAGTTAGAAATAGTATAGGATTAGAAAGAGGCATCTAGTACTTACTGTGATGCTGTTGTTCTGCAGACACTGCTTGAACTGGTTAATACAGGGGTACTGGAGGTTCGGTGCACACACCACCTCAGCTGGAGCGTGCAGCACAAACACTGCAATAGCCAATAGCATCGTCACCTCATCCAACTTGGTTTCATCCGAACCTGAAACAATTAAAAGCCAGCTACAATAAACAAACATATAAAACATATATATCTAAGTCAACTTTTCCGGGCTTATGTGCTGTGGTCTGTCAATTTCGTTGCCTGACATTTTGCAACGAGCTGCATTGGACATCTTCAGAGCGTTGTCTAAGGCTGCTGCTTATCCCGTAAGAATGATATTTATACTGATGATTGGTCGGTGCTCCACTGTGGGATTTAGTTCTTTTTTCTGACTGGTCTCTAACCCTTAAAATGTTCCTGAGTTTGTAATTAATTAATTGATTAATTAATTTTGTTACACTGCAAGTGGGTCAACAACCCGGTGGCAGTTTTGCAATTAAGGGGGGACATACAAATTTCGATGCTGAAAAATAGGTGGAAATTCATTATTCTTTTTCTCAGCAATGAATTGTATTGTCTTTGTAGAATATTTTATTTCTCACTCTCATGTTAAAATAAAACCGTTTTGGGGATGAAATTAAACAGAAATGTAATATCACTTTCATACTTCTCTCTCCAAAAACCTGCGATATAATAATATACACATTACCATACCTCGTATTGTTTTCTCTATGTCCAAGGTAGAGAAAGTTATGTGACTGCATTATTTTCGTGGATTTCATTCTATAATATTTATTTATAACATGGTTTTCAGTACAACAACAGGACATGACTGCCTGGCAGCACACTTGCACAGGTTATCTATATACCCATCACCGAGGTGTGTCTTGTGCGAGGAAGAAAATTCCATAATGACAGCAGAGCATCTTCACACATGTCAGGCCCTATCCGGGCTTCACCCAGCGTCAACATCAACTTTATATTGGGAAGCAAGAAGGAGAATGGAGTTCATCCAAGTCCTTGGGCATTAGACTACTACTACTATTTATAACATGGATTATATTGATAGTTCTCTAATTTGTCAAATCTCGTTTCATTTATTTTCAAAGCCTTATGTGAAGACTGCCAACATTACTGTTGTCAAGTGAACTGTGATTTGGATTTGATAATTCTGTGTAAAAAGGGATTAAGTATTCTCAAAAACATTTAATTTTTGGCATTTAAAATCAAAATTTTTCAAAATCCTTTCTTAGTGAGCTCTTGCATTATGAAACGAAGGTATTGTCAAAATTACAAGTCTCTACCTGTTATAGTTTAGGCTCTACGTTGATTCCCTGTCAGTCAGTCAGGACAAAGCCTTTTATATATATATACAGACGTATGTTTCCTTCTACAACATTTTAAAAGAAAGGCTAAACATTTTTTGGAGCTAATTTTAGCTATGAGCCACTACTGTTCTGAGCCTATATCTGTTCATTACCACTTCACTGAGTGATTCACACTTACATACTGCAGTACTGCATCTGCAGTAACTTACCAGTCTTGGCTAGGTCGATGACCTTGGCAAGTGCACTCTGCAGCAACTTGCGCCACTCCTCGCCTGATCTCTCATCCTTGCAATATCTGTCGGTCGCTACAGTACGCAAGCAATGAAGTGCTGACGTCACTGGCACTGCTGTTGCCATTACTGTTGGGTCGTGAACGCTTTTGGTTGCAGTCTCTTTTATTACACCCGTCGTGAGGTACAGAATTGTTGGAAGAATTGCGAGTGCACCTGCAATAAAAAATCAAGTCATGGCATGACGCTTTAGCTTATTTTTGTTTTACAGTCACATAAAAATGTTTCAACAGCTGGATGGCCTGGGTATATGTTGCCATTAATTATGATACAATACACAATTGATTGTTGTTTACTTAAAAAGTAAATTTTGTTACATTAAGGGCCTGTACAACGACCACCTGATATCATATTTATCTGCCAGATAGAGAACCTGTCTGGAAGTTGGCCAAGAATTGCGTATTATGATCTCCTGACAAAATCTGCCTGGCAAGACAACTTCCAAATAAGCTAGCAGGAGGATGGAGTGGCTGACAAATTTCCAACTGCCAGTTAGGTAATCTTGGTTGAAACAAGATGGCAGCATGCCGAAGCTTTCTGGCCACCTGAATTTTAGAACTGATGCCAGAAGATTTAATTTACACAAAAATGTCATATTATGCTCACATATGAATGAAATAGTATTGAACAAATTGATTAATGAACTTAAAACCATATGTTCTTGTGTAATTTAATTGTACAAATACAAATCTGAGCTGCCGCACCTAGTGGACTCCTACCGAACTACAACAAACACACCTCTTTGCTCAATGAGCTAAGGACCATTCTACAAAATTTTACTGTGTTGTTCCCAATAGCAGTTCAGGGGTGGTACCACAAGACATCTTCTAGTTAAGCTATCTGGAAGTCACGTATTGGGAGGAATTGTCAGCAGGTGGTAATACAGGCCTTAAAAGTTACAGTAACAGTATGGATTAGGCCTCTCAAAAATTTAATAAATAAAATTGCTTCAGTAATGAGTTTTTCCCATGTGGGGAAAATTAAATATGGTATTTACGGGGGGTGGGAAAATCATTGCCAACCCTGATCTGTGTTAATGGTACATACCTTGAGGGGAACAGAGCCTGGGCAAACACTCCATGGTGGTGAGAGCTACCGCTATAAGCTGGCCCGACTCCTCTGTGGGTGGAAGACTGTGTTGCCGCATTATGGACGTAGGCCCGGGTGTGGGGTTCAGTGCTGGCAACTGTCGGACTAGCAGACACAAACACACTTCCAGTACAGCAAACACTAGCGACTGCCCTGGTGTGATCTCTCCAGTACTGCCTCCCTCTCCCAGGAGATCCACCTCTTGTGTCGCTTGAGACTCCTGATTCGCAGGCACCATCTCTGTAATTCAGAAACACTCAATGCATAATTACTAGAAACCAGAGGCAGTATACTTCAATACCCCCTCTCTTACAACATAATTATGTGATATGTAAGAAATTGCTCTATCCACTGGGCCGTGTTTAATTAACTTCCTCCATGAATAACCAACTCTGCTTTATAGGTGATCGCCAAGCAGGAGCGCAAAAGTAACAAACATCTTGTACTGTTGATTGACAGAACTTTATTTATTTCAATAAGATATTTTAATAGCTATTTATGTATCAAGTAAGCAAAATAACGCTTTAGCTGACGAATCTAGTAAAGAAATACTGGATGAGTGCAATAAAGGTTTTGTGTACGTGGTGCATACAATATTTTTTAGTAAAAGCTCTCTAAATTGTATGAAATGAAACAAAAATACCATATAATTAATTATAATGAAAGTCATAATCTCACAGTCACATGAATCGCAGAACAATAATGAACTGTACGTACCAATATGAAATGCGGTTATATGAGTCGTTTTTGTAAACAATAATTAGGGGCCGTATTTTTTGGTAACAACGATAAGCGCGAAATTTTATAAAACAACCTCCCTTAGCTATGTTTAGGTTTTATATGCTTAAAATAGCAATATGAACCAAATTGAATCCACGAAATATCGCGAAATTTACTCGATTCCGCGAAATGTCTATAAACGCGAAATATGCCCCTTCTGTCCGTAAAGTGAGAAATGAGCACGAAAATGTGCCTTAAAATCACAATATTGTGTTTTGGTGTACTGTATTTTTTATTTCTTAGCAGCATGCTTTTTTTCTGCTGTTTCTGTGGCTGTCGAAGATTTACCGATACATCGATATTTGTGATCGATTACAAAGATTGCAGAATTTACGCAAAGATTGTCTGTGACCTGGTTTGTACTGTTGATACACTCCTTTCCTGCTATCTCTTTGCCAAGTTAGCGATGCCTATGAACGATTACAGCAGAAGAGTGTAGAATGTTTGTTACTTGTATTCAACAAATTTCGTCTTTTATCCACAGTGGTATGGTTGGCACTTCTGTTTGCAAATGGCTATCGTAGAAATTACGATAATATTTCTCGTCATTATATTTGAACATTAACTCTAATCATGCCCAAATCGAAAGTTACTTCAGTTCATACAAGGGCAGAAGAATATAGAAATGGGGGGGTTAGTTCATGTAAATAAAGAAGCAAAGTTTATCATTGCGCAATGTTCCCAATGTAGTATAAAGTAATTTATTTCACGAAATACCTACCGAAATAGAAGGAAGTTAACACCGAAATCAGCCATTTTATTTCACCAATAAATCAGGGCCCTAACAATAATGCTTACAAACTAGTATTTATGAAAAGCTTATGCAAATATGAATGATAATCCCAAGGAAATTTCAATCCAAGCCAGAAACATTGAATTGGAGCTGGTGTCAGCAACATCACTGCAGCAGTAGACTATGAGAAGGAATATATTGCAATTAAATGCTGGTGCATCCATGGTAAGCAATGATTCTCTTGTGAACGAACATGTGAAAAGTTGTTGGCTTATATTTGCTGTTTTATGATGAAGTAGGCTACCGTGTTTTGCAAAAAACCCTGCTAAAGTCTCTGATTATCATAAAGAAACATGTTGGCTTAATTATTGATCAATTTCATCTTGATTCCTTTGAGAGAGAATTTTAAAAGTATAAGATTTAATTTTTCGTCTTATACCCTCAAAAAATATAATAAGATGCCATAAATATATAGAGTGATGTGGACAACCTTTTACAAAGAAGTTAATATTTATAATTTGCCATTTTATTGTGTGATATTTAAGTGGAAACACTGTTGACATATATTCTAATGGTCAGTGAATTTTTTTTTTATGGTTTATGTTACTTCAATTAATTAGATTAAAACTGTTAGACAAAAATTTTTTAAATGATAAGACGTGGTTTTTACATACTCAATTACATACAGTAGAGCCTCGGTAATTCGAGCCCCGGTATTTCGAGGTTCCGTGTAATTCGAGCTGGTCTTAAGAAAATTAAAATTTTCCATAAAACTAGAGTAAAATCCCGTTTTTATACGGTGTCCGCATGTAAGTTTTAAGCACTTCCAAATGTGTTACATTTTGAGCTTTCATTCAATTTTTCCATGTACAAAAATGCAGGTAAAACTGTCCCACTTAGGGTTTCTGTTCATAATAGGCCTACACAGAAATAACCTTGGCTTCAGACTGCTAATGCATTTCTATTACAGATTGACAGAAACCGTTAGGTTCGATCTTTCTTTGTCGGCACCTCGTGTCAATCAATTGTACAGTGCATACCATCCTTTCAGAAAAGAATACTGTATTGTTACAGTAATCCCTACTCAGCGACAATGGTAATTAAGTGTTATCCTACTAGCGCCGCTTTCCCGTTCCACTCCATTAAGGGTCAGACAATGACTTAATCCTTAAAGGATGCCGATGTAGCAAATTGGAAATGTTTGACAATATATACATACAGGCGTAACACAGGTATGCAGGCCTACTATTTTGTTTATTTATTTATTATTTAAACCATTATTGTGCTCATTAAACATTTATTTGCGATTTACCCATTGATTTAGTGATATTTCCGTATAATCAGAGTTTTTTGTAATTCGAGTTAGCCTCAGCCCCAATTAGCTCGAATTATCGGGGTTCTACTGTATATATAAAATGATGAAAATTGATTATTGTCCACATCACTGTATGTCCCCCCTTAAGATAATGTTACATCACATGTAATACTTGACTGTGTTCACCTTTAAGTTTCTTTTTCTTGTGTGCATCGAGTGATTCCTGGGCAGCTCTCATGACCTGCTTGAGCACCTCCATCACGAGGAGCTGCACTGAGGGACTGTCCCGGGTAAGAATGAGCCTGTGCAGGACATTGCACAACTCTATGCCCAGAGACCTGTCACTCATGAGCGTCTCTCGAGGCCACGAGGAGTCCAGCAGGGTGTACAGAGCTTGGAGACATGTCAGCACACTCTCAATGGGTTCCGTTGACCTCGGACTGCACAATGCCTCCATGCAGATCCCTGCCAACACAAACAAAGCACTGTACTAACATCTACAATATAAGTATTTTCAAAATGATGACACTTTAACAAAACAACATTTTTTAAACCATACAACTGATCGTTAAGGTACTAGGAGGTGCCTGCGGCTTCGCCCATGATAATTAATTGAAAAATAAAAAATTAAAGTATAATAATTATTAAAGCATTATATTTATTAACACTTGCACGCGAATCATTCATAAACTAAACCATTAGTAATTAATGAAACAGCTAAAATTCCGGCTTCAGAGTACATTCCACAATTAGGAAGCGCCGCCTGGGAAAACGATCTCAGATTCGATTATGCAGTTCCAAAGGAACCTGTGAACACATAATACGTATTGTTTCTCAACTGTTTGTTCACAGATGAATATGATGTGAATTTTATTTGATAAATTCAGTGTAATTTTCAGAAATTATATAATTTTTAAAGGGAAGGAATGGTTTGTATGGATTTTTTCTGTCCGCGAAACTTCCACGGTTAAACTATCAAAAATATTATAGCTGGTGCCCGCGGATTCACCTGCCATTATTAATTGACTCCAGGATTTTTAAGAAATTTGCACTGGCAGCTTATTAAAAATGTTTGTGGTTCAGAGCTATGAAAATTGTACGTAAAAATAAAATTAGAATATTTGTTCATTGTGTTCATTTCACTTAGGCCTTATATAATAAAGAAACGGTTTTCCTAATTTTGTACTCTTCGTGAAAGTTTAGACTGCAAGAGACGAACATTGGTGAGTATACCCGATGTCTCACGAAGTAAGCGAGGGAGTGAGCACGCTATTTAGGGGCGATGAATTGTAAAAGGGTAGATATGTACACCTTTAGGTATGAAAATTTTATTTTTAAGCATTAGGACTCTCAATTTATATTATATATATTACACAGCTGTATATTAAGACATTTCACAAGAAAAAATGTTTTGTAATTATTTATATTTGTTTATAAAAACTGTTTTCTTGAAAATGTTGACTATAAACTTACAACTTTTCGTTTTCATTTGACTGCTCCTCATAATTTGTTTTATGATGTTACAAGTTTAGCTGAACTCACCGAAAAGTAGGTGAAACCTGTCAGATGCTGAGTCACCGCCTTTATTGCTACCGTTGTTATTGTTGTTTGGTAAGAGAGTTTCATTAGAGGGGCGACAATCAAACCCACTGGCATTGAGCCAGAGTGCTGCTGCATGCAGGATTGGTGGCCAAGACGCAGCATAGTGAGGTCTGGAAGACTCCATAGTGTCCGTGGTGTAGAAGGCACCCCCGTCGTGTGGGAGCTGACTCGCAAACTCCGGGGGAAGGGAAAGAAGGGCGTGATCTCGCAGAGCAGCCAGCCAATGCTGAGACAAACTCATGAGCTCAGGCTGAACCAAGTTGAGCAAGCTTTCTCCACGGAACTCAAAGTCACCAAAATCCTCCTCATCTTTATCTGGTGACATGTTGGCAGGAGTGGACTTGTGGCTTGTGCTGATGCAGCCTGGAGCTGAGCCGTTCCCGATCATTGCAACTATGTACACCTAGAAATGTAACAATGTATTCATGCATTAAAACTTATCCGAACTAGAACATGAATAAACCAAACAACTGACCCTTGCCTTCCTACCAGCACAAGAGAATATTTAAAATTTAAAATTATGAAATTATACCATTGTGTTTGAAAAATCACTGTAGCTAGAATATAGCTCAGATCCTTTCCAAATCTTTACGGCAAAAAAAAGTATGGGTTTACTGTAGAAACTGATATTGGGAAGATCACAGTGAAGTCATAATATTATATTATGGTTTAAAAAACACACTTAAACTTCACTAATTTCATACCTTCGTAGGACTACATAGTTTCAATCACCATTGTGATTATCCTCAGCTACTTCTGAAGTTTGTTTGGTGGCACTGTTGTCCTCAACCATCAATCCTAGCTGCTGGATGCCATCTGGTGGTGGGTGGATGTATCTTCTTATTAAACTGTCTTCTGCTGGTATCTCGAAGTTAAGTAATTTGTGTTTGTTTTTTTGAATGAAAATCTTTTCCCAGACTGTCAGTTCTAGTGGTCTTTCTACTGGCTTTAATAGCTATTAAAGCCAGTAGAAAGACCACCTATTAGCTATTAAAGCCAGTAGAAAGACCACTAGAACTGACAGTCTGGGAAAAGATTTTCATTCAAAAAAACAAACACAAATTACTTAACTTCGAGATACCAGCAGAAGACAGTTTAATAAGAAGATATATCCACCCACCACCATATGGCATCCAGCAGCTAGGATTGACGGTTGAGGACAACAGTGCCGCCAAACAAACTTCAGAAGTAGCCGAGGATAATCACAATGGTGATTGAAACTACGTAGTCCTACAAAGGTATGAAATTAGTGAAGTTTAAGTGTGTTTTTAAACCATAATATAATGGGTTTACTGGTTACCAGGCTTGAAGACGAATTCAAGATCAGGAAGGGAAAATGTTTCTTAAGATGTGAAGCTGTATTAATGTATCTCAATAGCCTACAGAGCCCTACAAACCTACTAAACAATGGCTTAAAAAGTCAAAAATAGTAAAATATTCACCAGTGGATGTAATGTTTCACAAATTACACGACGTTTCAGCCCTATCCATTGGGCCTTCATCAGTTGACTGAACAAGCCAGGAAAAAGGTGCTGCCAAACAACTACTCCACTGGGGTGCGTTGCTAATCATGAAATTAGTGTTTAAAAGATGTATACCAATCCATTCTTTGGGTACTCCATAATTGCAATGCTGTACATCACATTCGGGTGGAAAATTAACCGCACAACCACTCCTCTCCTAAATCCCCATCATACCTATTCATACCTCTCGTGGACAACCAATGCACTTCCCGTGGATGATGATTTCATAAGGAAGTTCGTTGGTTGCCCACGAGAGGATGCTGATGCCAATCAACTAACAGATGGAGTCTACCTGAGGATGAATAGGGATGTCCTTCAAAATTGCAATCCAGGTTAGTGACAATTTTAGTGAAGTTGGTGTCACATTTCATCTCATAATTATTTTTATATAGAGTGTTAATGAATAACACCGAAATATTTTACCTCTGTATAGAGGGGGCATAGACAAGCAACTTTTATTAAGAGACTAGCTGACCCATCAATGCTTCGCATTGTTAGATTGATGTATATATAGGTTAAGTGAACACAATTTAAAGTCGATTCGATGTACTTCTATAAATCATCAGCCGTCCAGCCAACACGGTGGACGTATTTATATTCCATATAACTTACTCCTTCACCCGTAGTTTACTCCGATTATGTCTTAAAAAATTTAATCTTTCTATTTCAATTTTGGCAAACATACAGTAAATAGTTGGGCGTAGGGGATGCGTTCGCTCGTCTCACGCAGCGGGCTCCGATTCGAATACTGGTCGGGACAAGTTACCTAGGTAGAGCTTTTCCCGGGATTTTTCCTCACCTGTGAGACAAATGTCTGGTAACTTTAGGCTCTGGTAACTTTAGGCCCTAGTGGTCTCCGGATATCATCTGGCAGCCATTATCATCCTCATCACATCCTCGCTTTGTTCAGAGTGAGTGTGTGAATGATGTATCTCGTCCTATATGTTTGTGTTGTCTCAGAGGTGGCCCCGGCATTTGGCTGATCACTCATCCGGGAGGCCCTCCATGTCCTTGTCTGGTCAAGAAAGTATGTATGTGAGCCATAGATAATCCCTCTCCCGACAGGTCGCGGCCCTGTAAGGCCCGGGCAACATGGGTCGCTTAAATGACCCCAAAAGTTTGGATAAAAACTAAGGTAAAAGATAGATAGATGATATGGTAAATAGAAATTAATCAGGAAATTATATCTATTGATATTGTATGAACTACCTGGTGGTAAAGGCGGCCGGTGCGTACCGCTGACAACCTTACCAACTTCACGTCCTATTGTCTAAAAATCCGGGAGCCTCAACTTCTTGGTACCCTCTGGGCCCGCATGGCCTGTAATAGGGAACACTTTACTTACTATCTTTTGCAATGCAGTCCTAGGCTGGCTATAAGAAAAGAGTTCAACTCTTAAGAATAGAACCCAGGACCTTCTAAATTTACTTCGTGCCAAAAAATAGTTAATAATAATTTATAGGATAGCCTTTCTCATAATTTTATATCCATTAGGTCTACATGAAATCCCAGTGTCATGCCAAGCCCCCTGTGTAGTTTAAAAAAATTATGTTGTCATGGGGATTGTATGCATGCAGTATGAATTCCTTTTGGTGAATTTCATAACTTTACAACCCTATTTTGGCCCTTATAGGCCCTTAGAGGCCAAAGATTTTGAAATCCTTTCTTAGTGCGCATCTAGAGCCTAGTAGCAATATGTGTACCAAGTTTCACGTTCCTAGGCTGTATAGTTTTTGAGAAACCGTGATCAGTCAGTGAGTGAGTGAGTGAGTGGGTTTTGGCTTTTATATATAGAGATTTTTGCTCTGTGGATTCAATTTCTCCTGTTACAGCATAAAATCTCCCAGGGCATGGCCACCACTGACTTCTAACATTTGAAAAAATGCAAAACAAAGGAACGTCGTTGTTAACACTGGAGTTATGAATTAAAAAAAACTAATGCAGTGGCGGCCAGTCATGTGATTAGTCTGTAAATTTTGCAGATTATGAAAACTCTAAATTATGATATACCTGTTGATGAATGATAAGCAATCATGTTTTTATCGATCACTAAGAAGTCATGAAGTTAATTTAATGAAAATTTAACCCTATTTTGCTTTATTATTGACTTATGAGCACCAAATTGTAATGACTTTAATGCCCTGTAGCATACACATTTTACATCATAGAGCAACAACATCCTAATAAAAGTTGCTTGTCTATGTCCCCTCTATACATAGGTGAAATATTTCGGTGTTATTCATTAACACTCTGTATAATAAATATTTCAGTGTATAAACTTCCTAAATAGTATGATAAGATTTTTCAATGCTTTTCTCATGTAAGAAGTTCTTTGTTACTTTAATATCTTCTACACTTGGAACACTAGTAAGCTCTGTCTACTCTGTCTCCCCCTATGGCTACGGGCCTGCTGGTTACCATTAAAAAAAAAGTAAGGTAAATTTCCAGAAAACAAATTTCAAGAAAGGAATCTGATATTTAGTTATTGAAGTCTTAACAAAACATGGACTCACATAAACTTTCAAATGAAGAAACATAACCCTTGTATTATGTGACACAGATTGACGATCTTACCTCAGCCCAGGCTTTGAGAATGGCCAGCCGCTCCAGTGTTGCCAAACTTTCGTTGTACAGTTGTGTTGTGGCTGTTCCACGGCGCAGTTTGGCAAGAGATGAAACAAGCAACTGATGGACTCGACGGAGATCGTTAAGGTCCCGAGCTACGCCACTTCCTATCCATGCACTGCATACCTGACAAGCAGCCGCTGTCACATGCGATGGTGTTTCTGGTGAGAAGGCGGGTCTCAGAGCAGCTCCCACCTGTGCAATACATCAATCCATCTTATTTTCTATCTCTATAAGGGTTAAGGTTGGATTGGAAATGAATATAGAAAAAACTAAATATAGGGTCATGGAACATCAAAATAATGCTCTACAAAATATTAGAATAGCCGGTAAATCATTCGAACAAGTGGAGAAATTCAAATATGTGGGAGCAATAATTACAGACATAAATAATATTAAGGCAGAAGTTAAGTGTAGACTCATATCAAGAAATGCTTGTTTTTATGCAGTTCAGAAACTCTTATCTTCTAGTCTTCTGTCCAGGATTCTAAAAATACAAATATATAAGACAATTATCCTGCCGGTTGTATTACAGGGATGTGAGACATGGTCGCTTACTCTTCAGGAAGAGCATAATCTGTGTGTGTTCGAAAACAGGGTGCTTAGGAAAATATTTGGGCCTAAGAGAGATGAAAATGGGGACTGGAGAAAACTGCATAACAATGAGCTTCATAAACTGTACTCGTCACTGGACATAATAGGGTAATTAAATCATGGAGGATGAAATGGGCTGGACATGTTTCACACATGGGGGATGAAAGACATATATAAAAAATATTGACTAGGAGATCCGAAGGGAAAAGACTACTCGAAAGACCTAGACGTAGGTGGGAGGACAATATTCGGATAGATTTAAGGGAAGTAGGATTTGCGAGGGATGGTTGGATGGAGTTAGCACATAATAAGAGTTGAATCGCAGGCTCAGGTAAGATTGGAAATGAACCTTCAGGTTCCATAAAATAGATAATATTCCTTTAGCTAGCTGAGGAATTGTCTATTGCCATTGAATAAGTAAGTAAGTATAAGGGATAACGTATGTTCTATATATTTTAATGTGCTCATTTAAAAATATGTTAAAATGTATTTTTTTAATTTTTCCTGTCCACATAGATCCTAAAACTTGATTGTTTTAGGATCTATAGATCCGAAGTCTACTGCAGTAAGGGGGGACATACAGGTTAGGGTACTGAGAAATAGGTAAAATTAATTATTTTTTTCCTCAGCAGTGAATTGTTCTGCCACCTTGTAATCTGATATGCTCTGTATTGACTACTTTCACAATTACTTGAACTGTTACAGTTACGGGTAATTATCGTTACAAAATGCCATTTCCGTGATAATTTCCACATATGTCAGTATTTCTGAGTGATTCACTTTTCTTTTTATTTGCAAATAACATTACAGCAACATTATGTACAATCTTTGGAATGTCTACAGTATAAGTATTTTATTAAAAATAAATCCATGGAGAGTAATGTTCATATTTTTTCTTTAACATTAAAACCATTTCTAAAAAATGAACTATTAATATTAAATCATGATTGTAGATAGTGTTGTTCATACGATATTAACAAAGAGATTGAAAAAAGAATCACTCAGAAATATTGATATCAATGGAACTTATCACGGAAATAGCAATTCAGTGTATAAACGTGGCTGTCATTTTGTAATGATAATTAATTACTCGTAACAGTGAATGAAAATGAATGGGTCGGGGCCTTTCAGTCTCGTGCACGTAGGCCACATAATTGGACCCATTGTGCCCCTCTTACTGGAGAACTCATTCAAGACCCGTTGCCCTGAAGGAGGACAGGATTGATTTGGACTCATTCTCCTTATGTCATCTGGTCTCAATTTATCCAAGCCCAAGAGAAAATGTCTGATTGTGGTGAATGCTTCACAATCACACAATATATGTAGAGAAGACTCATCTTCTCTACCACACTTCCTACATGAGGGATCCGCACTAAGCTTCATCACATGTAGGTATTACTTTAGGGTATACCTATAACAGTAGTATGCAATTGTAGAAATAGTCAGTAAAGATCACGTTAGACAATTCATTATTGAGAAAAGAATTACGAATTTTACCTATTTCTGATTCTGACTTACCTGTGCTTGAAACTGCTCCAGAAGCAAGTGGCCTGGAAACTCTGGCTCTGGGACACGGGCAAACTTGTCTATCACCTCGTGCAGAGTTTTGAGTCCCTCGAGTCGGAGTGGATCAGAGTCACTGGTTGCTGCCATGAATGCCATTCTCACCAGATCGGAAAGATGTAGCACAAGGTAATCACCTACAATGAACCAAACATCTCAATACAAACTGTGGTGGTTCTATAACTAGACGTGTTGTTTTTGTTAATAAGCTATAAAACAAAATGTTGTATTTCAGGTTAAGATTACATTTTCTTAACATATTAGGATGTTAGGAGGGTCAAAATTAAATCACAAAATAATGCTAATTTCATAAATAAAACCACAAAAGCCGTTATCAGCTAAATAAAACCTATTTTTCATCATTATTCTTTATTGTCATCTTTTATTCCTCAGTTGGATTGTCAAGCAAGGTTTGCACTCCTTTCGTGAATGAAATTTTCTTGCTAGTTTTTTCAACAAAGGTCAATACTTTTAATTTTAAATTTGTTATTCAGGTAAGGGTTGCCAATTGTCTTTAAAGCAGTGTATTTTGTTTAATTCAGCTGTGTTTATACTCCTTTTAGCTGCGAGGTCATATCAGGAGTTGGGGATGTGTGTCTACACAGTAGGGTAGGCCATGGAACTATTGACTGTCAATTGTTTCTATTATTGGTGTATTTTATGGTGTAAATTTCAACTGATATTAATTTAAATGGATATGATATAGGATGAAATGGTGAGGATGATTCATGGTATGTAAATATCCAATTCGACATTTGCTTTACGACTGGTGAAATCACGAAAAAAACAAATGTCAAATTGGCAGGGCCACGGGATTTGAACCTGAGACCTCGCGGATGCGAGTCCAAGATGTTACCATCTCAGTCACCTCGCTCGGTAGCAGTGTAGTTATATTACAATAACCTTTACCCTTTAATGTAGCATATTTCAAGGTTTTAAAAATGAAATAGGTTATCTTTCCAAGGTTATTTAACAACATAGTATAGTTAAAATTTATTTAATTATTGAATCCATGCATTTATTTTAATAATAAATTATAATATTGCCATAATTGACAGCATATATTCTGCTCTACCAGAAGGTTAACTCTGAAATTTTTTAAATTGCTTAATTTTGATAACTTATTTCATTGGAGTAGGAAACTGTCTTTATTCAGTTTTACTAGTGCATATTTTCAGCTATATTAAGTAGATATGTAGTATACATACAATCTGACAGATTACTAATGGGATACAGTGTATAATCTGTAATTTCTTTTCAGGGAGATGTATTATACTGGTATTTGAATAAATAATAATAATTCATTAAAATCATCATCATCATCATCATATGGCACTACAGCCCATATCGAGCCCTGGCCTCCCCAATCTTTCTCCTCCAGACTTCTCTATCCACCGCCGCCGATTTCCAGTTTCTGATTCCTAGCAGCTGTTCAGCATCCTTTCTAACGGCATCCTCCCATCTATTTTTTGGTCGTCCTTGGGACCTCTTCCCATCAAATGAAGCCTTCATTATCCTTTTCGGTATCCTTTGTTCTGGCATTCTGTGCACATGCCCGGCCCATTGTAGCCTCTTCAGACGAATTACAATGTCTATTGGTATTCCATACAGTTGTTTTAGTTCAGTATTATTTCTTATTCTCACGTTCCGTTTTCATTGATGGGTCCGTATATTCTTCGTAGTACCTTTCTCTCAAAAATATTTATCATGTCTGCTCCCTTCTGGGAAAAGGTCCAAGTACATTAGTACTGGTTGGATCATAGTTTTGTATAGGAGGATTTTAGTTTTCCTATGAACTACTCTGGACTTCATTACATTGATAAGGCTAAAATATGTTTGGTTTGCCATGCTGATTCTTTTTTGAATCTCTGTCATCTCATTATTGTCCTCTGTAATACAGGTTCCCAGGTAACGAAACTGGCCTACTCTCTCTACTTGATTATCCTCAACAAAAAGTTTGTGTTGTTGTGTTCCCGTATCTGATTTGGTTAGTAATTTCATTACTTTTGTTTTGTCAACATTTATATTATTTATTAAAATAACCATGCATAACATCTTATATTTTCAGTGCCTATTACAAATAAAAACACAAAACACCAAATTTTGAATTTTGAAACAACAAATGTTGTAAAAAATAAAAGAAATTCAAACATCTCCATCTATACTACAACACACAGAATACTGTGTCACAAAATGCCTTGATAGCAAAGTGGTTCATAGTCATACCTCTGCTTTTGGTGAGCTGCATTTCCTTAGCAAGTGAGAGGTCGAAGTGTGCAGTTTTATTTCCCTCGCACGCCACAATGATCCTCCGAACACACTCTGCTGCAAACACTCTGGTAGGCCACCTTGGCTGCACAGCAGGGTGAGTGGTCTGGTCGTCTGCAGCATGGAACTCTGCCTGGTCATCGTCTGGCTCCACATCTTCTCCTTCTTCCAGTTCGCCTCCTCCTACCACTCCAACTGTATCATCTGCACCACTACTTGACTCTGTCAACAAACAAAGGGGTCATACAACTTTCTAATACAGTAAAACCTGCCTTTGAAGGAATCTCAATGGCCTCCTAGGGCATTCAATTAAAATATGCTTTTAAGATTATTATTAACCAGTGGATAAAAGCTAAAAGATAAAACACGACGTTTCAACTCTACACTTGAGTCTTCCTCAAGTGACAACTCATTCTATACTGCTCAGAAGTAAGATTGAGTTTCGTCATGGTAACTCATTTGCCCACCATAAAAAAAAAAAAAAACGTTATTCCTAAAATATCTGTTTTTCCATTCATTTGGGATATCAAATATTGCTTCCTCTATGCATTCCACAAATTCTCCGGTTGCCAAGTTAGCGATGCCTATGATCGATTACAGCAGGAGAGTGTAGAATGTTTGTTACTTGTATTCAACAGATTTCGTCTTTTATCCACAAAGGTATGGTTGGCACTTCTGTTTGCAAATGGCTATCTGATGATGTGTAATAGAAATTACGATAATATTTCTCGTCATTATATTTGAACATTAACTCTAATCATGCCTAAATCGAAAGTTACTTCAGTTCATACAAGGGCAGAAGAATATAGAAATGGGAGGGGGGGTTAGTTCGTGTAAATAAAGAAGCAAAGTTTATCATTGCACAATGTTCCCAATGCAGTATAAAGTAATTTATTTCACGAAACACCCACCAAAATAGAAGGAAGTTAACATCAAAATCAGCCATTTTATTTCACCATTAAATCAGGGCCCTAACCATAGGTAATCTGAATATTATCTTTTACAGTGTATTCACATAAAACTCAAAGGAGTTCTAATTGGACACTCCATACATTTGGATACTCTTAAACCTAAATAATTTATAGTATAAAATTCTAAGAAGTTCATACACTGTATAGACGACCTTTTAAGTTTGGTAAGCCTACGAGGCCCAATTATTTTATTGTAATTTTATCTTTTAACTATTGACAATGTAGGCCTACATATTTGACTTATGTCATCTTAATGCTTTCAGTGTGTACATACATTGATTTTAATTATTTCAATTGGCCACACAACTTTCTCTATATGTAGGCCTAATGATTTAGTTTAATATTATTGAAATAAATAAATAAATAAATAAATAAATAAAAAAAAGGGCCATCACATTAAATTGGTCCAGCTCCTTAAGGATACAGTGTGTTGTCTTTGATTACAGGGTATAAGGAGAAAAAAACTATTTGGAATAAATTCACCCTCTTTGATCAAAATGAAATTTATTAATTTATCTACACCATGTCTACAGAAGAAATTTAAGAAGTATTTTGGGATAATTTATATGTACGAGACCCTAAATTTTGTGTATTAAACTTTTAGTCTTTTTTCCTTAACACTAGTCCCAGGGTTTTCAATCTTTTTTTTACATGTCCCATTCTTGTATAAACATTACATGGACACTCCAATATTGAGGTGACGACAAGCCCTACAGATGTGATGCTATTACTTACCTGATGCTACAGTGAGAACATCTTTGCATAGTGATAACCACTGGGACAAGTTGTCTGCAGCCATCATCTGTAGCATACTGGTGAGTGTGTCGTGGATGTCCTTGATGAGTCGACTGTCAGTCTCGGTGTCTAGCATGCTGAACAGTACCCCTGGCAACCCACTCTCTGTTATCACCAGCCCTGCGCAACAGCAAAGAAAACTTAACTTCATGTGATATTACAGATAACATGGGAATGCAGGAAAAACTTATTAAAAAACATGTATAAGAGTCACAGTTGTTCAAAAAAGAATATGAAAACCTTTATCGGCAGAAGGTAGAGTAAAATCACATTTTTAAAACCAATTTTGTGTTCATAAAACACCTAATATCACAGGTATTTTATTATAGATATTTCTGTGGAGAGGAGATGTTGCCTTGATGAATGATTTGGTCTGACCCAACTGCCCTAAATGATACACTTTCTTTTATAACACGATGTAGCGAAAAGTAGCATAAATTCCACCATATTTCTATCTCTGTATGATGAAGAAACTTGTGATTAGATGTTAGAAGTGTGACATCACACTACCAGAGCACCTAGAATTCTGGATAAACAGGTTCACAACACAACAAACCTCGCGGGAGATAGGTATGGCACATTTACGAAACGGGAGAATTCAGAATGCCCTACTAGATTAATATCACTGTTCATAACCTAACAGAACCTGTCACTAACACTAACATCACCGTTCCTAACCTAACTGCCACTAAACTAGAATTTCGGAAGAATTCAGAATGCCCTACTAAATTAATATCACTGTTCGTAACCTAACAGAACTTGTCACTAACACTAACAGCAATGTACAAGAAGTGTCAAGTTGGTCAACCTGCTTTGTTGAAAAACAAATAACATCAATTGTCTGTGGAAACCTGCTCATCGCAAGATGGGTCCCCCTACATTGTGAAATTTGCCAAAAGTAGCAGCAAATATTGATATAAATGAGAATATTATAGGAGAAAAATTCCTCCGACACTGGGACTTGAACCCAGGACCTTTGGCTATTCGCGCCAATGCTCTACCAACTGAGCTAAGCCGGAGCTCAATTCACAGCGCCAGATGGAATCTCTCTCCTATGACTGATTGCCCTAATTAGCTCAGTTGGTAGAGCATTGGCACGAATAGCCAAAGGTCCTGGGTTCAAGTCCCAGTGTCGGAGGAATTTTTCTCCTATAATATTCTCATGTAATGTCCAACAGAGACAATAATCTGTGGTTCATGAAAGCTTATATGTCTATATTGATATAAATAATTATTTTTAAAAATAAATTAACCCATCGGCTGTTACCAGTACTTTCGATACACATGGCATACCCGTAATTACTAATAAGTAAAGTAACTGGACATTACTGTGAAACCCACAGTAATCAAGAGATTTTCATATCCATTTATAACTTAAAAATCGAGATAAACATATCATGTTGGATACCATTCGATAGATAATTTCGTTAGTTTTAAAATGGTATATCTACTGACAGAAAGCCAGAACTAAAAGAAAAGGAATCGGTTGCTCAACCCATCAAGCAGCCTTAAAATACCAACATTTTTATATCCTGTCCGATGATGACATCATCTCGAAATTCATTCAACATCCACAGGAGAGTGTCACGGTAGTTGAAGTTTAGCTGTTAACAATGGTACAGGTAAACTATACCACAAGTGAAGTATAGTGTTAATTTCAACTCACCCTCCACTATGTTGGTGTCCCTGCTTTCACTGGCGAGTGTCATCGCATGCTCACAGACTTCTTTTGCTTCTCTCTGGGCTAGCTGTCGCAGACAAGAGATTGCAGCTTTGCGGAGCAGCAGGTGATTGCTTGATAAGGTGCGCTGCAACATCACATTTTCAACATGATGCTATTGACCATGACAGAAACTTAAGATATCCCCAGGGGTTTGAATTGGAGAGAGAATGGTTGCAACCAGGTGAGTGGGGGAGAAGTGACCTAACTGGGAAAAAACCTGTATTGAATGCAATATACAAAGAAAGGCTAGATGGTGTGTAGGGGCAATAAAACCAAGCCTTTCATCATCTAACATAAAAAATAGAAAGTGTTTGCAAAACAGTACGCGTAATACTCACACTCTTACGAGCTAACAACCTTCAAAATAATCTCCCAAGACGTCCACACATCTTTGCCAACGATGAGGAAGGCGTTTGAAGGCCTCCACCTAACGTGCAACAGTTTGATAGGGCAACGCCCTATCACCCAATGCATCTCGTAGCTTGGCATGACACTCACAAGCATTTCTGCCACGCAGAAATGAAATTTTTACATATGCTCGCTGTTCAACTTTAGTGACATCCATTTCGGAACACAGTCTCTAGGATACTAACGTTTGCATGTGTTGTCTACTGGACACCAATGCACTCAGATGTAATCTGGTGGTCGCATCCCGTACTGTGTACACCATGTTTTCAAATGTATATAGTGCAATAACCGCATATGCAGTTATTTGGAATATATAAAATAGTTACCATGACTTCTGAAATGACCCTCGTATATATATACATATATATATGTATCTGTATATAATATTAGGTTTCCAATTTGGTGTGCATTAGATTCAAATGCACATTAGGTATGTGTAAATACAGTACATGTTGTTATTTATGTATGAATTTAGCCTAGATGCAGTATATTTATACACCCAAAATACAAAGTTCGCAAGCTGTATAACTCTCGTATCCTCTAACAAAATTGTAAGAGCAACCCTGGACTTACACAGAGTGTTGGTACGAGCGAGGAGAGGTTGACATGACGAGGTGCAAACAGATGGAGCTGCTGTAGACACGCAGTGGCCTCAGCTTGCACCAGAGGATCCTGGTGATCTTGCATGATGGCACAGGCACAGAGGAAGGAGGAACGCGCCATACATATCGAAGTGGTGTTCCCTATCAATAATAATAATATATTTGTACCATCAGGTAATAAAAGATTACAAAAGGTTAAGTCAAATGGTAAAAAATTAAAAATCACAATCCAAGTATTCTTCAACAGGGTAAAAGTTTTTTGTAAGGAGGATGTTCCTTTTTTTATTCTTAAAAATTCTTATGTTATTTGTATTTCTCATGTCAATGGGGACTTGATTAAAAAGTTTGATACTCAAAACAACTTGGCTGTCACAGGTTCTTGTTAGCCAAGATTTAGGAACAATTATGTTAAGATGATTTCGAGTGTCATGTGAATGAACTGCACCGACAGGAAGAAATTCATTTTGATGCTCTAATACCGTATTGGCCCGAATATAAGACGGCTCGTATATAAGACAACCTTGAATTTTTGAAGGGCAGTTACGAAAAAATAAATAAAATAGCTTGTTAGTACATTTTGGTTCACACAAAACGGAATTTTGAAATTCATATCGTAACTTCTTCTCTCGCCTTTATTTACGCATTGAGACAATGAAGATTCTTTCTTTTCCACATGGTCCGCCATGACTAGTGGTCAAACAAAGCTTCTGCACATAGAGCATAGGGAATTAGAGATGCCAAGCTTTGATGCCAAGCCATTAAGTACAAGCAGAAGCACAAATTCAGGAACAATAAAGTTTGTTAAAATTTGGTTAATTTCCGTGTGACTTTGACCTTGGGTAAGACGCATGTCATCCCTTGGGGATTCCTACCTTACAGCTGCATTAATGAGTGGAGAGTTATTGAAAATGGTAAGCTGCGCATGTAAGACGAGTATAGTTATCATAAGCACATTTTGAGGGAATAAACATTGTCTTATATTCAGTCCAATACGGTACACACAGTGAAGAAACAGCACTTTAAATTCTGTCAAAATTGGTTTGCAATGCGCTTTTGGATCACACCTTTTGACAATTTGTAAAGCCTTCTGTTGTAAATGAAAAACATCTCTTGCATGAGCGCTGTGGCCCCATAGTTTAGTTGGGACTGGAAGAATCCATTTAACAAAGCAGTAATTGATATCAGCTGTTATCAGCTGTTATTTTGTGCACTGAAGTGCCATTTCCCTGATAATTTTCATAAATACCAATATTTCTGAGTGAATCTATTTTATATCTATTTGTAAATATCATATGAAAAACATAATCTAAGATCTTTGGATTATCTGCAGTATAAATATTTTTTTAAAAACAATTCATCACTTTTTAATTTTTTTAATAAATTTTTACATCAGAAATGTTTTAAAAATAATCTATTAAAGTTACATCAATGATTCTAGAGAGTGATGTTCAATGATATTTAATATACTTGCATGCAACATTTCACTGCAATATGTCAATAAACGTTTGAGTTATCAGGGAAACAGCACTTCAGTGCACAAAATTTGGCTGCCATTTTGTAATGATAACTACCCATTAACTGTAATAGTTCAATTAATTCTGAAAAATAGTACGCAATTGTAGAACTAGTCAATATAGACCATGCCAGATTGCAAGGCTACAGAACAATTCATTGCTGAGAAAAATAATAATGAAATTTCACCTATTTTCCAGTATCGAAAGCTGTAGGTCCTTCCTGAAGTCTATGTAAAGGAAATATTACTTTTGAAAGTTTAGTACAAACGGCTTCAACATGTTGCTTCCAAGTAAGTTTACTGTCAAGATAAAATCCTAGTAACTTGGTTGAGCTTTCAGTACATAAGTTATCACGGGGGTGAAAGTAACATTGAAAGAATAGCAACAGCTCATTAGTTCACTGCCCGACCGGTTTGGTGCACTGTGATCGCTGTTGCCATGGCGGCAGGTTTGTTTCGAAACATATGACAGCAATATACGAAAAGGCGTAATATCTGGTTTTTTCTGCAACGATCTGTATGCATTAGTGTTTGGAAAAGGAGGAGATAATAATTAACATATTATAAAGATGTCAAGTAGCGAAGGTAAGTTAAAATACATTAAAACAATCCTGAATTAATATTTATTCCATGTTCTACGAATTATTAAGATTAATGTTTCGTATTCTTTGTTTCAGAAACGAGTGAAATATTCCTGTAAGTTCCCTGGCTGCGGAAGTAAATACTTCAGTATGAAATCCAACGTGAACTACAAAAACAAACATTTCTACAGGTTTCCGAAAAAATCAAACGTGAACCAACTGAAACATCAGTGCAATTTAGATGATAAAGTGAATTGTGCTAATTATTTCATGTGTGAAGGCCACTTCCTGGAGAAAGATTTCGTTAACCATACTAGACAAGTTATCCCAAAGCAGCTTGCGACTCGTGATTTACAGAGACCCAATCCCTGTGAATTCCCAATCAAATGTGGGAAGTGATCTCAAGCCTCGCCTAGTTTTTGTGAAAATAGAAAGTAAATTCATACTTCTGTGTATGACTGAGGTAAAAGAAATTCAAGTGACAGGAAGCTACTAATATTTATGGTAATGTAATATTTTTAAAATCAGTTTTTATAAATATAATTCATTAATCAAGGGTGTTTGTTTTTTATTTATAAAGTCATCTAAAGTAATACATATTTCAGCAATCACCGAGACATGTATGTTGTGAGTAGCAGAAATTCTAGAAGGTTTTCTACACTACGGTTTTTATAAGATCTGACGCATATTGTTTGCAAATTATTATTTTTTATTTAAGGTGTTCATCATTTAGTGCATTTTGTGTTCAATGTTTTTAAAAGATAGGCCTAATTGTTTGTATCACTATAGCCTGATGGTATTAGTGGGCTTTGGTCATTACCGTAGCCCGCTAATACTAGTGGGCTATGGTTTTACAGAATTTGGAATGCATTTTCATACATGTGTTCTGGCACGCAAATTTTTCATTCTTACAGCTTAACTGCCCGACCCGTTGGAGTGCTGTAATCGCTTTTTGTTTCCGAGTTTTGACATGCGCTGTTCACTTCTAATAATAATATTGGTGTTCTGTGTAAGTTATTATTATTTACCGAAATAGATGTATCACAAATATGTTTAATCTGGACAAATGAATGTAGAAACCTAGGCCTCAGTAGACTGATTCCATTCCTGATACTGAATATAGAGAAGGCCTTGACTATAATGCAGTCATATGTTTGTAAATTTATATAACCAGGCCTTGCCTTAGATGTACAAATTTAACAGGGAATGAATGCTAAAGTGTAACTACAGAGTGTTAATGAATAACACCGATAGTATATTGCGACACAAGGGCGGAAAGGCACGTTTACGGGTCGAGGAAACAGATTGAAAACCCTCGGCTGCGCCTCGGGTTTTTAAGTTTTCGAGACCCGTAAATGCCTTTACGGTCCGTGTGTTGCATGCTATTTTTTGCACGACGGTTACTTATATCAATTTAATTATATTAATTGTGATATTACCTGAAAATATTATGTAAATACAGACTTGAAGAATGGTGCTTATTTCAGAAAGGGATTCGCATTTGTTATTGTTTATGGCAACCGAATATTTATAAAGCGGGGAGGCCTTGGTCATTTCTGCTAGCAAATAAGCATTTGCGGGCGGTAAAGTAACTTTCCGCCCGTCGCCCCTAGCAACAATTCACTTTCCGCCCGTCGCCCCTAGCAACAATTCACTTTCCGCCCGTCGCCCCTAGCAACAAGATTGCGTGTGGTAATGTCAAGTTACGAGCCATGTAAACAACTTTCGTAAGAAACACTTACTAGCTAAGGAGTGCAAAAAATATTTTACCTGTGTATATAGGGGACACAGACAAGCAATTTTTATTTTACAATCAGGAAAACATTACTCAACAAAGTCAGACCGGAGACAATTCTGAAATTTTACAAAGTGATGGTAATCCCAACTTTACTTTATGGTTCCGAAACAGGGCTTTAACCACAAAACAACTTAAACAAATACATAAATAAAAATAGAGATTCCACCTTTCCACTGAATAAGAATATCTATTGTCCAAAATTAAAATTATTACACACAGTGGATAAATTAATAAAATACAATGGCGCGACGTTTCGACTATTCCCACTAGTCTTCATCAGGCGGCTCGCTGTCGTTCAGTTAATGACGGTGTGCCACCTGATGAAGACTAGTGGGAATAGTTAAAATGTCGCGCCATTGTATTTTATTAATTTATCTACTGTGTGTAATAGTTTTCATTTTGGACATTAGACAAATAGAAGCTGCTGAAATGAAATTATTAAGTCCTTTAGCAGGCCATACCTTGCATGATCACAAAAGAAACGAAGAAATTAGAGAAGAGCTACATGTCACACCCATAACAGAAACCATCCAACACCTACAGAAACAACTGGCATCAACACATATTGCGAATGCCAGACGACAGACTACCACAAAGACTCTACAACTACAGACCAAGAGGGAAAAGAGATCTTAGAAGACCAAAGAAACGCTGGAAAGACCAAATACCAATCTGAAGCGAAACACGCCAAAAGGCCTAATCTTCAAAAGTTATTGATGATGATGATATGAAGTTATTATAAAGGCTAAAACAAAGGTCTGCGTCTTATCTACATTTAGCCATAATCAATTTGTATTAAACCACCTCAAAAGACATTTGAAAGAATTACGATGCAACACAAGTGAACCAAAACATGTAATGCACAAACAGCCGTCAGTGATAATACGGAAGTAAAGTGTTTACCTTGAAGTTCAGGACCCACAGTAGTGATGAGGGCTGACAGCACTTTCCCAATGCACTGGTGGACATCCACATACGACTGAGGGACGTTCAATAGCAGCTTCAGAGCCAGTGACAACGTTGGCTCCACATAACCTCTGAACATTGGTCCACCTGAGTCTGCGATCAGAGCTAGTGCATGAAGTGACCACACCTATAAAAATATTGTACAGAAAAAAAAAAAAATCAGATTTTGTCTAGAATAAATGTATATTTGAAGCATTTAATTTTATAAGGGTTTAAGTGCCAAAATCATGATTTTTCAGCTGATAATTTTAAATGGATCTATGTACCCAGGCCAATGCATTTCAGAAGAGACCTAGGTCCAGGGAAAGCCACGTTAGTAGCAATAAATTCCAAGATATAGCGCTGGGTCTATCTCTGGCACGTCTTTCTGTGGGTCTATGTCTTGTTTTCTGCGCAATCATGATTTTGGCACTTAGAACCCAATAAAAGTAAATGCTTCATTTATTCATAAGAGGGTCTAAGCTTTATTTACCAATCTGAATTTCTTACAGCTAATAACTAGATTGAGAACACATTTTAGGAGAAAAATTCACACTGTGATCTTTGGATGTCCATGCTGATGTTGTACCAACTCAGCTTGTATTTCAGCTGGTGCTTTGAATCAAACTGTGGCTTTATTATTTTTTTACATACTAGTGATGTAATGATTGACGAGCTTTTCTGAGCCCTTACATTGACAATAACATTTTCCCTATTTCCAGATTCATAATATTGCACTTTGCTTTCACAACTACGTTGGTTTTATACCCATAAGTAGTGACCGTATTTTTTTTGTAACGGCAATAAGTGTGAAATTTTACAAAAGAGCTTTCCTTAGCTATATTTATTTTATACATGCATAAGATATCACTATTAAGCAAATAGAATCCAAGAAATATCGCAAAATTCATTCTACTGTGCACAATAAGCACAAAGTACATCCCTTCTATATGTAAACTAAGAAATATGCACAAAAATTCAATTTAAAATTGAAATATTTTGTTTTAATTTTATGGTTTCCTTCGTTTTTTATAGCGCATTCTTTTCTGGTATTTCTAGAGCTGCCACAAAGTTACCGATACAGCAGAGACTGAGGTGCACGCTATCCAGATATCACAATTCACTCCTTTTCTTCTATCTCTGTGCTGAGTTTGGGATGCCTATGATCAAATGAGGTAAAGACTCAAAAGATTTTTTATTTTATTTACAGTTGTTGGCATTTCTGTTTGCAAATGGTTATCTGAAGTTGTTTAATAGTATTTTCGATTATATTTATCATTATATTTGTACATAAATCATGCCAAAATAGGAAGAAACAACAAATCATAAGAGAGCAGAAGAAAGCGTATTTTTGTGTAAATATGGTAAATATTTTATTTCATGAAAAATCCACTGAAACAGAAGTTAACACTGAAATTAGCGATTTTATTTTACCAAAAAATATGGTATTAGGTATTGGCCATAAGGTATTGCCCGATATCACCTCTTACAATGCTGGTTTAATTTAAAACAGGCTATCTCACTTCACACAAGCAAAAATGGTGATTTTTTGCACATAAATTACAGAAAGAAATGTTACGTTAATCAATTCTGCATTAACTTTCATTTAGAGTTTTTTTTTTTTTTTTTTTTTTTGTTTTGGGTCTTGGCTTTAGCTGGCATGCCCCATTGCAGTACGCAGTACTACATGCCATACTTTACATATTTCAATTTAGTTTGTGCTTATTTGCACATTGTCTTACACACTTATTGTTGACTTATTCCCTATAGATACTTTTTAGATTATCACTTCACTTAACACTTATCAATATTACTTAACAATGTCTTCATAATGTTACTTATAGCTTATATTATTTTAGTTCGCCAAAGTCGATGCTCTGTATAAATGTTTTAAAGACTCTCAAATGATTTGAGATTAGCTGCACCTTACTCACTGGCCATTTAGCACGTTTAGATTCAATTTCTTTTATCATTTTGTCTCTTTGTGGTTTAAGTTTGTCACATCTATAAATCAAATGTTCTGCTGTTTGATCCTCTTTAAGGCAGATACAAATAGGGTCCTGTATTATACCTAGTCGGTATAAGTATGATTTGGTTAACCCATGTCCAGTAATCACAGCTGTTAACGCGAAATTTAACTGAATTGGTTGTTTCATTCTTTGAACAACTGATGGGATGAATTCCCTGCACGCTGCACCCTTCATTGAGTTGGTCCATTCCTCTTGCCACTTCTGAAGTCCTTCTTCCTTGATTTCAGTGACAATTGTTGTTCTGGGTTTTTTGTTGTAGGCAAAGTCCATTCCGTTGCTGAGCGCCGCCTCCTTGGCTAGCTTATCAGCTAGTTCATTACCGGTGTATCCCACATGCGCCTTGATCCAGGAGAAGTGTATGACCCAATTTTGTTCTTTAAGCCTTCTGATGCTGTTTTGGATTTCATCTATAATAGAATTGTGTCTTGAATTATTTCTGAGAAGGTCCAGAGTGATTTTACTGTCCGTGTATATTGTCGCAAATCTTTCTTCTATCTTCATATGCATATTGTCTAGTGCTGCCAGTGCTTTAAGGATTGCAATCTGCTCAGCCTGGTTATTGGAGCAGTATTTGTGAAGTTTAGCCTTGATTCTCTGTATCTCTTCCTCCTTTTTGAATATTACTGCTGCAGCCCCAACTTTATCTTGGATTTTGCTTCCGTCAGTGAAGATTTGTATATTATAATGTTTGTCTTTATTAACTTCTTCCAGGTGTACTCTGTCAGCTGGATGGGCCCAGTCTGATATATCTGAGGGTGCGTCATAATCTGAAGATTCTTCTGTCATGCCATGTGTGACTTTATAAATTTTGGCTGCTTCTGCAATTGTAATGTGAATTGGTTTTACTCCAGCAATAACACATGAAGCTTCAAACGACAATGTCCTGTGTGCTTTAGCAATTTTAATATTTATTGCTCTTTGAGCTCTCTGAAGCTTTATTCTGTTCTTTTTTATCTCTAGAGCTTTCTCCCAAACTGGTGATCCATAAGTTAGCATGGGTACAATTGCTCCTCTGTAAATTGTTCTCAAGGCTTGGTGACCAAGTCCCCACTGTAGTTTAGCCGTTTTGCTTAGCATGTTTATTAAGATAAGTGCCTTGTCAGTTATATTGTCAATGTGTTTGTTAAAGTTAAACTTTTCATCCAAGGTAATCCCTAGGTATTTCAATTCTCTGACTTGTTCAAGTATTTGATGATTCAAATATATCTTGATTGGCACATTTCCAGCTTTTCTTCTCCGCGATATTAGTAATACCTTTGATTTTGAATCATTAAAGACGACTTTGTTATTCTTTGCCCAGTTCTCAATCTTTCTAATATCTGAATTTGCATAGTTTTCTGCTTCTTTGTTGTTAGTGCCTTTTGTAAGCAATAAAAGATCGTCGGCAAATGCCACTACCTTTGTATGGTGTGTAAATTGCAGGTTGAGAACTGAATCATACATTATGTTCCACAGTCCTGGCCCACAGCAAGAGCCTTGTGGACAGCCCTTGGTTACTTCTTTTGTTATCTTACATTCATTTGTTTGTAAAATCGCAGTTCTTTTTGTGAAGTAGCTACTTGTTAGCCTAAACAAGTTTTTAGGGCATTGAAGTTCTTTGAGGTTGAGTAGTATACGTGGCCACCAGGCAGCATCAAAAGCTCCACGTACATCTAAACTGACGACGACAACACTGTTTTTTGTTTGAAGATTTTCCTCGATGAATTGTTTTACGGACATAGCCGCATCTACAGTTCCTTTCTGGGGCGTGAATCCGTACTGGTTTGCGTTCATCAGTTTGTTGGTGTGCATCCTATGTAATATCCTATCGATCATTAGCTTTTCCAGGACCTTTCCTCCCACATTTAGCAGACTTATTGGTCGGTACTTTGTAGCTTGTTTGCTTTGCTGTTTTCCTGGTTTTATTACAGGTATGATGATGGACGATTTCCATTGCTTTGGAAAACAACCTTCTTCTAGACATTTATTGTATACTGCAGTGAGGAAGGCTGGGAAACGGATGAACACTTGCAGGAGTATTTCACTTGTTATGCCATCTTCACCTGGAGTCTTATTAGGATTGAAGCTCTTTATTACTGATCTTATTTCCTCTTGAGTGAGTTTTTTGTCATCTTCTGTGTTTGGAAGTTCCTTAGATAATCTTCTTATTCTTTGTTGATAGTCAGTGTCTTCCTCTTCTTTGTCATCAGGTATAAAGTAGTCTAACATGTATCTTAAGGTGGTATGTATATCTTCAGTGTATGTTCCTTCAGGTGTCTGTATGGTTGACATAATAGTTTTTTCTCTAAGTTTCCCTGCTGCGAACTTGTAAACCATGTTCCAGGGATTTGTTCCTTCGGTAGCATTGCAGAATTGTTTCCAAGAATTTACTTTGGCCCTCTGCAGATTGTTTTGATACTGTCTTTTTTCTTCAAGATACTGTGTTTTCCTTAATTCTCTCATGGCTTCGTTGTTTCGTGTTCTCTGATACCTTCGCCTCATAGCATTAACCTTTTTCCGTTGTATAGTCAATTCTTCAGCCCACCATGGCACTGTTCTGCTTTTCTCTGTGTTTTTCTTCCGTAGAGAGTAGCGGAATGCCGTTTTACATGCAGATGTAATACACTGTGTGAGCATTTCAGTTAGTAGTTCAGCATCTGTTATTGTACTAACTTTTCCACAGAGTTCTTTGTCCATTGTATAAGGATCTTTGCCATTATAATCACAGTTGAATACGGTTGAAAGTTGTCTTCTTAGACTGTCTTGAAAACTGGGAAGATGATCTTTTTTCACGAAGTATCTTATTCCTATGCTTTGGTTGTTGGCCAAGTCTGTGGTTCTACTCAGATTACCTACTACTATACTATAAGTTATTGCTTTGTGATCCGAACAGCTTTCCTCTTCTCCTATCCTCCAGTCTGTGATCCTGTTAGCCATACTACCATTTGAGATCGTTAGGTCTATTCTGCTTCTACCTCTACTAGACTCAAATGTTGGGATGCAGTTTTCTTCATTCAATATGAATAGGCCACTACTTGTTATGTATTCTTCCAATATTTTGCCTCGTCGATTTGTCATCGTGTCATGCCACATTTTACTCCTTGCGTTTGTGTCTACAGCAATTAGCACTCCTGTTCCTCTGGCGTAGTTCTTTATCATTTCAATTTTATTTATTGTGAGTTCCATATCTTCCTCAATGTCGCAGTATTTACTTACGATATAAAATTTTTTCCTATTAGTGCGGACTTCTGCTACCACACAGTCTTCATCTGATAACTGATTTATGATCATGATGTCAATTGTACTATTATTCACGAGAATTGCTGCTCTTTTTCTTCCAACCCCTTGTGAAAGAGTTTTAATTGATTTTGGGATTCCTGCTGGGTTGTTGTGTATTAAATAAGGCTCCTGTACGAATATCAGGTCAAATTTATATTCTGCAATTAGCTGGGCCAGGTTTCCAACAGCTGTTCTTGAGTGCTGCAGGTTAATCTGTATGCATCTTAGGGATCTGTGGTACATTCTATCTTCTGTGTTTTGCGATAAGACTTCCATTTCAGTAGTCAATGTTTTCGATATACCTCTTCAGCGCTGTTTTGTAGCATCCACACTCCTTGTGCAATGCTGAATGGTTAACGTCCACAGCCTGATCTTTATTGTATTTGTTATAATTTATGCAGTTTGTGCACTTATATTTATCCTTTGAGGCTGTACATTCCCTTAAAGTGTGATTTCCCGCACAGAGTGGGCAAACTTGTTCGCTTTTGCAGTCTTGAGCCCGATGGTTATACTTGTTGCATTTAAAGCACCTATTTACTTTAAGATAGTCATCATTTGTATTCTTAAAATAAAAATACATAGATTTAGTCTAATTTTTTGGGTAGTCAGCCACATAAAATAAAAAAAAATGCTCTCTCAATGAAGAACATGCATGTAAAGAAGTTGAAGTATAGAGGTTGACAAAAATAGCGAAGGCACCGAAACTAGTACAGGAAAACTACACCAAAATTGAAGTTTTTGTGTAAAATTCAGCTCTTATACAATTATTATGTTATATAATTTCACTGTGTTAACTTCCAATACAATTTAATACTAAGAAGCTTGGTGCTACTATACTCAAACATGAAAAACTTATTAGAACTCACTTGCACGACGGGAGAAGTTGAGTCCTGAGCGAGAGCCAGCAGAATGCTGACACTAGTGTTCAAGTGCTGACTCGATCCCATGCCTCCCACATATCGATGCAGACATCCCAATGCAAGCGAATGCCCTGTTCTTGATGCCACATCCCGTGCTGATTTTAGTCGATCAAAACTGGTCTGTGCAAGCTCTGCTGTGAAGCGGGAGTCCCCAACAACTTGAGCCATGCGACCCAGCGACTCTCCAGCAGCACATCTTAAGATTGGATTGCTACTGGTTAATGCCCCCTGCACAAATTGGAGAAAAAACAGTTATTTGAACAAATATTATTTTTATTGTCATATAGCACTTTTGAAAAGTGCAGATGAGGTATCAATCGAAAGATTTTTTTCATTCTGGTCTGATTAATTTGCATTTTGTTGAGTTCTAGTAAATATTTGGTTAAAATATTTAATTAAAATGTATTTTAAAGTCAAACATAATGTTTTATGTCAATATCTTATGGATGACATAATCTAGTAGGCTACTCACTGCATAGCAATACTGTTACGGTTCAGTAACAAGCTGACTTTTATCAGATAAAACAGCAAATGGCTTCCTCAAGATTTTTACAGATAAATTAGCCTATATCCAAGGAACTGCTAAATGTTATTGGTCAATATCAAACAAGCGGCATATGAGTGGAATAGTCACGGTAAAATTTTGATGGAGAATAGTGCACATTGCTATCAGAAACAACAAGTATAATATAATGTCACACTTACAATGATGAGAGAAGCAGCTGACTTCTTGACGTCTTCCTGCCCGAATGTTGTTTTGGCTTCAGTGAGGCCCTTGAGTCCACTGAGAACTGCCGTGAACACATTCATTTGCACAGCTTCTTGCCGTGATGACTTGGCGTGGCGGATGCATTCTGCAAAGTGGTCCAGCATCTGTAAGCGGTGTTTGTTGGCAACACGAGGGAAGATCTGCCCAAACAATGACACTGACATATCGATGACTGCAACTCCCAGTGGTAATGGACCAGGAATCACTTCACCCTGTAACACAACATAATGAGATTTTGAGAGGTAATGCCACTAGTGATATGGAAATCGCCGATAAATTCTCAAGTGACTTTTAGTTACAGCAGACAGTAGGGCTATATGTAGTTTGCCTTATCTCTCCATTTCCATCTCATTACGGGAGCAAATAATATTACGAGGCGTGTTCCTAAAGTAAGTTTCCCTGAGGCCATTTACAGAAACAAAACATAATTTCAGGAAATATTCATTGCAACAGATACCGTAAGGATTCAGCTATTTTTCAACATATTTTTATTTATTTATTTATTTCTTAAAGGTCCCAAAGAGCGCATATGGCTCGCATAAAGGGACAGTCAAAAGTACATCATAGGCAGACTTTACAAAGTAATAGAATAGAGACTGCACAGATTATAAGAAAAAAAAATATATATACAAAACAAACAAAAATATGTCAAAAATACATGGAAAAACAAAGGAGAGTATTAATTTATAGAATAGAACCAGAGTTCAATATTTATTAATAGACTAAAGTTAAAACAAATTAACAAAGTAATACTCAAACATAAGTATAGAATATAATACAAGGGAGAAGAGCAATTAAGAGAAAGAAATTTAATTAAGTAAAATTAGATTAATTAAACATTAAATATAATCAACTTGCTACCAAGAAGTTCAAGCCATTACACAATTTACCTAATACTAAAAGAGTACAAAGAGTCACAAACAATGTTTCTTCTTAAAACTAAATTTACAATACTACAATTTACTGAATACTAAAAGAGTACAATGAGTCACAAACAATTTTTCTTCACAGAAAGTTATATAAAACATATTTTTTTTAATTTTTTTTTTTTTTATTTCCAACAATCGCTATTGAAATTATTCTTTTGAGATGTTACAGAAAATAAAGATGAAGTTATCAGAGTTATAGACAGTTATTGAAATATTCATTAAGCAGGTGGGCTTTTACCTGTTTTTTGAAAACCGTTAATTTGCTAGCTTTTTTTATATCCTGAGGTAGATTATTATATTGTTTTGTCATCATGCTAATATTCGCCACCAGAATTGAGACATTGTCTTACCGTGGCACCAACTTTTGAATACCAGTGTCATAAAAGCCTGGGATTTGAACCACTGTGTGACAACCACCTTCATCTCTCTGTCATTCTTCATAATTTTGTGACGTGTAGGAAAAGGGAGCGAATTCCGGGCGGTAAGGTGGATATTTAAACACTTCCTAGCAAGTCTCCTGCAGAAGTTCAGCTGAGAGGTGTTTAAACATTCACCCTAAAGCCCAGAACTCGTTCCCAGTGATTTCCATCTTTTCCTACAGCTCACGAAATGACAAAGAATGACAGAGAGGTGAACGTGGTTGTCACACGGTGGTTCAAATCTCAAGCAGTACACAGGTATTCAAAAGTTGGTGCCACGGTAAGACAAATGTTTCAATTCTGGTGGCGAATATTTTGAAAAATAGCTGTATACTTGCTGCGTCTGATGCAATGAATATTACCAAGAAATTTTGTTTTGTTTTTGTAAACGATCCCAGGGAAACTTACTTTATGGACGTGCCTCGTACAATAATGAATAATACCCTCCTCTGATACACATGTTTGTATTCCAGTGGGTCTCCTGAAGTAATCTGAAGTATCTGTTTAAGTGTTTAGGATTATAAAATTGATTAAAACAGTTATTAAAACTTATATACAGTGGATAAAATTTTACCTTTAAAACGGCCACTACGTTTCAGCCTGACCTCCAGGCCTTCCTCAGGTGAACTAAAGTTTACTCGCATGCTGGTACTCGCTTATCCACTGTATATAAGTTTTAGTAACTGTTTTAATCAATTTTATATCCATAACCGGTGGAAAGAGTTGGACCTGGGTTGTGAATTACCTGATATGTTTAGGATTAGTAAAGTGAATCTCATGTGCAGTTAAAATTGGTAAAATTATTATAATACTTTATTTTGTTACATAACAAGATTCTTAAAATATGAAATGTTCACAGAAAAACGCAATTGTACCGAGAAAAATATATCCAAGGTTTTAAGTTTGGACGTCTGATACTTACAGGAGGAACAGGACGGTACAAGCAGCAGGCATCATGCTCCAATGCTCCTGAACCAGCAGCACTGTTAGGTTGGAGCTGCAAATTTAAACATTACGAGATGTAAGAAACAGCAGTGTTTTCAGTAAATGAACCTTACCTTGTAACCATTATACACAAATTACAATAACTTCTTCATGGACAAAAAAATCTACAATAATTGAAGCCATGCAGGGCACTCGAGCAGTTGGGAGTGAGGTGCAAGGGGAACGCAAATAAGGAAATAAAATATAACTCACACATACAATTATAATCAAGTACGACATGAAGAAGGACCTCAAGACAGTAGTATCTGACAGAACTAAAAATTACATGTTATGTTGAATGCTTTCAAGTTTAATTGTATTAAGAAAGTGTTATATTTAGTACTAGCTTAAAAACCCTTTGTAAACCCGAAAATAACGTATAGGTCCTTATATAGGTATTTAGAATTTGAAATGTGGAAGAACGGCATAACACAATGAAACTATTCCCTCAGAAAACGATAAATAATAGCTTTTTTATGGCTTGTAGCAAATACCTGTGGCTTCGTCCACGATAATTAATCGAAAGATTAACAATTAAGAGCAAAATAATAAAAATATTATCAATATAAATATTAGATGGAAATTTACAGTGAAGTGTTGATAAATATTATATAATATTGCACACGAAACATTCATAGGTCTAAACTAAACGATTGATAGGCCTAACTAGTCAAACAGCTATAAATCCGGTTTTGAAGTGAATTCCACGATTAGAAAGCTCAGCATGAGAAACATAACCTCAGATTCGAGTTCCCTGGCCCAGAAAACCCCTGCATAGTGAGTGTCGTCTAAATCGAACAATGTTTATGCATTGAGACCTATATTCATTATCCCTCTGCTGTCTAGGTTGAAAATTTCAGATATACGAGGTCTGTTAGATAAGTATCCGACCTTATTTTTTTTTCTCGAAAACCTGACGGATTTGGATCAAGCCCGCTTGCATGAGCCGACCTTGAACCTTCGTGAGCATGTGTGAATTTTTTCCCGCCTGTAGATAGCATCTGTTGCTGGCAAGCAGCATTTGAGTGAGGTAGTGTATAGTGCTCTCGTCGTTGCAAGGAAAATAACGATTGTGACGACTGGAATTTGGTTTCCGGGTCGTACCCGTACACCAGGACTCGTCACCACTCATTAAGGTGTTCATAAAGTCAGGGTCACTGTTTGTGGACTCAAAAACATGTCATGTGAGACTTCAACACGAAGTTGCTTTTGCTCCGGCGTCAGCAGCATCGGCATTGAATTTCGCCGCCACTCTCTTCATGGCCAAATCTTCGGTCATAGTTAAATGGGCCGAAAAAGTGATGATGCCCACCTCTTCCGCAATTTCTCGGATACTCACACGACGGTCCCGCATCACTACAGCGTTCACTTTGGCAATGATCTGGTCATTTCGGCATGTTGATGGCGGACTGGAGCGTGGCTCGCTCTCCACCGATGTGCATCCGTCTTTAAACCGGTTGTACCACTCCTTAATCTGTGTGATGCCCTTAGCATCCTCACTGAAAGCCGTCTGAATTTTACGAATGGTTTCCACCTGGCTATCGCCCAGTTTCAGGCAAAATTTAATGCAATAGCGCTGCTCCAAACGTTTCGTCATTTTCCTAACAATGAGAAAATGACGAGAGCACTAAACACTACATCACTCAAATGCTGATTGCCAGCAACAGACGCTATCTAAAGGCGGGAAAAAATTCATGCATGCACACGAAGGCTCAAGGTCGGCTCATGCAAGCGGGCTTGATTCAAATCCGTCAGGTTTCCGAGAGAAAAAATAAGGTCGGATACTTATCTAACAGACCTCGTATGTGTGCCTTGACATTATAAAGAAATGAATCGAACGTGGACTTAGAAAATTCAAGCGATCGCGATGCTTTTATTTCCAAGGTATGACAAAAATAGACAAAGCCAACTGCAACTGAAATGTATTACTGAGATCCAATGCTTCAAAAGCGCAAAAAATGCATGTCTTCCCGTTTTTCGCTCATAACTCGCGAACGAAAGCCAAAATTAAAAATCTACTATGCCAGAAACCTGCGTGAGAGTGTACTCAACAATTTCCCAAAGTTTCATGGTGATCGGATGAAGGGTTTAGTAATGCATAAACGACAGACACACATACATTTGTTTTTATATATATATAGATTAAGCTGATCCGTTCTCTGAATTACTTCACTAATTCAGAACTGAAAAGCAAATTTTAATACATAAGGCAAAGAAGCTTTAGTGTGGCTTGTTCACTCTATGAAGAAGTAAAATTAAAAGGTACATTTCCACTGTTTTAAAAAGTTCTGTCGTTACTGTAAATAATATTAACTCATTCTTCTCTATGTTTGTAAATCTCATTTTTGAATTAGTGTTAAATAATTATTTTAGTCTAAGTTAGGGCCTACTTTGTTGTATTGAACTGAACTGCCCCCGAGGACAAGCTTTGCTTCTTCGAGTGGTGTTCAAACCCATATTAATATAAGTTACACTTATATTGTAATTTTGTAACAATTGTAACAATGTTGCAAAATAAACAAACAAACGAAAGGGAACTATAATTTATTATTTACTGTAACTTAGAATGTATGGTAAACACTTCTTTTAGTTAAACAACTCCAAACGGCAACATCAGAGAAGTTAATACAACTTCAAACTAGACCATGACTGATTTATAAGGGTTACTTAAAGCATAAATGTGTGACTAATTGCAGTGAACATTTTGAAATGATTATAAAATATGATTCTGGCCGTTCCAGTCAGAAAAATCAGCTGTGGCCAAACATGCAAGCCTCAAGTGACTTAATTTCTTTATGTAAAATTTCATGGAATTTCATTCGGTTGGAATCCCGAGAAACTATCATACAAATTTAAGTCCTTTTCACCACTGTTCAATATTGTACTCGATTACACTGGATTATGTTAATGTTGAAATTCAATTAATACATTTATTTGTGGATATGATTTTGATTTATTTTGTATTATGATTACTTTTTTAAATCTTAATTACTAAGTGAGAAAGCTTAAGTTTTTTAAGGACCAAATAATAGAAATAATTTATGTTTTGAGGGTTTGACATTAAATGACTAGTTTGAGGGAAGCAATTGAGATTTTTAAACACCAATCAAAATGAAGAGACCCTGAAGAACATCAAGTTGAGGTTTCTTATATTACGGGAATTTTGATCCACTCAAGCATTTAGAACATGCAACTCGAGGCAAAATCTTGACTTCTTTCAAGGAAACCAGATGTAAATTTGTTTTTTAAGCTAACTGTATATGTTACTCTTTTTTTGGTTGGCAGCCCTTGACTGAGTGAACTTATAGTAATTTCTCTTCACCAAATCAGTTTTGCAGAAATTAGCTAAGATATAAGTGAAGAGAAAAGCAGTTGGTTAGCTAAGCAAGCGAGAAGCAGATTAGTTTGTAGTTATACTCACATGATCTCCATCAGTCCTGCGGTTCGGCTCCATCTAGACATATAATGAAAACAAATTCCACCTATTAGAAACCACCACCATAAGTACCAGGAAAGCTCATGCTAAACAAACTTGTGCGTAGCTCAGTGTCAAGTAACAGAGAAACCGACTCAAACAACACTTCCAGAAATTCCAACAACCTCACAAGAAATCTATCTCAACACAAGAGATGCTTCATGTAAAGAAATAATCTCAGAAACAATTGTGCGAGTCATTCCCAAAACTGTTTTCCTGCCATCACAGTGTGACTTATCTTAATAATCAGGAAGTTTACACAGTGAAGTATTTATTAATTAAAATTAATAATGAGATGGATATTACACTGACTTCACTAAAAATTGCCACTAACTGGGCATCCCTAAACATCCTCAGCTAGATTCCATCCATTCAGATGGAATCTAAACGAAACTGCAGTCCAGGTTAGAGGCAATTTTTAGTGAAGTCAGTGTAATATCCATCTCATTATTAAGTGCCAGTATGGTACTTTATGAGATTGTGTGTGGGGACGAAAAATGTCTGTCCGTCTGTCTGTCCGTGTGTCTGTACGCACCATAACTCAAATACGCTTTTTCGGATTTTCATGAAACTTGGAAAACACATTTATAATGTCCATGGGAAGAACCCTATTGATATTGAACCAAATCGGTTCACCGGTACCGGAGTAATGCCCAATTTAGTGCCTATTTTAATAGTATTATATTAGAAAGGCACCATAACTGAAATAGGCTGTATCGGATTTTCACGAAACTTCGTATACGCATTTATGATGTCCAAGAGAAGTATCCTATTGAATTTGAACCTAATCTGTTGACCGGTACCGGAGTAAAACCCAATTTAGTGTCTATTTTAAAGACGCGGTAACTCAAACATGCTTTACCGGATTTCCATGAAACTTGGTGTACACATTTATAATGTCCATGGGAACATGTCTATTGATATTGGATAAAATCGGTTGAACGGTTTCGGAGTAATTCCGAATTTAGTGCCTATTTTATGTAAATATACATATTCGAAAGAATTTATGAAAGTCAAATCAGTTATCATGACAACATAGTCAATTGTTTTACTGTGATCTTATAAGGATTTGGAGTTTTACTGTGATCTTATAAGGATTTGGAGATTAAAATGCAGTTGGCTATGACAAATAACATTGTTGCTTTACATACGCTTATCCAACTAGACTGTTAACACATTCACTACCCACTACCTGCCAGCTCTTTAAATGCCCCAGCCCAGGGATTTTTAAATGGACATTTAAGCATACACGTGAATTTACAGTACCTCACTATTTTCAGCTTTTCTTGAAAACTATATGAAATTATTGCATAAAAATGTTACATACTTTCAGTTAAACTTCTGTGTTTGTTGAGTGGCCGCGGAGCTGCAGCAGACGGGATTAATTCAACACCACAATCATTGTTGAATAATAATTCGTCTATCCCCTCACCTGATAATGGCCTACGCCTATAATCGCATTTTTCTCTTTTGTCACTGCACACGGAATTACCACTAAGCCTAATGCTAACCATTCTTCACGCTACTGACCGGCGTTGCGAAACTGGTCTTGAAAAGCACATGGAATTCTTTTGTTGTCAGGAGGTCAACGACATAATTTTAGGGTTTCTCTAAATCCAGCAAGTGTATTCACCCACCATATATTGCCTTACATGGAAACTAGTAAGTGTATTCACCCCCTATCTATTGCTGTAAATGGAAACTACCACCTTCACCATTTCCTTGAAGAAATATACAAAAAATTGGCGCGGGCGCTTAAACGCCAGCTGGCGTGGACGGGAGGGAAGTGCTGGCTTTTCTTCCACGCCAAATGGCGTGCACGGTAGCGAATGTGTTAATCTGACCCTGGTGGACAAGATGGTAACGTCTTGGACTCACATTCTGCAGTTCAATGGTTCAAATCCCGAGCCGACAAATTTGACTTTTTTATTTTTATGTGAGTGTGCGATTGTCAAGATATCACAAATCTGTACAGTACAGCTGATGCTGGACGATTTTAATCTGATTTAAAAAAAAAAAAACTAGACCTTTGTTCTTCCGTAAGCCCTGCTTAATGAATAAATCTGGAGCTTAACTTGGAAATCAATTAAAAAAATACATATTGTGCATATCATAATTGCAATGATAACTGATTAAACAAAAACATACTGGCATTTTGTTACATCAGTTTACCTGATTTTATTAATTTTAATATTGGAACTTACTATAATTATGTACTTGTTACTTCCTCTGCCCACACCATAGGTATTACGGGTCAAAGAAGTATTGTATTCGACCCCGAAATTCGAAGTTGAGTTAACATAAATACATGTTTTGAGGTTCTCTGAATCTAAAAATATTTTCAGAAATATATCTGTGTGTCTGTGGACAGCCTAACTCCAGGCCGAAAAATTGTATGTGAAACAGAATTTTGTATTTGAGTTAGATACCTCCTGGGGAAGTGACATGAAGATGGGCGACAACTTTCTCTTACCTTTAATGACACTTTGCATAAAAAAAATTTCGTTTTTTCACAATTTTCTCAAAAAATGGCTCCAACAATTTTGTTTGAATTTTGTACATAAGGTACTTATAAGAGCTGAAATTATTATTTCATTTATTTTTACGCAAAATTCTTTTAAGGGTAGTTGTAAGCCACCCACTGTTTGTAGAAACCAAATCCTGCTTGGGGTGAACAATAGGGTGGCCATTTCTAAAATGTCAGATAGGAGGACACACTTCATCGGTAATCTAGCATAGTATAAAACTTTGGGCATGGACGGCTGGACATCAGATATTACATGGTATAACCCTGACTAATTTTACTTAATAACTGTATTTACATAAAATAAATTATAGTATGCTATCATCATACGGACAATCGTGCCATCCTTAGGAATAGATTCAGATTTTTCCACGGCACCAACTACACAAATGATAGTATCGACAAGCGTGCCAACCTTAGGATTGGCAGGAACATACAGGAAAATACAACATTTATTAATATGCTTTACCGATCCATCAAAGTCTCGAAAAGGGGGACAAGTCAACGAACGGCATAAAGCCGGATGGAGGACTGCTTAGCAAAAAGCCTTACAGTCCGGCCAAAAGCCGGACATCTGGACACCCTGATGAACAATAAAGCTTTGCATCAGGTTCAAACAACTGAATACACAATCTATGCAAAACGGACTCTTATTCTATATTAGAATGTGAAGTGAGAAAGGCGTATTGTCCACGCTTAGAGTAAAGAAAGTACGTGAATGCATTAATCAGTTTTGTTTGGGTTGTTTGTCCTTCGGGGATGCGATAGGATGTGGAACAACTTTCTCTTCATTTTTACAACCAATAGAGAGAGAATGTCATATATAATATACTAGCATGTGCCCGCGGCTTCGCCCGCGATAATTATTTCAAGAATTAAAAATTAAGAGCATAATAGTTAAATCATTACATTTATTAACACCTAAATCGCATGGACTACATACCACGATCAGATAGCATCGACTGGTAAAAGCGACCTCAGATTCGAGTTTCTTGGCCAAGAAAACCTCTGTATAGTGAGATTCGACCAAATAAAACAACGTTTGACCATATTTAGGGCTTACAACATTCAAGCGATCGCGAAAGTTTTGTTTTCAAGGTTTGACAAAAATAGCCAAAGCCAACTGTAATTGATTTGACATTGAAATGTATAACTGAAAACTTATGTTTTGAAAACGCAAAAAATGCACGTTTTTTGCCAGTTTTTCACTCATAACTCACGAACGAAAACTAAAATTAAAATTCCGGCTTCGAGGTGCATTTTCCGACCCTTCAGCACACCTATGTTTAAAATTTCAGATCTCTGCGTTCAGTAGATTTCGCTGGACATCGAGGAGAATTCCTTTTATTAATATAGATAATATGAATTATAATGATACCTTCTCTAATTTGTCAAACATCCATTTAATTTAATCCAAGCCCACCTGATACCACTGGTAACAATACGTTCTGTGAATTTGTTTTGATAATTCTATGTAAAAAGGGATTAAGTATTTTCAAAAACATTTAATTTTTGGCATTTAGAATCAGAATTTTTCAAAATCCTTTCTTAGTGAGCACCTACATTATGAAGCGAAGGTACTGTCAAAATTCCAAGTCTCTACCTGTTATAGTTTAGGCTGTACGTTGATTCCTGTCATTCAGTCAGTCAGTCAGGACAAAGCCTTTTATATATATAGAGATTATACTAAGAGGCAACCTTTTACTTAGGCCAAGGAAGTTATGTGAGTTCCACTCAGATTTTTTTGAAGTATTAGGCTACTTCAATATTTGAACTTAAGCGTGTATGCATATATTTTATTGTGCAGATGACACTGATCGTGGATTTCTATGTTTGTTCATTCTGACAACAGTTGACTCCAGTAACGTAATTACGTGAAGAAAAACCCCATTGCTCATAAAAAATTATAATTACTTTGATATAATAGTCATATAAAGTTCTGAACCCAAATAGGCCTGACTTCTTTCACTTAATGCTCCAAAACAAAACAGCCTATACTAAAATCATAAGGTGAAATAGCGGAGGTGAGTGAATGACTATAGTCCTACAACCTTTCCGGGTATAAAAATTATGTTCATACAGAATTTCAGCTTTAATAGGTTGGTAGTTTTTGTCACACATCGAAGACGAATCATCATATTTCTAAATAAGTATTAAACCCATTTCTTAGAAGTGTTGTTTAAATCAGAAGGAAGTGAATGTAACAAACATCAGAGAGATATAAGGTAGTATCTATCATGCTACATTGTGCAGTCATAACATGCAGACATCTGTAAGTTCGACCCACCTGATCCTCAATAGTGCGGTGATCTGTTTCCTGCAGCCAAGTGCCCAGAATTACGGAGTCGTCTGCATGGCAAACTGTGCGCAGCTGGGATGTTGTCGTGTTGGCAGGATTTTCTGTTAATGTGAACTCTGCGACCAGCATACGTAACAGGTGCGTGTAGGAACCTATAATCAACGTTATTCCCTGCATGTCATATCTAATTTTTAATACATACAGACAGAGATCTGTGAAATTTGCTGGACACAATAACACAAATTGCCTTCAAGTCAACTGATGTTTCCTCCCATAATCACAAAAAATGCACTGTTGAATCTCAAAATAAGGCAAATTGCTATGATTATGCAAAAAGTAAACATATTCAGAGTATTAATATAACTACAAATAGCACAGTGAAGTGTTAACATCTGTAGAAAGTTTGAAATGCTCACTAACTTCATTATTAAGTATATTTACCCAGAATGATAATTTCAACCGGTATCCCCTCATCATCAGCTGATTCTGACTCGGAATGTGTGTGTTCGTGTTTTATTTCCTAATGAATAAACTATTACCAGATATGCTTTGTCGATTGGCAGCGTCTTAATGGAGGAAACTGAAAGACTTTATTTTTAACTTCCTAAATACTGTATTGGCCCAAATATAAGACGACCATGAAGTTTTGAAGGATAGTTATGAAAAAATAAATGAAATAGCTTATTAGTACCTTTTGATTCACATAAAATGGAATTTTGAAGTTCATGTCATAACTTCTTCTCTCGCCTTTTATTTACGCATTGAGACAGTGAAGATGCTTTCTTTTCCACATGGTCCACCATGACTGGTGGTCAAACAAAGCTTTACGCATAGAGAATAGAGATGCCAAGCAGTGCAGTACAAGCAGAAGCACAAATTCAGGAAAAATAAAATTCGGTAAAATTCAGTCAAGTTCGGTGAATTTCTCCATGACTTTGACTTGGATCGGATGCATGTCATCACGTGGGAATTCCCACTGCACAGCTGCATTCATGAATGGAGAGTTATTGAAAGTGTTAGGCTGCATGTATAAGACAAGTATAGTTTTTATAAACACATTTTGAGGAAAAAAAGAATTGTCTTATATTCGGTCCAAAACGGTAAATGAATACACCTGCACATAATATTTGAGTTACCTTCGAAAGCGTGTGAGGGCAGAAGACAGAGAGTTTCGTAGAGCCTTAACCTGACCATAGCAGCCGGGGCTTTCAGATGCTGTCCATACGTCTTTAGAACAGTTGATATACTGCAAAACAAATCAAATCCATTAGACACATTCTATACGCAAAGCAATGAAAATGACTTGAACAGTAAAGAGATTCTGTGCTTTTTATTTTACAGTTTCGATTAACAGAATATCCTAATACGTGCAAGGAGATGATGATGATGTCTAACAATCCCTAGTCTATGCACCTTTGAAACAGTTTGCTTTATACATATCAACCTGAATGAATTTAGTGGAATCAAGACTTTCATGAGCATAACACAAGATCGCATAAACGTACAGTCGGTCAAATAAAAAACATCGGGACTCGTTAAAGTTTTAACGCATTAGTTCACAAGTTTCCTATAAAAGACATAAAATACAGGTAATCTCGGAACACATGAGGCCATGCGACCGGAGGGAAAAAATGAACAACGGGGGAAAAATGAACTACGCGGAAAGCGCAACACACGATATTCAACTTAATATATTTTCATAATTCATTTTGCTTTGTGTCATGGGCACCACATACAAATGCTAGCTTGAGAGAAAGTGTAGTTAGGGCTGTAGTTGACCTGCATTTTTCCGAATGAGCAGCTCAGATGTGGGTACTTCACTATAATGCGACCGAAAGTTTTCATAGGAAACTTGGATCCGGCCGTCTGCATATTTCGACGCCGAATCAAGATGCTAGATTGGTCGCAGAAGTTGAACGTAATCCGTTTCATACTGCTGTATCCATGAAAGCTACTTCTCAATTCCCTGGCCATCTTCAAACCATTAGGAACCGGGTACGTTTCTTATTATTTTATGCCACAGATACGCATTTGTTGTAAAATCGTACTTTCTTTCTTGCTTTTTTTGTATGTGTCCAAAATTCGACACCAACAATGATAATTCATTAGAAGTAATTATTAGGTTTGTTCGCAAAGCAGTCAGAAACCAGGAACAAATCGTTCGCGCATGCGCTCTTTCTCCACACGCGTTCGCAAAGCGAGAATCCGTGATTCTGATTTCAATCTTCTGTTCGCAAAGCTCTCACAGACAGTTTCTGTACTATAAGAAAAATTTGCAGGCTCTACCATGAATTGTTATCAGAGACATGCGCAGTAACCTATTTTCACGCGCCTGACTCCTCCCTCCAAATCCTTGCTCCAGATTTATAAGCATAGGCTACTTATATGTATGAATAATGGAAGATAATTAAAAGTTTCCCAAAATATAGTTTATATTGCCGATGTATATTGCATGTATAACATGTTAAAGGGAAATATATATTTTATTTGCATATCATATCGATTAAACGCAGAAACTATCGATTCCAAATTCTTCTAACCGTTCGCAAAGTGCAAATCACAGGTAAGTTACAGACTGGACATGCGCAGTACAACCAATTCTCAAGCGGTCACGGATTTGCTTTGCGAACAAACCTATTAAGTTATTCCAGTCATTGCCGCGTTTGAAAAAATAAACATAAATAAAAATAAAAAATATACAAGAATCCACTAAGGATCGAACCCTGGTTGCACACGTTCAATTCTGATGTGTTGACCATTACGCTATTGCGAACAGATGAGAATAGCCTACATAATTCTGATGAGATTGTAATATCGAAGCTTGAACATACGATTAAGCCAAAGTTATTGATTTTGCACTACTAGTATCGGTATTATAAAATAAAATCTTTAAAAAATGCTCCTTGAATAATCATATTCCTTGCGAATTTATTAATTATTAATATTATAAGAATTTGCAACCAAGAATATGGCGGATGTGAGACATATAGCCACAGCCTTCTATACATGTTCGTTTTGGAACATGAGAGAGGCTGACTAAATAATCAAGAAAATACATGGAGAGACAAGAGGCAGGTGTGAACCTAACCTTAAGTCTTCCTGTACATGCGCATATGCTCGTTCGTGATACTTAATCAAATACCTCCCCACATTTTTTATTTGACCGACTGTACATTCCACGTTGTAGTCCAATCCTTTGATGAAGGGAAATTCTTTTCTAATACTATTGTTAAAACTGCATGATACAAACTGTGTAACGCTGAATAGCAACCAACTTATATTCTAGCAATCCCAGCACTGACATGTATGTAACTTAGCCAACAGAAGCATGGGGGAAAAAAAGGAGCAATTTTATTAGAGTAGGATTACTCCCACAACGTCTCTGGCCTTGAAGACTAACCCAACCAGCGAGCTTCTCGTTATGTCTCGTTATCAAGATGCGCGGATTCGTTGCGCGTAAGATCAGTGACCTACTGCTAGGCAGAGAGTAAAGATCATGCTCCACGTTTCCAGTGGTAGAAAATACTGTAATAGTTGAGTGGAGGGATAATGCCGCATAGACAGAGACAGACAACACGTGGAGTAGGAAAGCCAATCAGGGTGCAGCTACCTCCCCTAGCCAGGAACTCTACGAGCGGTGAGACTCGCTCCTAAGGTATATATGTAAAAACCCAGAGGCTTTGTGGAGGTAATCTTACTTTAAAATTATGAACTCTTTAATAAACCTCAAAAATTTCATGAATTCGCCAGAAGAAGTGCTGCAATTTAATATGGAATAAATCCCATAAGTCTAATGTATTTCTTTTAGGAAAGATACTTAAAAAAGAATAAAAATCATGACAATGAGACATTCCACCAGAAAATGGGACTGTCCCAAGAAAAACAGGATGAATGGGAACTCTAAGTAAACTACACAGTAAGTGAAGTTTAGTATTAAGGCTAGTTTACACGACGAAATTAGGTTTCGTAACTGAGTTTCGCAACTGTTTTTTATTTGAATGCGCAAGCGCTAAAGTGCTTTGCAGATGACAAGCCCTATGTCCTTCAACTGCATATATACGCGGTCCAATCAGAGACGGCGAGACGGAGGGAAGACTCTCACTGACAGCGGCAGCCTTTTAGCCTGTGCACGTGATTGGCGGTGAAGGAAAAGGCTTCCCATATGAAAAATACTGTAGATGTACTGGCGACAATGAGTTATGACACTACGCAGTTTCGGTTGATTCCAACTTTTCACGAAACTATAATAGTAATTTTGAGATTATACGCTTATTTAACTTGTTTGCATTTCGTAAAATGAAATGGGGAAGTGAGGAAATTGTGAAATGCCTGTATCAATACGTGTTTCAAACGTTTATATGGGATTTTAACAACTTGAACTTCAGAAATAACATGAAACGTGCGGTTGCATTGGAAAGAAAATGTGTGTAATTAGTTTCACGAAATAACTTTCATGAAAGTGGTTACGAAACCTAGTGTCATCGTGTAAACTAGCCTTTATTTCAACTCCCTATAGATTTTGAATCTAATGCGCACACCAATTTTGTTTTTTGGCGAATCTATTGCTCATCAGTGGTAAGAAGTTGGAGAAAAAATAAGTTAAAACCTTTAAATCCGGGCCCTAGTAATTACTACATAGGCTAACTTACTTTGTGAGCATTGCCAGAGCCGACTCTACTGGAGTAAGAAGCCTCCTAATGATGTCATCTGTAACAAGCTCCGGGCAGTTTTGTACGAAACTGTGCATGGCAGACAATGCACCTGCTCGTCCCTCCAAAGTAACCTGCCAAGTGAAGGCATCACCACGAGCTTTCTCTGACTCTAGCTCCTTGTTTGAGCGAGGGAATGAGTTCCTCCAGAGCAGCAACATTCTGGGGAGAAGCCCTCGCACCACAGGTACTCCTGCAGTACACAATAACAACATTTAAGTTACAGCTCAAAAGGCTTTTCACAGAAGCAATAACTGAAAATGCTTAATTATACGTTTCAAATAATGTAACAGAAGTATTAATTGCCACATTCATTTTCACAACTACATAACATCTCATTACAGATGCAACCTTTCTGAGTTATTAAATACCAGAATGTCTGTCTGTGTGCTTGTATGCACGATAACTCAAATACACTTTATCGGATTTTCATGAAACTTGATATAAACATTTATAACGTCCATGGGAAGAAACCTATTGATATTAGACCAAATCGGTTGACCGGTAATGGAGTAATGCCCAATTTAGTGCCTATTTTATGGTAATATAGAATTAATAAAGAATTTATCAAATGAAAATCAGTTCTCATGACAACATATTGTTTTACAGTGTTCATATATGGCTTTAGAAGTTGCAATACAGTTAGCTTTGACAAATAACACTATCCACATATTCCTTCGCACAAAACCTTTGTTCTTTCATAAGCCCTGCTTAATGAATTGATGTGGAGCTTAACTCCGAAACTGATTACAAAAATAACTTATTTTCTGCATATCATAATTGCAATTATAACTGATTAAACAAAAGCATTCTGACACTTTGTTACATCAATTTACCTGATTTTATTAATTCTCAGGTGGGTTATTTAATGTTAGATACGTAATTATTGGTGGTTGCAGTTCATTTTTCATTCTCATAGTACCATTATTGGTTCCTCTTCTTTTATGCCACTTTTATGACTGTCCCCCCACACAATCTCATAAAGTACCATTCTGGCACTTAATAATGATAATGGGAAACTTTGTCGCCATATAATGAGATAATACAGGTCTGGACTGACCATCAGTATATATGCTGTATATGCTATCGGCCAATCCAGACCTGTATTAATGAAATAAGAATACAAGTATTCTCACTCTGTCGGAGTGAAGCCTACTTCTTTTTCTGTCAGACGTGAGTCCAATTGTGCTAAATAATCTTTCAGAAGATACTGTTGCTGGTGGTATATATAACAGGTACTTTATTATTATTATTATTATTACAAATTACAAAATACAAATTATTACAAAATTATCACAAATACGAATATAAATAATATAAACACAATTAGTACAATTTCAAAAGAGTATTATTTGCCCCGCATGAGCATAGCTTGTGTTCAAGGTCAGTTCAGTCATACTAAAATTATATTTTGAACATTATATAAAAAACATACATATTATAATTTTAGGCAAAAAATAAGATTGCTCATATGAAATAAATAGGCTATATGAATAAAGATACGACAAAATAAAATACAATAACATAACAGAGATACAAACAAAATACCTACAGTTGAGAATGAATAATGGAAAAAAAGTGAGTAAAAGTACAATTACAAGTTAGATTTAATCAATTCGAGTACTTGTTTTTTAAACATTTTATTGTTTAGTGGTGTCAGATTAGGGTTTCTTCTAGTTATTTTGTAACTTATGAGTTGATACATGTGCTCCTTGCAAACAATTTTAAAATCTGCTACTTCTTGCAAGCTGACAATATTAATTAAAAATTGTAGTATCCTACTAACATAGTACTGGAAAAGTATCGCTTTCACCTTTAATAGTATTGTCCGATATCGATACCACTTGAGTTTCGAGGGTATTGAATCAAGGATCTATTTCTAATATTAGGGCGACATAGCTCTATTTTAGGAACATTTTTAATGTGGTGTGTTGAGGACAATGCTTACCAAGAGTCATGATAGCACCAATAAGCAGCCATCCTGCCTGCGTTCTGTTGAGTGACAGTCGGCTGTTCTGACTTGCACTGCGCAGTAATTCCTCTGCTGTGTTGAATATAACCTGTCACAAACATATTGTCAGTCATTCCATGTACACAGAATTATCCCTATTTTACACTTTTGCAAGAGATACTTCCAAATCTTCCAGTGTTTGGACACACTTTTCTACCCTTAAAATATCCTTTAAAATGGGATGCATTTTATGTAATGAAGGTGAATTGTGTTTTTTTTTTTTCCAAAGCCTGTCTTTTGGTTTCCAAGTTCCTTGTTATGCACACTACTTTTGGTGAACCAAGAACTTGGTTGACTGACAGAAGCCAACAGCAGGCATGACCTTCTCATCAGATTATTTATTTATTTTATTTATTTAATAATAATTATGAACATTACAGGTAGAAAACCCAATTACAATGTTCATGCCAAAAATACAATTAATACATTCATAAACAAAAGATACAAAAGATAAGAATACACAAAAGATACATTACAGCAATTTAATAAGCAGAAAAAGAAATTCCTAGCCACTTCTGGGTTCCAGCAGTTGCCAGGTTTCTTCTCTAAACACAGTACTTAATGTCTTTGAGAATTATCACTGGGGGAAACCCGCCAAAGAGATCTCACATGAATAATGAGTTACTGTGTTGAGTTCATAAGTGTATGTATACCAGGCATGTCAAACTAAGGGTTCCCCAAGGGCCATATGTGTCAAATTTGTTTTGCCATGAGGGCCACACAACTAACTGAAAATTATTTCAGAATTGTATTGCTTAAACTTAGAAACATTATAAATGGTTTGGAACTTAACACAGTGAAGTGAATCAATATTTTATTAATATTAACACACTTGGACTTCACTTACCAATCATTTGGTATGACCCGTTTCACAGGGCATTCGCCTGTATCCTGCAGTTGACATGTAGTTGATGATACAGGCAAATGGCCTGTGAAACGCGTCCTAGAAAATGACTGGTAAGTGAAGTCCAAGTGTGTTAATCAACTCACATTAATAAAATATGTGCCTAACTTACAAATGGTTTAGTGGCTAGTGGCATGAGAGATTATGAGTTTAATCGATATATTATATTGACGACGGTAAAGGCTAATTTACATGATGACACTAGGTTTCATAACCACTTTCATGAAAGTGATTTTTTGAAACTAATTACACCCATTTTCTTTCAAACTAATTCCAACGTAACTGCACGTTTTATCTTATTTCTGAAGTTCAAGTTGCTGAAATCCCATAAAAACATTTGAAACACGTATGGATCCAGGCATTTCACAGTTTCCTCACTTCCCCATTTCATTTTACAAAACGCAAACAAGCAAAATAAGCATATAATCTCAAAATTACTATTATAGTTTGTGAAAAATTGGAATCAGCCGAAACTGTGTAGTGTTGTGACTCACTGTCGCCAGTACATCTCGTGCTTGCACATTCATGTAAAAAACAGTTGTGAAACTTACAAAACCTAATTACCCCATGTAATACTAGTCTTAAATGAAAATTATTTCAGAATTTTATTGCTTAAACTTAGAAACATATATGTGCCCAACTTACAAATGGTTTAGCGGCTAGCCACATTTATCATAGGTAATCCCATTAGAGATTATGAGTTTAACAATATATTATACTGACGATAATAAAAGTATGATGATAGACACTTGCTATTGGTTGAAATTCCACATATTCTTACACTGGATTGGTCAATGATTCATGGGTTAAATTGTCAAGTTAACTGCTTGATACTAGTAATTTCTGTTTTTATTTCTCACCTTTCCTTTTGTATGTGGCACACCAAGAGGAGAGAGGCGAACTCCACCCAGAACTGCAGCGAGAGCCCCACTGTAACCAGCAATGGCTTCAGGTGATGTGCGCATGTTCTCAATCCCTTCAACACACCTGCACACAATACATGTATGTATTAAATTTTAATAGACTACACAATACAATTTTGCATTTCAACTGCCTCTTGATTCCTAGTACTGTTTTGTATCACACTAGAAAATAGCCCATGGCTTTGCCACGGTTAAAATGATGCTTAAATATGAAACTTATCTGATTATCTTACCCTTTTTCCTTCAAAATACTTTCCTATCAGTATGTAAATTACAGAAAATAATTATATCGTAAGTTTTATGCAGTCCCAAAGCCACCTAACACTGATAATACGTATTGTTTCTCAACTGTTTGTTGACAGATGAATATGATGTGAATTTTATTTCATCAATTCAGTGCAATTTTCAGAAATTATATAACGTTTCAAGGGAAGGCGTGATTGGTTTGGATTTTTATTCTTCGCGATATTTCCAGGGTTAAATTATCAATATTTTACAGCTAGTGCCCGTGCCTTCGCCCGCCATTATTAATTGACTCCAGGATTTTTAAGAAATTTATACTGACAGCTTATTAAAAATGTTTGTGGTTCAGAGCTATGAAAATTGTAAGTAAAAATAAAATTAGAATATTTGTTCATTGTGTTCATTTCACTTAGGCCTTATATAATAAAGAATCGGTTTTCCTAATTTTGTAGTCGTCATGAAAGTTTACACTGCGAGAGACGAACATCGCCGAGTATACCCGATGTCTCATGAAGCGCGCGAGCGAGCAAGCACGCTATTTAGGGCCGTTGAATTGTATAAGAGTAGATTTCAAACCACTGTTTATTGAGTTAAAAATTTTAACAGTAATTAATACTGTACTTACTTTTAATCTTTATTAAAATAAGGCACAATGACTTTAAGGTAAGGAAAACTGGATATAACACTCATGATAAAAACATTTTGCTGATTCCCTTTTGTAAACTAAGCAAGACGCAAAGTAGTTATTCAGTAACAGGTTTGAAATTATTTAACAAACTCCACAGTTCAGTGATAGACATGACGCTTCCACTCAACGCTTCCATAGTCAACCCCTTCTATTATCTGAGCGAATTCTTCGAAACTGACAGTGTTGTCATTTAACACATATTTTGTTCTATTATATTATCCATGTGTTTTTAAATTTTATTTTGTGTGTGTTTTAAATTGATTTATAATACCAAATTTTGTAAATTGAATTTTTATTGTGGGATTAAACGATTGGATATAGTGTCTTTGTTTGTATAGTGTATTTGTGTTTTATCATCTGACGAGTAGTGATTTAAAGTTTAATTTGGTAACATCTATTTTTTTGGAAAGGCTAGCAAAATCTTTTTACTTTGTATCATTTCATTTGTTTTTAATTTATTTCAGTAAAAACCTGTATTATACAGTGATAATTGCATGTTTGCCAATGAATACCAGTATAGCCATTAATACAATAGATGATGAACAAAACAATCTATTTTGAATGAAGTTTACACTTCAGAAATGCAAGTTCAGTTTTTATAAACATTTGCTTGGATGGTACCACTGGAGAAAATAAAAACAGTTGACAAACACACCACAATAACATATAGGAAGTGTGCCTTACACCTGTATGGAACTGAATGTGCAGTCTCACAAATCTTTTCTTATAACGAGCAGAGGTGTAAGGCACACGTACAAACAGTTCACTGAGTATTTAAGAGATATGAGGAGAAGGCATAAATGTTAAAAAGCTCAAAATTAAAGATTTGTGCCTTGTGCCCTTATGGAACTACGCCCTTCAATTGTATTCTATGTATATGCTTAAAGAACAATAAAACTAAACTTCACCTAAACTTAAACATTGGCTAATAAGTAATAACACAATTCCAGAAACATGTGTTCCTGGTGTTTTCTTGATTTCTCTATACTATAAAAAACTGACCTGTCAATAAGCGGTGTTATCTGACTAGGCACTGCCACACAGATACAGCGCAGACACCATGCAGCTGCCAACCTCGCTGCTTGGCACGGGTGCACTAGCACTGCCATTATTGCTTCAATCAAACCTGAAACAGCATAAACTTAACGTTTATTTCCACTTTATACACCAAGCTATTTCCTTATGGACAAAGAGTCCAGTGAATTACTTACTGAGGGACTGGTCTGTGATCAAGTTGCTGGCTGTGGTGCCGAGACCAAGGATGATGCTTCCCATCTCTTGCAACGCGCACACCAGCAGGTGCTGGCTAAATAACGTCTCCTGGTTACAGTCTTTTGCATTCTCTGGATTGAAGTCTGCAATCAGAAACGTTACAATACAATTAGGAGCTGAAAAACACTCTGAACAGAAGCCCACTCCAGACAAAATCATATTACAATATTGTTCTCTTAGGGTACCATTATGATTACTACAAAAAGGTTATTACTCAACTGTAATTGTTTTCTCTATGAGACAAATACCTATTATTTTCATTTTTTCTTTCTTTATTTGCCCAAAGTATTATACAATACAGGTGGCTTCGTCATAGAATAACACCAATAAAAAACATGAAATACCTACATGAATACAGAACATGAAATACAGTCGGTCAAATAAAAAACGTCAGAACTCGTATGCAGTTACAATTAAAGTTTTAACGCATTAGTTCACAAGTTTCCTATAAAAGACATAAAATACAAGTCATTCTCGGAACATATGAGGCCATGCAAAAGGAGGGAAAAAATGAACAACGCGGAAAGCCCAACACACGATATTCAACTTAATATATTGTCATAATTCATTTTGCTTTGTGTCATCGCACCACATACAAACACTAGCTTGAGAGAAAGTGTAGTTAGGGCTGTAATTGACCTGTATTTTTCGGCGAGAAGGCTCCGTATTTCTTAAAGAGCAGCTCAGATGTTGGTACTTCACTATAATGCGACCGGAAGTTTTCATAGGAAACGTGGATCTAGCATATTTCGATGCTAGATTGGTTGCAGAAGTTGAGCGTAAGTTATTGATTTTGCACTACAAGTACCGGTATTATAAAATAAAATCTTTAAAAAACGCTCCTTGAATAAACATATTACTCGCGAATTTTATTCATTATTATTATAGGAACTTTCATGCAAGAATATGGTGGATTTGAGGCATATAGCCACAGCCTTCTATACACGTTTGTTTTGGAACAAAACTGATTAAATAATCAAGAAAATACGTAGATAGACAAGAGGCAGGTGTGAACCTAACCTTAAGTCTTCCTGTACATGCGCATATGCTCGTTCGTGATACTTTATGAAATAACGTTTTTTATTTGACCGACTGTACTTCAATATAGAATATGAATTTATGTTGTTAAACAAGAAATGACTGCCATATTTGTGTCTTTAAATAAATACACTAAATAATATGAATTAAATATAACACAATTTTAATAAAATAAAAAATAATACCCTGTAAGAATTACTATCCTTTCTCTGTGCAAATGATTTTATATTCTTCAATTGAACAGGAGGCCTGGCTGATTAGATATTTTTCTATTTCTTTTAACTGTTTTTTCCTTTCTTTTGTTTGTTTTATAAGTCCTGTCAGTAGGTTATGGAATACTGCATCATTGTTTTTTTACAGCTCTTCTATTTAATGATCCTCTTAGTACTGTGTGGAAATAGTTTTCTTTGTTTCTGGGGTTATATGTATGTATGTCTGAATTTATTTGCATATCCTTCATTTCCATTCATATTAATAAAGATCCATCAAATTCACGAGATGTGAAAATACGGATTGTTCTCATTTTGACACATTTTTGCAAAACTTTCCTATTATAACCTCCCATGACCCCCCCCCTAAAATAACACTGAATCGCAACATAATACAAATTCTTACAGTAAGAACAGAAATAAATGTAATCCCAGTTTTTAAACCAATTCCAGCAACATTTCTTTCAATATGAAGTAATCCTAACGTTAATTTATTTTTTATGGAATGTTTCCAGTATTCCCTTGATTGATGAATTTCACACCAATATTCCCTTGTTGATTTTGTTAAATGAATGCAACGAACGACCTTGTTGCTTTAGGAGAAAATTCCTCCTTTGTGCAATTTTTGCTCCAAATTGAACTGCTCTCTGTGCTGTGCAGCCAAGAAGGAAAAGCTGTAGCAATATAAGTTCTGGCAGTTTCAAAATACGAACTTCTGCTTCACAGTTTTATGGCTTCCCAAACTTTTTTATTTACAGTATAGTGATATATAATTTTAGTTTAATTTTTAAGAAATAATTATTTCCTAAATTCTCAGCGGGAAGTTTGAATTAAGCTGACAACAGAAACAGATTAATTTTAGTAATTCATATAGGTTGTGTCAAGGTTCTTTTCTAGAATGGAGACCTACAAGAAGATTCCGAGCAGATTATAAAATCATATTTTAAAAATAACACTACCAAATTAATATCAACATCGAAATATTGAAATTTTAAAACAAATTTTCCTTAAAAATACATATTACAAACTCACCAATAGAGTTCATCTGCTTGACAACAATGTGTGCTATCTCCTTGCACGCTGAGGCCTGGGCCTTCTCCCCCAGCATCTTCCCGAGAATGCTCCTCAAGATGAAGTTAATGCACTTGCGGGAGTATACAGCATCAACATGTGACGATGCAGCTTTGGGATTTGCCACGAGATCGAGCACGTGGGTGAGCAGCGTAGTCGTGTTCCTCTCCAGCCATGCACCACCCAGGATTTGCACGAAGATAACATACGCCTGCAGACAAAGTAAAAGAGGGCTTGAGTTGACAAGTAGCTGAGGATAAGGATGATAGCTCTTGAAACATGTACTACCAATAAATTGGTCAGTGAAGCTTAAGTGGAATAGTTCAATTCATATAATAAAGTTGTTATTGATGCTTCACTGTTTAAGTTCCATTAATTAAATGATGTTTTCTATATTGCCTTTTATTGCCAATTTTGCTATTTAAAATTTAATACACACCCCTGTTATGCTATGATGTTGGGTTGGTCCCTGAAGTGCTTATTAACAACTTTTTGTGATATGATTCACCCTAAAACAGTGTGGAACATAGAGCACCACCAAATATTTACATCACTCGTATCTGGTTTCATTCAAGGTTTCGGTTCTTTTTTTTTTCCTTTGCACACCACACAATCATGGCAAGGATTCTAATTTCTAGTAATAGGTGGAATACATTTATAAAGTTTATAATAAGCCAAAAATGATTAGTTTGAAGACAGACAGGGGAAGAGCCCTGCAGTGCCTTACCACGACAAGGTGAGACAAATGACTTCTTATAAGAAAAATTTCCTATAATGCATAGATATGGGAAAGGCTACAAAATAATGTTTTTCTATATGATAAATGTAGCTGTTTTCAATAGCTGTGCATTACAGAAAAAGATAACAAACAAAAAACAGCACTTCACAGAATTTAGGATAGGCCTACAGCTGACTGAGGGTGTTGACCTCCTAACCTAACCGAATGTGACTGGGAATTTCATTATCACATCTTTTTATATTTATTTATAACTTAGAAATCGATATAACACTTATCGTGTTGATACAACAAGATAGATAACTTTTGTAGGTATAAAGGTATAAGGCATGTCATGCCATCTACTAACGGAAAGCTAGAATAACCACACATTTATGATTGATTTATAACTTGAGAATTGATATGAAACAAATCATATCACATGCTGTCGGACAGAGAATTTTTTCAGCTTTAAAATAGTACACTGCATTTAGTGCCATCTACTCAGAGAAAGCTAGAACTAAAAGAAAAAGAATCAGTTGCTCAGCCCATCTGGCAGCCGGGAAAGTATGGCAATGGGTTAACTGTAATCTGCCAGGAAATACTTGCTTCTTTCAGTATGAAGATTGTTACTGAATTACTTCAGGCAATAGAATGAGAGGCGGTGGTCATGTAACCTCCACAGTAATTAGTTCACTTCAGAAATCATAAAGAAAAGAAGAACCAGCAAATATTAGTAGCTACGAACACCTGTATATACCGGTAACTGGTACCAATACAGATTTTTAGTTTAGGAATTAGGGATCAATGCTATTGTATTTGCTTACAAGAAAATGATGGTAGAGGGTAGGAGGAGATCGTCATAATGTGACCAGCACTTTGCTAATTTCTTTCCTCTCCAACTGACTCACTTCATATCACCAACTAGAAACAATAATTTTACATTATTCTTGAACTTACATGTGTCACTCCGACGCGAACTTCTCTATTCACACCCGAACTTCCTTTGATCATCTCTCCGGTACCCTTGAGGAAGCCAACACCTCCTCTCAAGAAACCAGACATCAGCACTCCTAGGGCCTCTTCGAGAGATATGGGCTTGATGCCCTTATTCTGATGCGCTGTAACCCACATCACAAATAAGATTCATGGCATCATCACAATAGGTTTGTTCGCAAAGCAGTCAGAAACCAAGAACAAATCGTTCGCGCATGCGCTCTTTCTTTACACGCGTTTGCAAAGCGAGAATCCGTGATTCTGAATTCAATCTTCTGTTCGCAAAGCTCTCACGGACAGTTTCTGTACTATAATAAAAATTTGCAGGCTCTACCATGAATTGTTATCAGAGACATGCGCAGTAACCTATTTTCACGTGCCTGACTCCTCCCTCCAAATCCTTGCTCCAGATTTATAAGCAAAGGCTACTTATATGTATGAATAATGGAAGATAATTAAAAGTTTCCCAAAATATAGTTCATATTGCCGATGTATATTGCATGTATAATATGTTAAAGGGAAATATATATTTTATTTGCATATCATATCGATTAAACGCAGAAACTATCGATTCCAAATTCTTGTAACCGTTCGCAAAGTGCAAATCACGGGTAAGTTACAGACTGGACATGCGCAGTACAACCAATTCTCAAGCAGTAACGGATTTGCTTTGCGAACAAACCTACTATTTTTTTGCTTACATTAGTCTGACTCAGGTATGCCAAAACAAATAAAACATTTGGGGAGGGGGGACTCAAATACCAAAAAATGTTTATGCACAGGGATATCTGATTTTTAGCAAGCAAAATGCAATCTATAAAAGTAAAGACCTATTAGGTGAATCAAGAGATTGTTTAAGGATATTAAAATTAGATTCACCTGGACACGAATTAGTAGCTGAGAACAATCGAATTAATGTCCAGAAAGCAAGAAAAGCACTTTGTGAGAGGGAGTTTGATAGGTGGTGCTCTTTAGCACAAAAAGGGAAAGGTGCAATTCTATATAAAGAGTATACTCAAAGAATTAAGAGAGACAACGAGTGGTTTCAGATAGATAATAGTAATGATGTGCTGAATGGTAAATAAAGTATAAAATACAGTATTTGAAATAATATAAATTGTATAAATAAATAAGTAAATACCCAACTTAAAAAGAGAATTTCAATTTGTGGGTGGCTCAGTCTATTTCCAAATTTTCTAGGGGGGGGGGGTCCAATGTTTTGATATTACTGGTTTGACTTCAGTTTAATTCTCTTGGGAAAATTTCCTGTACAATGCCAGAAACTTCATAATTACAACTTATTACAACATTTGGACTATCCATTTAGTTTTGACGAATAAGTCCTATTTCTCATAAAATTATAATAAAATTGGGAAAAAATAAGAAAAACTTGCAAGACCCTTTTAATCTCTGAGCAGACTCACTAAAATCTACTTGCTGCATCTGCTAATGGCAGATGATGCAAAAGATAGGTGCCAGGACCTGTTCTATATAGAATAGTGTCTTAGAGCTAACTTCTGTTACAAGTGTATACCTGCTGGATTTCCTTTCTGTGGGAGTTGTGTTGTTGCTATCAGTGTTCCCAAAAGCTTCGCTACAGCACAGCGCACTTCATAATTGGAGCCATCGAAAGCTCGAAAACAGAGTGTAGCCAGGCTCTCTAGTTCTGTTGTATAGAGGAATGGAGCATGGTTCAACATCTCGAGCAGACACTGGAATAAACAATAACTATTGTAGTGATTCCTTAAGGAATAAACCACACCACAGCTGATGACATAATCTTCTCATAGTTACCTTGGCTGCTGCACACCTCACAGCCATGACACGGTCCGTCAGACAATGGCGAGCAGCTTTGTAGATTTCCTTGTGTACGTTTGAGATGGCACTGCCCATACCAGAACACACCTAAACACAACACACATATAATACTTAGTGGAAAATATCATTTGTTGGTGGTTTAGGTTGCAAGCAGTGGCGTACCAAGGCTACTTGGCGCCCGGGGCTAACACTCCCTAACACTAAAAGGTTCAAGGTTCAATGAGTTTAATTTAAACTCAGTTTAATGTTTGCAATTTTTATTTTTAATAAGTAGTATGTTACTTTAACACATTATAAAGAGAGAAATACGAATGAAATAAGACTGTAAGTATTATAAGGTTAGTTTGCTTGAAAAAAAATAAAGAAAAAAGAAGTTTCAGAGTAATAACAAAAATTACAAATGTGCCTTCCTAGCCTTGATGGATGGAAACTTGTTTATAATAGATTTGAAGGCGAAGTCTATAGTAGCAGCCACATCAAGTTCAATTCATAAAATTGCTAAATTACTTTCTCCCTTACACTGTAAACTTTTCCTGTGTGCTCGGCGCCACGACCTACTGTATTTCGTATTGTCTATAAATAGTTTAAAACGAAACGTTTATTTCATTTCTAAATAAAATTACTGCAGTATTTAACAAAGTAATAAAGAAAATTTGACCAATAAAACCGTATAATTTGCCTGAAAAAAGTTATTTTTTTCTTAAACTAAAAAAAGTTTTTTTCAATTTTGGCGCCCCCCCCTTCCGGCGCCCGGTGCGGCCGCCCCGTTCGCACCCCCTTTGGTACGCCACTGGTTGCAAGTGCAAATATTTGCTTCTACAGCCATTGTACGGGCAAGCAGAACCAAGCGGAATGTAATTGATTTCCATAGGTGAATGATTGGGGTATCTCTTATACCAAGAGTTCCAAAGAATGAACGAGACAGCGAATCTTCTATAAAGAAATTTCCTTGCAATATGGATCATTTAAATTTTGTTACTACAAATATTTTCGGTGATCCGTCATCCCTCTTGAGATTAAACTGAGTATGTGACCACCTCCAAGACAAAACGAACACAGAGGTCAAGTCAAGGCCAGTCACTTAAACACTCACTCTGAATTTTTTCTACCGAGAGTACCTTTAACAAATGTAATACAAGCTTCCAGTTACAGAAGAGGCTTCAGAAGAAGAACTGAATGAATTATGAAATCTCTCACATTTCACTGTATGGCAAGAGCCTACTTGTAAGTTATAAATACATTTTTAGCATGAAGGCTTACCTTTTCCAGTGTGAGCATGATCTCGATGCGTGTCTGCGACTCTGCATTTCTCAGAGACTTGATGAGGATCTGAACTGTCTCCTCATATGAACGACCCATCATGCGGCCCAGTTTCTCATACATGCAGCCCACACAACAGATGGCAGCACTGTTGATAAAATACAATCATGTGTCAGCATAGCCATATTAAAATATTTTCTTATAAACATGTTTCTACCTAACTAATCAAATCCAATTGTATAGGAGACATCCACATTATCACATGGAAGAAGTTTTTTTTATATCATGGTATATAAAATAGTGTTAATCTTTTTGTTAGCAACACTTGAACAACTCTTGTCTTTATAAATTTTAGCACAGCATAAGTGTTCTTGACAAGGTGGAAGACTAAAAGTAAAAAATCATGAATATTGTGCAGAAATTTCAACAACTGAAGCCTCCAAAGACACGGAAGGATAAAATATAACAAGGAAACTCTCATTGAGAAACACATTGACAAACACAACAGCCAAGCAGCCCCTTTTGATGAAAATAAGTCTGCAAAAAAGGACAAACGAATGATACCCTAGTAACTCTTTTATAAACAAGTACCGTTGATAAAGGCAGCATTTCTTCAGACTGATAAGCGAGGAAAATGCTACCACTGAAGAAGTTCCCACAGCCTACATCCCAGAAAATATGTTTACTATACCAGAATCTGGTTGTGAAAGCCTAAGATATACTTCTATGGAAGTTGAGTATTCCACTGACATATAACACCTCTCAATTCTGAGAAAAATTGTTACTACGATTTCTGTCCAAACCCTGGTATAAAATTTATATATTCATTATCGAGATGGGAACGGAGATGTTTAGAAACAAACTAAAGTGACTACTTACAGTCGTGTGGGCAGGAAACTTGGTGAGTCATCCTTATTCTTGAGGATGTCATTGCATCGGTTGACAGTGTCGAACAGAAGGAATGTATCACCCACACTGAACAGAGTGGCAAGGCATCGAGCAATCAGTTTCCGAGTCGGTGGACCTGGAGACTCTTGGATGTGCTGCGTCAGCTGTTCCACCAGCTTCTTCTGGCATCCTTTAATATCAGACTGCAAATCATAAACACATCTTATTACTGCTACAATAATCAATGTGCAGGGTGTTCATGAATAACACTGTAATACTTGACCCGTGTATAGGGGGGACAAAGGACAAGCAACTTTTATTAGGAGAATTTTGCTTTATGCATTCAATTTTTCCTGTTACAGCATAAAATCTCCCAGGACATGGCTGCCACTGACTTCTAACATTTTGCGGGTGATCGGGCAAAGAGAGTTAAGTCCACCATCCTCAAAAATTGAGATATGTCCATAGAGTTATAGATAAAAATATTCTCTATATTTGTGGTAAGTCCAGTAAGTCATATTCAAAATTGTACGGTAGTTATGGTCTATGGATGTGTGCCTTATGGGTTTATCCATTTCTAAAGCGATGTTGGGCAGGTAAAACGTGTTAAGTCACTCTAAATCTCAGTAACTAGAAAGTGGACTTAACTCTCTTTGCCCGCACACCCACGATTTCAAAAAATGCAAAACAAAGGAACTTCACTTTTAACACTGTTATGAATAAAAAAACTAATGCAGTGGCGGCCAGTCATGTGATTAGTCTGTAAATTTTGCAGATTATGAAAACTCTAAATATTGCTATAGCTGTTGATGAATGATTAAGAACCAGATTTTTATCGAAGTTAATGAAAATGTTAACTCTATTTCGCTTAATTATTGGCTACTGAGCACCAAATTATAATGACTTTAATGCCCTGTAGCATACACATTTTACATCATAGAGCAAAAATTTCCTAATAAAAGTTGTTTGTGTATGTCCCCTCTGTACACAGGAAAAATATTTCGATGTTATTCATTAACACTCTGTACATATAAAAGGCAATGTTAGTATGAGTGTCACTTACAGACTAAAAAATACAGGACCATTTTACATGCAGTATTTAGAAAATGTTCTGCGCTGTCTAGAGAAGGTTTAAAGCTATTAAAATCCTCAATGTAACCAGTAAAAAGAAAGTTAGGGGCCAAAATGTTTTATTAAAAACTACCCTGAATTCACGAAATGCAATTCAGTTCTCATGACAGCAATATTGTTTGCAGTGTTCACATAGGGCTTTGGCAGTTGAATTTCACTGGGCTTTGGCAAATAATTATAATTAAAGAGGCTATCGATATAATTCATTTTTGTAAATCAATAATGAAGTAAATAAATATCGGGTGTGATGCATCAAATAGCTTTCTCTACCTGGGCATGGAGAATATCATTTTCTTACATCACATTTTGATTTAGAATAAAAGGTTATTATGGGGAGAGTGTTTTCAGTTGTCTTAGCCTGAATTTATGCCAACGATGGGTAGCGAGTACTGTATACTATATCAGACGTCTGTAAACAATTCTGTCCACTGATATGTTATTCATTGCTGTAGGGTTTGTATTAGTTGAGAAATAGGGATGTTTATTGGTAGCATTTAAAAATAGACAAAAAATGGAATGGAACATTTTTAGTCCTATGAGTGCAGTAAATTATTATTTCTCAGATTTTTGGGGAAGAATATGTGAAAATGATATTGACTTTCTTTTGATTTTAGCTCTTAAATGATTGTATGTCAACATGAAAGTGAGAAATGAAATATCCTGTAAAGACAGTAAAAGTTGAGTTACCGGAATTTCTGTTTCTTCTTATTTCAACCACTATGAGCATGGTGTGTAAAATCAATGGGATGCAAAATTCTAAGTTCTGTATGCTTTTGTTTAATCCGTGATAATTGCAATTATGATAGGCAGAAAACAAGTTATTTTTGTTACTGATTTCCGAGTTAAGCTCCAGTTCGATTCATTAAGCAAAAGTCTAGTTCGATAAGCATATGTGAAGGAATATGTGGGTAGTGTTATTTGTCAAAGCTAACTGTATTGCAACTTCCGAAGCCATATATACGAACACTGTAAAACACTGTGTTGTCATGTTGTCATGAGAACTGATTTGCCTTTGATAAATTCCTTCTAATATATTACCATAAAATAGGCACTAACTTGGGCAATCGATTTGGTGTAACATTAATAGGTTTCTTCCGATGGACGTTATAAATGAGTATACCAAGTTTCATGAAAATCCAATAAAACGTATTTGAGTTATCGTGTGTATAGACACACAGACGGACAGACACTTTCCCGTGCAACACACGATCTCAGAAAGTACCATTTTGGCACTTATTAAGAAAAAGCTGAAATCATCTTTTTGTACAAAGTAGCCTAAATTTAGAATATAAAATTTATTTTCAGGTAATTCTTTTAATAATATTGAAGGAATCTTGGAGTATATTTAGGTGATCCATGCCTTGCTTAGGAAGCATTTTATTGGTAATTTATAGGTAAAAAAACCTAGCCTTAATAATTAGGTAAATAGGTCGAAATCAGTTTTTCCAAGGCTCCATTAACTGGTGGGTAAAGGTAAATCTGTGGACTAGAGAATAGAGAATACAGTGCAATGTATGGGGCGGTGTTGATACAGTTAATCATGCTGTTGCACTTGAGGGAAGTGCTCTTGGAGCAATCTAGATAATGGTGAACTTAACTCTCCTCCAGATGATGAGTGGGAGCAAGGGGATACATTCCCTACCCTACACTTTCACATTATTATAATTTATTCAATACTGACGTAAATCTATCTCCAGTCTTTTTGAAATCTTATTGCAAATATTTGTAGCTTCTTTTGTTTCATTTGCAACTAGCTGACATTCTCGCACGCAATCTTGTTGCTATGTGCGGTAAGAGTTTCCGTGCGGTAAGAATTTACTTACGGCACATCATAATACAAGCCTTTATGGACAAGGCCCCCAGGACAAATATTCGGTTCCCATAACAACAAACACATGCGAATCACTTTCTTCAAGAATGTAGGCCTATATACATAATATTTTCAGGTAATATCAGAATTAATATAATTAAATTGATATAAATAATCATCGTGCCTTTATTTTGATATATTTATCGTAATACTACAATTTGTACAATTATTTAAAGAAATTCCTCCATACTTATTTACAAATATTCGGTTCCCATAACAACAAACACATGCAAATCACTTTCTGAAATATAACATCCATCTTCAATAGTGTACATACATAATATTTTCAGCTAATATCTCTATTAATATAAATAAATTGATATAAATAATCATCGTGCAAAAAATAGCAAGCAATACTCGTGCCGTAAGCGCGTAACGGATCTCGGAAATTGAAAAAACTCGGCGCGAGCGCCTCGTTTTTCTCAAACTCTTTCCTCGATTCGTATGCACCGCTTACGGCACTTGTATCGCAATATACTATTAAGCCAGACCCAGGAAAAACAGATATGGATGAACAAGACTGTTTAACCTCACACCACAGTCCACTGAATAAACAAACCCCAGGCGGACTGCAGAGAAAACAATTATCATAATGATTAGGCCCATATTTAACTTTATGGAAGACCAGAACCAAGGCCCCCCAGTTTGTGGGGACTTTAACAGGACAAATATTCGGTCTCCATAACAACCAACACATGCGAATCACTTTCTGAAATAAACATCTGTCTTCAAGATTGTATATACATAATACAGTATTTTCAGTTAATATCTCAATTAATATAGATAAATTGATATAAATAATCATCGTGCAAAAAATAGCATGCAATACTCGTGCCGTAAGCGCATAATGGATCTCGGAAAATTGAAAAAACTCTTTCCTCGATCCGTATGCATTGCTTACGGCACTTATATCGCTATAAACTATTATGTATGCCTGTAATCACTGAATAAAATTGTAGTTCACTTTATGTTTAGTGTAATATAAAACGTAAACTGTTTCTCGCACGTTCTGTTTTAAAAGGACAAAACGCACGTTTCGTTTGTAAAGTACATATCGAACGTGTCGTCAGAAGGATTGTTACGGCACGAATTGTTATATTTCGTGCACAATAACATGCAGGGACACTACCTGAGTAACGGCCGTTCAGAATATTGATAAATTTCATTTTTAGCCTATGAGGGTGCTTATATGTATTTGAATATTAATTCCCTTACACCCCTATATCAATAAACAAACACACTGAAAGCTTCTGAGGAGCAAATAATCATATATAAGCAGTATAACAATATTTGCTCCTCAGAAACAGCTGAACACACACTGAAAGCTGTTGCAGATATTATTTAGTATTCGTCCATCGGGTCGCGAGCAACCTCTGCTGATCCCTTAAGGGGAATATCTTAGCGAATTTGTTTCCGGGGTGCGCCTACCTAACACTTAAACCTAGGGACCCCCTTTTTTTTTGTGCCCACCCTTTCTCCCGGAGTACCAAGCAATTAAGCCTAAACCTCCGGTCAGACCAAATTTTGGTAACCATATGTGATGTGTGTATACCTATTGTCCCCTTATGTAAGTTACATCCTTAGTGGATGTTGATGGTGTGACGTGTTTGGGCTGTGTACTTGTGTCCTTGTACTTTGGCGCAGGATAGACCTAAGTGCGGATAATAAACCTAGGGACAACGCAAACACCCAGTCCTGAGCCCGGAAAAATATATTTTCACTACTGAAAATACCCCACCCGCCCGGGAATCGAATCCAGGCCAGGCCAGGCCAGGCCAGGGGTGGAAGGCAGGCGGTGATTAACACTTGTAATTTAATTAAAACAATTAAAAAAATAATGAAAGACCCTTAAAATATAAGCCCATATATAGGCCTAGTCTCACATTTAATTAAAAGTAAAATCGACAGAAGCCTAAATTGGAAAGCCCTAAATAGTGATTGGATTACTCGCCATAATAAAATGCCATAGAAATACTATTGGATGATACTTGGTTAAAACCCAAACTTAATAATATTAATATATTAATAGTATACATATAAATATTAATATTAACAGCTCTTTTCATTTTTTCACTTTAATCCCCCACCCAAAGTTTTATTTATTTATTTATTTATTTTCAGCTGTGTTTATACTCCTTTTAGCTTCGAGGAAATATCAGGAGTTCGGGATCTGTGTCTATACAGTAGGGTAGGCCATGGAACTATTGCTTGTCAGTTGCTTCTATTGTCTGTGTATTTTTATGGAGTAAATGTCAACTGATATTAATTTAAATGGATATGATACAAGATGAAATGGTGTGGATGATTCATGGAATGTAAATATCCAATTCGGCATTTTCCTGTACGACCGGGGAAATCATGTCAAATTAGCCGCCCACGGGATCTGAACCTAGGATCTCCCGAATGCGAGTCCAAGACGTTAACATCTCGGCCACCTCGCTCGGTACCCCCAAGTTATTGTTTACATATACCTACCGCATTTTTTCGGACCATACGACGCAATTAAAAATTGAAAACATAGCCTTGAAAGGTGAGTGCGTCCAATGGTCCGAAGGAAACTAAAAATTAATGAAATAAAATAACGTTAAATAGGCTTACTGCTGGTAATGCCATAATCATAAACAAGGTGTTGTACAATAATAAGTTAGTTGCAAATTGCGGCACAGACTGTACATCGGTGTACTTTCGACAACTGAGAGTTAGTAGGAATCCAGGTATACAACACGAAAAGAAAGAAATGTTGATTCCTTTCCTACAAAAAGATGTCTCCATAGGTGGTCTAAGTGAAGGTAATGATCCCTAAACAGCCTTGTTTTGTTACATTTACCAAATGCTCTATTGATTGTGAAATGATATAAAAATATTTAATTTAGAATCACATTAAACTTTTTCCCACTAAAGTCAAGGTGCGTCTTTTGGTCCGGAGTGTCTAATAGTCCGACAAATACGGAAATATGTACACAATAACTTTGGGGTGGAGTCGGTGTAAACAGTGGCGTACCAAGGCTACTTGGCGCCCGGGGCTAACTAGATGGTAGTCGCCCCATAACACTAAAAGGTTCAATGTTAACAATTATTTATTTTTAATAAGTAGTATGTTACTTCAACACATTATAAAGAGAAAAATATGAATGAAACAAAACTGTAAGTATTATAAGGTTAGTTTGTTTGAAAAAAAATAAAGAGAAATGAAGTTTCAGAGTCGTAACAAAATTTTTAAAATGTGCCTTCCTAGCCTTGATGGATGAAAAACTTATTTATAATAGAGTTGAAGTGCAGCCACATCACGATAAATTGATAAAATTGCTAAATTACTTAGTCTTTCTTTCGCCCGTACACCGTAAACTTTTCCCGTGTGCTCAGCGCCACGAACTATTTCGTATTGTCTATAAATAGTTTAAAACAAAACATTTATTTCATTTCTAAATAATATTACTGCAGTATTTAACAAAGTAATAAAGAAAATTTGACCAATAAAACCTTATATTTTGCCTGAAAAAATATTTTTTCTTGAACTAAAAACATACTTTTTCAATTTTCAATTTTGGCGCCCCCTTCTTTACGGCGCCCGGTGCGGCCGCCCCGTTCGCACCTCCCTTGGTACGCCACTGGGTGTAAACAAGGGGCGTTTATACAAAGCTTTGCCCAGGGTGCAAAGTACCTGAAATCGGGAACTAATTATGTATGAAAAATAGTTCGATGCCAGAACGTAGTATAATTGTCTGTGGTGTGATCATCCATTAAGAGGGAATAGAGTGGAGCATGTTATAGCAGCGGTACACCTCGCACTCGCAGCGTCACCAGGGAATTGTTACGGGGTTGGGGCAGATCCCATCTTATGAATAAATGACGCCCCAAAGAGAGAAATAAATTGACAGAGTTGTGTTGCCGTGCTCTGCACAAGAAGCCTCCTGCATAATTGATAAACAGTAAGAAATGGGCCATAGCTGCACTACCCTGCCCAAAAACATTTTACACAAAAAAAAAAGGGCCACAGTTTAATACCTCATTCAAAAACACTTTGCTGTTAGAATAGTCTTATGTAAAACAAGAATGCGCCAAGATAGAAATACAGGGTGTCTACAGAAATTAAAAAAAAAAAAAATCTCCTTGACTTTCCATGACCAGAAACTCACACTTCCCTGACCACAAGAATGAATGTTTTCAAGGTTCTTAGTAAAAAATGTCCAGCCTCCTCCATCCCCATAATAAAAATGAGAAATGCTCAAGTACTGAAAAGAAAAATTGTTTACACAGTCTGGGTTACAGCAGACTGGGGCAAGACATATGCCCCAGGGAGGTAGTTATTTTCCCTGAATCTTTCATATTTTTTCCCTGACTTTTTCCTTTACTTTACAAAATTCCCCGACTTCCCCTGACCGATTTAAATTTCCCTGACTTATCAGTAGAGACCGGATTTTAAAGGGAAAAATTTCACCCAAAAAAGGACGAAAAAAGGGAAAATTATTGCCAAAAAAAGGTGGGAAAAAAGGGAAAATTATTGCCAAAAAAAGGTGCGAAAAAGGGATATAAAAGTAAGAGAGTGTAAAAATTCAACAGAGAGATACATGTTTGTTTTATGTAAAGCCTTTGCTTGCTCTACAGCTGCTGATTCTGTAACATCTAATGACTGAAGAAATTTTTTGATCTTGTTGAAATTCTCACAGAGGAAAATAGCACACGAAATCCATGTTCCCCACCTTGTTATAATGGGAAACTTAAGCAATGGCAAGCCAATGATTTCCCTGTAACGCTCTATTCTGCTGGGAGGAATTACTTTTTCAATGGTGAATCAGTGAAAACAATTTTTAATGTTTTCATATTACCAAATACTGGGTAATTTACGAATTTTTCAAAATAAATTAGCAAAAAAGGTACTGGAAAGAGAGAGTTCCCGAAAAAAGGAAAATGAGCCTAAAAAAAAGGAAAAAAAGGACGTTAAAACCAGGTCATTTGCAGTTGAAACTTACTCAGTAATGTCCAGTTCAATTTTATCACGTTTTGTGATTAAATATAAAAAAAGGAATTCCCTTCAAAATCCGGTCTCTACTTATCAGCGACCATATTTATTGTGGATACTAAAGAAAATCTTCTACTGAAGTGGAATCTTGTGAAAGTACATGATTATATCTGTATTATGTCGAGAGTTGGAACATTAATAGTGGAAACGAATCTACATAAACACACTGAACTTGAGGAATTTCATATCGCTTTCGTGAGATGTCGTTTGGATATCCAGCATAGCCTACTCAGAGCATGTCGGTAGTGTTAATTGTCAAAGCTGACTGTATTGCTAATTCCAACGCCGTATATGAACACTGTAAAACAATATGTTGCCATGAGAACTGATTTACATTTGATAAATACTTTCTAATATATTACCATAAAATATACGCTAAACTGGACATTACTCCGACGCCAGTCAACCGATTTGGTCCAAAGTCAATAGGCTTCGTCCCATGGACGCTATAAATGCGTACACCAAGTTTCATGAAAATCCGATAAAGCGTATTCGAATTATCGGGCGGAAAGACAGACGGACATACATTTTCCCGTCCACCACACAATCTCAAAAGGTAAAAATGATCTGGTCCATCAGGTGCCCTAAATGGAATTTTGGAAATCAAAGGAAAAGAATCGAAAAAATCAAGGTAACTGAAATAATTTATGACTCACAAAAATCGCAATACTACAATGAACAGTTGTTACTTGTAATGATGAATGCTTGAATGTGACACATGATGGAAGTGAAGAACAAGTCACAGGCTTTGATCCATCTTGTTTTTTTCTGTAGGGGGTTTAGGAAAATATTTGGGCCTAAAAGAGATGAAAACTGCAAAACGACGAGCTTCATGACCGGATATAGTAAGGGTAATTAAATCACGGAGGATGAAATGGGCTGAACATGTTGCGCGCATGGGGGAGGAAAGACATATCTCAAAAGTATTCCCTGGGAGACCCGAAGGAAAGAGACCACTCGGAAGATCTAGACGTGAGGACAATATTAGGATAGATTTAAGGGAAGTAGGATTTGCGAGGGATGGTTGGATAGAGTTAGAACAGAATAGGGTTGAATGGCGGGCTCAGGTAAGCGCGACAACGAACCTTTGAGTTCCATAAAATAGATATTATTCCTTTAGCTTACTGAGGAATTGTGTATTGCCATTGGGTCAGTAAGTAAGTATTAATGTGCACATATAGGCCTACAGATAAACAGATGAAACGGCGGTAAACCACTGGATATAGTAAGGGTAATTAAATCACAGAGGGTGAAATAAGGGAGGAAAGACATATCTCAAAAGTATTCCCTGGGAGACCCGAAGGGAAGAGACCATTTGGAAGACCTAGACGCAGGTGGGAGGACAATATTAGAATAGATTTAAGGGAAGTAGGATTTGCGAGGGATGGTTGGATGAAGTTAGCGCTCAGGTAAGCGCGGCAATGAACCTTTGGGTTCCTTAAAATAGCAAATATTCCTTTAGCTTTCTGAGGAATTGTCTATTGTCACTGAGTAAGTAAGTAAGTATGGAAATGCAAAGCCCTCAAAACCCTCTGTAAGTCAAGAATCTTATCAGCCGATAGAACTGGATATTCAACCAACGATTTTAACTTCCCGTTAACTGGTTGAAAGATAATGGTTAATCGAGCAATTATTTGCTCAGCCCTAGTAGTCTACCAAAGCAGCCAACAGAAAAAAAAAATTATTTATGGATCGCGAAATGCAAAGCAGACATCCTCTGCAGTGGTATTTCCTTGACATTTAATTCCCGTTGACATTTTGCTTTAAGCCACGCTCTAGTAACCATTGTGATTCATCATCAGTGTTAAAAGCACATCTTATAATCAGTGTGACCTATTAACTAGGTAAAACAGGCTTCTAGATTTGGTGATCGTTAAGTGCCAGAATGGTACTTTATGAGATTGTGTCTGTCCGTCCGTGTGTCTGTACGCTTTATCGTATTTTCATGGAACTTGGTACAGTATACACATTTGTAACGTCCATGGGAAGAAGCCTATTGATAGTGGACCAAATCGGTTAACCGGTATCGGAGTAATGTCCAATTCAGGGCCTATTTTCTTTCTTTCTCGTAGTTTAACCTCTCCCTTTTTGGATTTAAGCGACCCAAGCCGCCCGGGCTCAGGGCCTATTTTATGCTAATGTATTACAAAGAATTTATCAAATGCAAATCAGTTCTCATGACAACATATTGCTTTACAGTGTTCATATACGGCTTTGGAAGTTGTAATACAGTTAGCTTTGACAAATAACACTACCCACATGTTCCTTCACATAAGTTATGCTTATCAAACTTTAGATCTATGTTCTTCCATAAGCCCTGCTTAATGAATCGATCTGGAGCTCAGCTCGGAAATCGATTACAGAAATAACTTATTTTCTGCATATCATAATTGCAATATAACTGATTAAACAAAAGCATTTTTGGCACTTTATTGCATCTGTTTATATGATTTTATTTTATCCTGATTTCGTCAACTGTGTTTAGGGTAATTCCGGGAGAGACGGCCATGCGGGGGAGACGACCAATCGTTCTGATTTCAAGGCCGATAAACATATTTGAGCGTAACTTGGTAGGCGGCAAGCTTTTGGTACTAAGAGTCGATTGTTGAACACCTGCGCTGTTTATATTTAGAAATTCGCGATTTATATAACATTATTGTTTTCTAACTGGCCATTTATTTTTTGTATGTTGAATGAAATAAGCAGAAGTCCGACATTATTACTAACAGTTAAACGATACTCACTGTGTGAGGTGAGTGAACCTTATATATTTCACTTGTATTGCGTGTACTGTTCTAAACTTTTCAATTTTTAACTACTGACTATGGCCATCTCACCTTTTACAAATAGGAGAGATGGCCCACTTCATTTCCGGGAGAGTTGGCCAACAACTTAAGAGCCATATTTTCAAGATCTTCTGATTTTTTCTAACGCGAAATGTAAAAATTTTCACTTAAGACTAATTTCCATCGCTTCTCAATTACTTATTTAATTTTATTGCTAGGGAATTGACATAAACGAACATATTAATACGTATACCGAAATGAAACAATTTTGAAAATCCAATCCGGAAAGATGTATGTAAATAGAGACGAATTTGACAGTGTACCCCTAATTAAATACATTATTAAATTCATTTTCAAAATTATTTATGTGTTTAAAAAGTGGATTGGACTCATGTTTCTATGCCAAAGGTGGCGCCATAATATTGTATTATTTTTCATATTTACGTTTTCCTGTCGTCAACTAACAAAGTCGAAAGATGGAGATAAATAATGTAGAGGTTAGATGGTATGCCCTTCCCCTCTATCGGATGTAGTGGCATGCAGTAGAGTTTAGTTATCTCTTCAGAAATGTATCAGAACTTTTCAGTTACTCAGAATTGATTCTGTTTTCCAAAATTTGTTTATTTTTACGTTGTGATAACTTATTTGGCACTTAAGTTTATTTTATTTGTATATATTTATTGGAGAAGAGCTAACTAGTCTTTCTACTTTTTTACCTGTACTTTATATCTTCGAAAACTGTCCCTATGTCCTATGGCAATCTCCCCCTGACACCTCGGGTGAGATGGCCAATGCACCATTTTTTTAAATGTTGGGATTTCTCACCCTAAATTACTTTTTTCCTCCATAAAAAATTATGCTATTATAATGTGACATCCAAGGACCTAATTGAACATTTTGCACACGAATTATCTTGAAAATCCTTCAAGTTATTAAGCATTTAAAAAAGCATGGCCATCTCACCCGGATTTACCCTACATGTGTTTTAACTTCATACAGGTCATATCGCGTGATTGTGTACTTATTTATATGCAACAGGCTGCATTATTGTTATGAGTAGGTAATGTTCATTTTAACTGATATACGGACGGTTTCACTGATAATGACATTACGTGAAATGGGAGATGAGTATAAATACGGCATTTTACAAACAGCTTTCCTTAACTATGTTTACCTTTATAGAAGGCAAAATATTATTAAGCAATACTTTAAATTCAGTTTTATTTATACTCCTCGCCGAGGTCATATCCAAAGTTCAAGTTCAGTAGGTAGTCAATAACAGCGTAGGCCATGCAACTATTGATATGCATCTGTTTGCAATTGCTGATGTCTTAATTTAATCTCATATTCAATTTTAATAGATACAGGATGAAATAGCATAGAGCCATAGATGAATCATGATCAGTAAATATTCAATTCGGCATTTGCCTTTACGATTGGGGAAACTATGAAAAAAACACACGTCAAATTGGGTTTGAACCCGGAACTTACTGAATGAAAGTCCAAGCCGCTACTATTTCTATTACCTCACTCAGTTATTAAGCAAATAATCAGCCATTTCATAATTACGAGTGGGACATTCTAGTATATTATGACAAGTATTTTTGTTCATCACATATCATAAATAATAAACTAGAACTCTTCTGCTCATTCGGTGAACTTTACTAGCCCATCTCCTCCATACTGCATGGAAAGCATTATTTATAATTTATTTCAAATATTTTAAATTTGTTTTTCAAAATCTATTATGGGTGGGACATAATTTGAACAATGATTTTAATGATGCACAAAAACAGTTCGTTTGCTGTTCTGCTATTACTGTTAGAGTCTTGATGTTGTCATTAATGAAGATATGAGGGATTAAATACATACAAATTATAAACTGTTTCCAGATTGTCAGAACATTTATTTAATTCATCAATAATAATTTAGTAAAACTATCAATATTACGGGTGGGACAAAAAGTCACTGTTTGTTATTTTACACAGTAATTAATCACTTCTACTTTTTGAAGTTAATCTTATACCAAACTGTACCTTAAGATTTATACTTTCTCAAATCAAAATGGATATAGTTGATTACTCTAGACTATCTGGTATTAAAGAGTGTTAAAATCATGCTAAAAATGGCAATGCAATAAATAAGTAATCGACAGATTTCACACATGAAACAACTTCAAATACACTTAATTCCTTAATATTCAGTGAATTTGAGGATTCACACTTATATTTGACCACCCTATTACAATAGTTTTATAAAACCTCTCTTTGAGGGAAAAATTTCCATATTTTATGAAATGGCTGTAACGAGATATCGTGAAGATTTTTGAATTTTAAGAAATATGGCATTAAGCACAACGACGAAGCGCGATTTTCTAAAAAAAAGACGATTTTGTTTAATTTCGTATGCAACATACTTATATACTTATTATAATTGATTTTTTCAGCAAAAACTCTCTGAAGATAAAGCCATCTTTTGCACAAACTCATGCAATAAGATTTTGCCTGGTGAACAATATACCTTTGTTGGAAGCTGAATACGCACTCTTTGCAATACGCCTCTTATTCTATATCAGAATGTGAAGTGAGAAACATTATATTGTCAACGATGATGGTAGAGAAAGTTATGTGAATGCATTACCATCAGATTTTATTTGGGTTGTGTAAGCTTTGAAAGCCACAAAGTAGGAAAATGTTGTTTGTTTACCATGAACTCAATGCTTCTGGAGGGAACGGCAATTTGATTTCACTATTCCATGGGCAGTGGTCCTATAACAGGGGGACGATGGTTTAGATAAGAATCGATCCGGAGCCTAACTCTGAGATCGATTACAAAAATTAAAGTATTCATTATTTTCAGGTGCGTTGATTAATAGACTGATTGAACAGATCCTTGCCTAGTTAGGAAATCAATGTGGCAATTCGTCTGCGGGTAACGAATATAAAAAACAAATTGAAGATTTGTTAGTAAAAAATTAGAAATTATTCCGTTGGTTACAGGCAAAATTAATTAATTCGAATGATCTTCCGCAAACTTTTCTATTTTTCTTTAAACGTTAGACAGTTAAATGTTCCTTTACACTTACATAATAGCACTTTCTAGTTCGATTGGAAAATTCGCGCATAAAAACAAATGAGTGGGGAATGCAGACAGCCGGCAACCTATAATAAATCTCTACACATGTACCAGGAAGGGACACAAAAGGAAAACAAAATGCCGAGAGAGGTGACCGGGATGGTAACATCTTGGACTTGCATCCAGGAGATCATAAGTTCAAATCACGTGGCCGGCCAGTTTGACATAGGGTGCCCACAGAGGGAGGTTAAGACGCACAGTGCGTCATTAAAATTTCTGGGAGGGGGCTGACATTTTTTGCAAAATTAGCATTTTATATGTTTTATTATAACTTCAAAAGGTAATAAAACCCACCTAAATCTTTAAAAGTGAATAAAATATACTGTACAACTAGTATCAGTTATGCATATATTATGTAAAAGCAGCCTCATTAAATGTACTTTTTCAATTTACTCTATTTTTATTACAAATACTGCAATAGGCCTACCTTTCCCTTGAGAAGTATTAGAGTAGGTCTACTGTTGGGGGATACTTTTCATGTAATAGGGGGGTGAGTCAAGAAGCTAAGAGGGGTGGGCACCCCTGGTGCAACACATAAGATTTTTTAGAAAATAAATTACTGACGTGATGATCCTCATAAGGCACAAATTGCTGACTTATTGCCAAGGTCGAGATGACGCCACTTCCTTTAATACTGTGCAAAAATGTTTATCCTTTTCTTGTGATGACGAACACAGTTCCAACGTTCATATAAGCGAACTCTACTTTCTGGGATACCTCGGAAATCTGTAGGGCAAGGCATTTGATAATTTTGCATCTTTTTTATATGAAGGTAAAAAGGCAGCTTGAGTATAGCCTATATAAATGTGTATCATGAAATAATTGATTAAATAAGGGCAATTTGTTTTTGCATTTTTTTGTGTTGTTTTGTATTTTTTCGTCAGTTTCAAAAAGATAGGTCATTTTTTGGCAATTTTTAGGTTATTTTCGGCATTTTTACATCGTGTTTCAGTGGAGGTAGAGAGGAGCTTTTCCAGGTACAAATCGTTGCTTTCAGAAAACAGACAATCGGTTTTATTTGAGAATTTCCTCCAAGTGTTCATAGTTCATTTTAATTCAGGTTTATTGTAAACACTACAGCAGTTTGTCTTGCAGCAATAAGAATTTTTTCTTTATTTTTAAATGGCATATTTGCTAGGGAGAATTTGATGGGCATGCCAGTTCGGAAATATTTTTTTTCGTTAAGGGTGTCCAAGTAGTATAAATGTGTCCAGTGAGAGTTACAATGTACCCATTTCAGTATGGGAGGGAAAAGGACTTCTCTTTGCGGCTCGAGGCACAGCATTTGCATGGACACCGAAGACACTCCAAAACTAAGGCCTTCTTGCGGAGGATGTAGTTAACTGTTGTTTAAAAATATTAAGAGACCCTTTTCATATTGCACAACTATTTATATAATGTGAATTAGTTTTAAGTTTGCTTAATTGCTTAGCTGTTTTCTCTTTTGCAATGGATTGTTATTATTTATGTAAAGAGTTATGTAATTACTTCTGGATCTTTATGGTCTCCCAGTATGCTGACCAGATGTTCTCTTTAGAAAAAAAAAAAATATATATATATATACTTCTTTAGTAATAAAATAAGTGAGTTTTATGTTGTATAATCTTAGGCCTATAAAATAATAAAATCAGGTAAACCGATGTAACAAAGTGCCAGTATGCTTTTGTTTAATCAATAAAAAGTTAATTGGAATTATGATATGCAGATAATAAGTTATTTTTGTTATCGATTTCCGAGTTAAGCTGCAGATCGATTCATTAAGCAGGACTTAAGGAAGAACAAAGGTCTAAAGTTTGATACTCAACCTTAATTCAAACTCGTATACACTGATATAAGACATCACCAATAGGTTTCTTCCCATGGACGTTATAAATGCGTATACCAAGTTTCATGAAAATCCGATAAAGCGTATTTGAGTTATGGCGAGTACAGACACACGGACGGACAGATAGACAGACATTTTTCCGTCCCGCATACAATCTCATAAAGTACCATACTGGCACTTCATAATAATAATGATATGGCTTTATTGGATTCAGGGATCTCAAAACGGAATACTCGACGCCTAATTTATATCTATAGTAGGCCTACCTATGGTACTGGTGGAGAAAGTATTAACAGAATTAAAAGAACCTCTGTTTGTTGTCTTCTGCCAGGTGCTTTATCGACGTAGGTCGCTTCGACCTCCTCAGGGACCGGTGTGTGGTGCAGAACGACTGATTTACAAGTATTCCCAGCACTAAATATTTACTGCAAAACACGCCCCACAGGAATAACTGTCAGATCCAGTGACCACCATGTGCATTAAGATATGATAGGCCTACACTCTAATACTGGATAAGGTGAGAGAGCAGACACGTGCCATGCGACTTTTTAGGTAGATTTCGAAGATAAATCTACCTATTGCAATGGATACCATGTCATGACTTTCGAAAAATTATTTCATATCTTTACGTTTCATGCTTCCCTAAGTACGAAACCACCGCCCGTTAAAAAAAAATAAAAATTGATATATATATATATATATATCTTTACACGCTAGCGGCCGTAATTTTGAAGATATTTGAACCAAATTTTAATATGTTATTTCTAGGCCCAATAGTTCGGACAAGTTCGTTAATGAGCAAAATTGGCCCAAGGGGGTGGTCGGGGGAGGGGGTTGAAGTATAGAGGGGAAACTTTGTTTGAATAAATTGGAGTACTCCCTATGTAGTTCACAGTGACACCAACGATTCGGGGGTTTTGGGGGTACGAGTGGGGGTGGGGGGATGGAAATTCGAAATTTTTGAAACCACGTCTTGTGGGGTATCATTGAAAAGCTCTTGATGAGTACTCTACAAATCAATAACTAGTTTCTCGACAGCTCTCATTTAAGGCGAGATTTGAATGTTTGAAAAAGTGCTCTTTCCTCTTTTTTGCAATTATTATTGCGGGTTTCTCATGCCAAGGCTAAAGAAGAAGAGTGCTGCGCAGCGACAATAAATTAACCCAAAAGCACTTCGAAATCTACCTCAGCCTGTAGGCCTGCCTAAAGGGATTTTTCTTACTCAGATGATGATGAATTTGATGGTAAACTGATGTAACAAAGTGGCAGAATACTTTTGTTTAATCAGTGATAATTTCAATTATGATATGCAAAAAGTACTTTCTTTTTAAATCGACTTCCGAGTTAAGCTCCAGATCGATTCATTAAAGCAGGGTTTACGGCAGGACAAAGGTCTACTTTTTTAATCAGATTAAAAACGACTGGCGCCAGCAGAACTGTACAGATTTGTGATATTTGGATAATCGCACAATCACATAAAAATTACAAAAAAGACCCACATCAAATTGCCGACTATGGGGTTTGAACCAGGGACCTCCGGAATGTGAGTCCAAGACGTTACCATCTCGCTCAGTTTAACGGTCTAATTAGACGAACATAATTATGTGAAGGAATAGTGATATTTGTCAAAGTTAACTGTACTGCAACTTCCAAAGCCGTATATGAACACTCTAAAACAATATGTTGTCATGAGAACTGATTTGCATTTGATAAATTCTTTCTAATACATTACCATAAAAAAGGCACTAAACTGGGTACTACTCCGGTATCGGTCAACCGATTAGGTTCAATATCAAGAGGCTTCTTCCCATGGACGTTATAAATGCGTATACCAAGTCTGATGAAAATCAGATAAAGCTTATTTGAGTTATCGCGCGTACAGTCAGACCGACATTTTCCCGTACCCCCATTAAGTACCATTCTGGCACTTAATAACCACTATTCAAAAGTTTTGAGGGGGGGAAAAAATACTAGAATCACTGTGCGTTGCAATAATGATTAGTTGGAGCCAGGAGCAAAGGATTTGTGGGATGTAAGTCTGACCACTTACATCCTCTTTCTCTCATAGGAAATACATCTTATAGAGCAATCATCATTTAATAATTTTAACTGAAGAATTACAGTCTTATGGCCATAAAGTAAGCCATTTTAATAAATCGGGACAAAATCGTCACTTGAAAAAAAAAAGGGCACTTTGCGTCCCGACAAAGGTACATAAGATTCCCGGACAGACGGAAAAAAAAAAAAAGATTGCTCTGATCAAATCGGTACGAAAGGTAGGTCATATTAGCCAATTATCCACATCGTTTTCAGGCCGTATTCAAGCAGTAAACATAGGGAAACCCTCTTTCAGGGACGATTATTTTCGAAAAAGCAAAACTTTTAGCCGACCAAATCGACATTATGTTAGCAATACAACTGACTCTGACCGATATATTCAAGATGTGATACTTTAACTAAGTACAGTACTGTACAGTGTATTTAAAAAAAAAATTACATTTTTCATGATTTATCTGATTAATTAATGAATCTCCCTTTATTTTAACTCTATTTTGCTACATAGCATGTTAGGGCTATAGTTAATACATAATGTAATATAACATACAAACAAATCTTACTTTCTAGCAATAAGAGATACAATGATTGTAAACTTGAAATTAATTACTAGGCTTATCTGTCATCCAGCTAATATAAAACTATAAAACTTAAGGGCTATAGTAGAATACAGAGCATATACAGAACAATATCATTTCTAGCAGAAAGGCTTTGAGTGCAAGCTGACAAACTACTAATATTTACTTCCCTAATATAAACTATTAAATTGATACTAAGATTAGAAACTGTTTTAAACTATGATACCATTATTTACATTGATTTATGAATATATTGAACGTACTTTTGAAATTCATAAGAACAGCACTTCTTGTTAAATATGAAGTATAGCGGGTTTTCATAGCATTTACTGCAAGAATCTAAATGAAGTATTAACGTCAATCGTGCTCTTTCATATATACTACTACAACTCGAATAGCAGATGGTGTATTGTTTCTTTTTCTTCGTCGCATTTACACTGACAATCACTGGGGCCAATTTTGAATCTGTCTATCCGTTTGATTTGATTAATAAATCTGTTTGATTTATCCGATTATGCGGATATTTTATACCCGCGATCGGGTCCCAATTAATCCAGATAATTGGAGTTCAACTGATACAACTGAAGATCAAAGGGGGGAGCCAATGAATACGAAACAAGGAGCATAAGACTAATGAAGGAAATGGGAAAAGGTTCAGGAAAAGGAAAGAGGGAAATAAATATTGTGGTAATGACGGAGGTTGTAGAAGTAACATAAACCACGAGATGCGAGGAATCGATAAGTTTCAACATAAAAGCAACAGAGCTGCATCTAGGCAACCGCACCACACCTGAGCGTCTCTCTGGAGTTTTCCCGCCAGCACTCTCACGTTCCGAGAAAAAGCCTGGGTTTTTAAGCAATGCTAAGGTGAAAGTGTACAGTCGGTCAAATAAAAAACGTCGGGCGTTAATTTATAAAGTATCACGAACGAGCATATGCGCATGTACAGGAAGACTTAAGGTTAGGTTCACACATGCCTCTTGTCTATCCATGTATTTTCTTGATTATTTAGTCAGTTTTGTTCCAAAACAAACATGTATAGAAGGCTGTGGCTATATGCCTCAAATCCGCCATATTCTTGGTTGCAAATTTTTATAATATTAATAATTAATAGATTCGCGAGGAATATGTTTATTCAAGGAGCATTTTTTAAACATTTTATTTAATAATACCGGTACTTGTAGTGCAAAATCAATAACTTACGTTCAACTTCTGCAACCAATCTAGCATCGAAATACGTGGCCGGCCAAATCCACGTTTCCTATGAAAACTTCCGGTCGCATTATAGTGAAGTATCCACCTCTGAGCTGCTCTTTCATAAATATGGAACCTTCTCGCTGCTTCAGAGGCCGAAAAATGCAGGTCAATTACAACACTAACTACACTTTCTCTCACTTTAGCATTTGTATGTGGCGATGACACAAAGCAAAATGAATTATGACAATACATTACGTTGAATAGGCCTATCGTGTGTTGCGCTTTCCGCATTGTTCATTTTTCCCTCCTGTCGCATGGCCTCATATGTTCCGAGAATGGCCTGTATTTTATGTTTTTTATAGGAAACTTGTGAACTAATGCGTTAAAACTTAATTTTAACTGCATACGAGTCCCGACGTTTTTTATTTGACCGACTGTACTGTTCGTACCATTTTAAGAAAACCTCGTCCCAACCCATCATCTATCTACATAAGAATATAATAGCATTGTTCTCTAATCCGAAAATCTGCCCATACACCAACAAAGAACAGATGCTCTTGTAGTCGCGTGAGTTTCCCCAGTGTTGCCGCTGACATTCACCACTTCTCAAGTGAAGTAATTTGATGTGTATTTGGCAACATTGTACTGGACTGCAGACAAGTGTGGATACACCTAATTACCTTTCTATGCACTGATTGACAGGGCGAAGAGGATTAAGGCGGCAGCAGGTAGAGACAGTTCTTGGAAAAAAAAGTATTTAAAAGGTGGCACCCACAATATGTGATTTATTTGTTTGGATTTTCCCCATAAAGAGAATGCCACCAAGGTTAAATAAATTATAACCAGGGCCCGAATATTAATGACAGGTCATATTTTAACTGGAACATCACGAAAGTTGCCCACTAGTGCAGATATTCTGATCATGACTCCTATATTATAAAAACTGTATTTAAATGACTTTTTCCCCATTTTTAAATTTCAGGTATATTTTAGTATTCAATGTTATCATTTGATAATTTTTCGGCCATTTTACGGTCTTTCTCTTCACATTTCATATTTTTAGTCAATTAAAAAATATATAAAGTAATTATTATCTCATTTTTGTTGTTTCTCGCATTATATAGAGTTTTTGTGCATTTACTTACACTGAATATTGTCGGAATAAGCATAAATAAATAGATCTTGTTATAATTTTAATTTGGATACAGAAAGACGGAGTTTGCTGTATGCATTTAAGAGCTTGTAAATCCTGCTTAATTAATCAATTTGGATTAATTAATTTGTAATTTGGATTAATGCTTACTCGGTATCTATTAAAAAAAAAACAATTTTCTGCATATCATAATTGCAATTATCGCTGATTAAACAAAAGCATTCTGGCCCTTTGTTACATCAGTTTACCTGATTTTATTTAATTTAACAACAAAATTGTCCTATCAGCACACATTAAAATAAATAGGCAAAAACTATGTTTAGGTCTTCCAGTTATACAGTAGTAGCATATTATACGCCCAAGAGGAACCGTTGCTATCGCGACTCGGTAAAAGGATTAAAACTTCCTGACACATAAATAAGGGCATGCAATAAAGTGATGCAGAATATAGCCTGGTCCATCTTATCTGTAACCCAGTTTCTAGTTGGCAGACAGGTCGCTAGAGGTCAGCAGGTAATGTTGTCATAAATATAGTTGAATGGCTGCCTAGTACAGTCCCCTGCAGTTCTCATATTTTCTCCACTCATATTATTAGGGATTCTATTTTACAGTGAACAAAAATGTTAAAATTCGGTACAAGATTTAATTAACTTCCGAGTTATTCTTGATTAAAACCAAATACATTTATGGTTCATGTGGATGATATATTGCATATTATTGCAAAAATATCAAACCCCCTTGGACCCAAGTCATGTAGATTATGGATATACCACGCACCGATTTTAAATTACACATAATACATTAAATTTATAGAAAAAAAAACTTTATATTTAAATAAGTTCAGCGTTCTCGATTCCCGATGCCATGCACGATTTCCCCTATAGCTTTATACCATTACAAATATGCTATGCGATTCTATGTAGGCCGGACAGGGAGAAAGTTCAATTACACCCTGTATAGGCTGAGGAAGTTACGTGTTTCACATTAGATTATTTTTAGTTATTTACACTTACGTCTGTCATAACTGCCAAATAAAAAATTACTTGGTTTATCGAACATGTATTAATATGCACATTTTATATTTGTTTGACTTTCGATTGTTTTATCATATAAGTCCTCTTAAAAATGCCCCTCTAAAGATAGAGATTTGCCTAGAAAAATCGAATTTCATTGAGAACACACAAAATTTAGCATTTTATTCGTAAATGTAAAAAGACAATATTTCGGTCCAGGAGTGTTTGAAACAAAAAAATAACTCACGTTGTCAATGATAATGGCCACAATTCACTCACGAAAACTAGGTATCGCTAACCATAATGAACTGAATACTTTTTGAAGTGAAACTTCTTTACCCGCGGTAGGGGTAAATCGAGAGCTTATGTAACGTTCAAAATCGTCACGAAATTAGTGACGTGTGACGGAATGGACTGCACAGAAAACAATCAACTCAATGATTAGGCTTATCCAAAATTTAAAAAATCTAAATTTAAAAAATCCAAAATTTAAAAAGTCTAAAAATCCAAAATTAAAAAATCTAAAATAAAATAAAAACAAATAAAAAGTCAAAGATTCAAAATTTAAAAAATCCAAAATTAAAAATTCCAAAATAAAAAAAATAAAAGATAAAAAATTTTAAAAAATCCAAAATTTAAAAAGTCCAAAAACCCAATATTAAAAATGCCAACAATCCAAAATTGATGAAATCCAATAATCCAAAATTTTAAAAATCCAATAATCAAAAATTGTAAAAATCCACTAATTAAAACAAGTTTCACTTCTGTCGCGTGGCGTTCCACGAACACTTTTTTTATTTTTATTTCTGAAGAAAAAATTAGCGTCGAGGAGTAAATTTGTTGGAACCGAACTCCTGACTAAATATAAAAAAAATTTGCCAGGCCATAGGGTCAGGAAAGTTGAGAAACTACTGCATCTTCATCCATCACTTTCTTTACGCACTAAGTTTGACTACACAGTGTTTTGTTAGACTTTGACATCACGATGTTACCTAGGTTTCATGCCCACATAAAGCAGGTCGCAGGTGGGTCACATATAAAAACATTATTACACACAAACATGGCACACACTGCAGGGATGCTTACAGCAAATACATTCAATCCATTAATCGTATTTCAGGGACTCCATATGCAGTATAGCGCAACTTTGACAGGCTTTATAAACTGTAAAAAAAGCTAGCGAGTTTAAATATAATTTTGAATGCCGTTCCAGGGCCCTGTTTCATAGAATTTGCTAATAATATTAGTTAATAATATCATAACTTATAATATTATTTATTAGTTAACAAAATTGTTTCATAGAGATATGTACACTACTCATAAAATCTCTTCACTGATATTATTAGTTCATTAGTCAGCTGATTGATTTGGAGGTTATGTCTGGATTGTTCTTTGTTTCTTTTTCCCTTCTTAGTCTTTCTGTCAATACTATTTCAAAGCAGCACGGCCTACATATCTATATTAATAAAAGGAAGTGTCTGTCCTCCGTCTGTCTGTCCGCGATGCCCAGCGAAATCTACTCAACGCAGAGATCTGAAATTTTTTACATAGGCGGACTAAAGGGTCGGAATGTGCACCTCGAAGCCGGAATTTTAATTTTCGCTTTCGTTCGTGAGTTATGAGTGAAAAACTGGCAGAAAACATGCATTTTTTTGCGTTTTAGAAGCATCAGTTTCAGTAATAAATTTCAATATCAAATCACTTACAGATGGCTTTGGCTATTTTTGTCATCATACCTCATACCTTGGAAATAAAAGCAACGCGATCGCTTGATTTTGTTAATCCATCCTAGACGATCCATTTGTTTAGAGTGTCAAGGCCCACAGACATATGACATTTTCAACCTACACGGAAGAAGGATAATCAACCCTAAATATGGTCAAACATTGTTCGATTTGAACGAAACTCACTATACAGGGGTTTTCTGGGCCAAGGAACTCGAATCTGATGTTGCTTTTACCAGGGGACGCTACCTAATCGTGGAATGCACTCCACGTGATTTAGGTGTTAATAATTATAATGATTTAACTATGATCTTAATTTTTAGTTTTTAATTTTTGAAATAATTATCGCGGGGGAAGCCGCGGGCACATGCGGCACATGCTGTTTGTCTGTCTGTCCACGATGCCCATCGAAATCTACTGAACGCAGAGATCTGAAATTTTAAAGATAGATGGGCTGAAAGGTGGGCGAATGCTCCTCGAAGCCGAATTTTTAATTTTAGCTTTCGTTCGCGAGTTATGAGTGAAAAACTGGCAGAAAACGTGATTTTAGCGCTGTCGAAGCATCAGATTTCAGTAATACATTTCAATGTCAAATCAATTGCAGTTGGCTTTGGCTATTTTTGTCATACCGTGGAAATAAAAGCATCGCGATCGCTTGAATGTTGTAAGCCCACGCTGGTCGATTCATTTGTTTAGAATGTCAAGGCCCGTAGACATATGAAATTTTCAACCTACACGGAAGAGGGATAATCAACATAGACCTAAATATGGTTAAACATCGTTCGATTTGGACGAAACTCACTATACAGGGATTTTCTGGGCCAAGGAACTCGAATCTGAGATCGCTTTTACCAGGCGACGCTATCTAATCGTGGTATGTAATTCACGTGATTTAGGTGTTAATAAATATAATGATTTAACTATTATGCTCTTAATTTTTAATTCTTGAAATAATTATCGCGGGCTATCGCTTGATTTTGTAAGTCCATCCTGGACGATTCATTTGTTTAGAATATCAAGGCTCGAAGACACATGAAATTTTCAACCTACACGGAAGAGGGATAATCAATATAGGCCTAAATATGGTCAAACATTGTTCGATTTGGACGAAACTCACTGTACAGGGGTATTCTGGGCCAAGGCACTCGAATCTGAGGTCGCTTTTACCAGGCGACGCTATCTAATCGTGGTATGTAGTCCACGTGATTTAGGTGTTAATAAATATAATGATTTAACTATTATGCTCTTAACTTTTAATTTTTAAAATAATTATCGCGGGCGAAGCCGCGGGCACATGCTAGTATCTTCATAAATGTAACAAATAATAACTAGCTCTAAGAAATGAATAAATCTGCCAGGCACTTATTGAAGGTAGCAGTAGGCTTATGTACTAAAATCTAACCTCAAGTCCTAAAAACTTATGACAAAAATTCCTTTGATAGAGTATGTAAGCCTTTTCTAAATTGATAATTACCTCAGACTTTTCATTTTTCACAAATTTAAGATCACGAAATCTATATCACATGGGTTTGAGAATAAGTTATCAGTCCAAAAGCACTTAAAGAAAAATACCTAACATTACCAGTAAATTTTATTAGTTCTGCAGTCTACTACAGTTTACTAATAATTTAGAGCCATGAAGCCATAATTAATATTACTAGCTAATATTGTTATGAAACAGAAGACTAATAATAATAATAACTGATATTATGTATTTGCTAATAATAAAATGAGTGTCAAAGTTCCATAAAACAGGGCGCAGGAGAAAAAATGCCTGCGGTTTTGTCATACATCCCAACGAGAGATTTTGCGAGATCTCCGGAAAGGAACTGAGGAGGATACAGTAATATCTGCTCTTCATGGATCGCTCAACATATTGCGATCACGAGCTTCTGGAGTTTAAAAATATCTGTTTTGTTTTTGAAACAACAGTTGCCACTTGTTACGTTTTATAACTTCATGTGAATACTGTTCTTTTTTACTGTGTCCAGTGTGGCAATGTACAAATGTGAAAGAGGTTGCTTTTCTTCCCCAATAATAAAAAATACAATACATAAACAACAGCTGGATGTAATCTTACCTTTTGTGCTGCGACTAGGACCTTGTCGAGGAAACGAAGCCACTCGAAGACAAAGACAGGCCTCTTGGCTTCAGGGATTTGCTTGAGGGCCTCTTCATTCAGGGTGAGACTGTGGCTTAGCTCCATCATCATGGCAGCCAGTCTGTAACAAATTAAACACAACTAGTAGAGCTATGATAAGAAAGATCCTTAAGGAGCCTATGACAAAAACCGATGATAAACAGCTGACAATTTAAATAGCTTTGCTTGTTGAAAATTCAGTTGGGGTTGAATTTATTTTTTCATTCCACATAAAGGGATATTTTACATGCACACACATAAAAACACACCCATTCATGTTTCTGAAAACAGTATGTTTGGATTGAGGGAACCTCAAAACGTGTATTTATGTTAACTCCGAATTTCGGGGTTCCTCTGCCCGTACCATAGGTAGTATTGTGGAAGTATTGTGTTCAACCCCCACAGTAGCGTGGCCAGAAAATAACTTCGGGGAGGGTCGAGAGTGCCGGGGGGTTTGGGGGGTATGAATAATGAAAATCACATTTTACGCCATTTTGGCACTAAAAAAAGTAGTTAGAAAATTTGTTTACTATACTCTAAGACATGGCAACTTAAACAAGCAATCGTTAGCTAAGTTATAAAACGTATTACTATTTATAAGAAAAGTTAAATAACACATGGAACAGTGGAAATAACATACCTACATTTACAAATTCAGTATTTTATTATTAAATAAAATAATTAAATATTTGACAAAATGGAGCTTAAATAACTACAACACTAATCTAATAAAAAAAAAAGAATTTTAGGTTTTGGTTTTGGGAGAGGTCCCTACGCCACTGAACCCCGAAATTCGGAATTAACATAAGTACACTTTTTTAGGTCCCTGAATCCAAAAATACTATTTTCAGAAACATGCATGTGTGCGTTTGTGTGTGTGTGCGCGCGAGCGCGCATGTGAATCGCCTAGCTCCAGAACGGAAAATCGTATGAAAACATTTTGTATGTAAGTTAGGTACCTTTCGGGAATGTGAAACGAAGATTGGTGATTATCTCTTGTCCAGTTAACCGAGTAACAGTTAACCAGATAACTGGATACTGATGTCATTTTATCCACTTATTTATAATTATCCAGATAATTTTCTCGACCACTTTTGAACTGTTCTACCCACTAGTACAAATTTCCACGGTTCGTGCAACTTTCACCACAGACTTTAGTCATTCTAGAGTATATATTAGCTGGTTTTTCACCTTCAGCAATCAAAAAACGAATCACAGAGTTAAAGGAATTAACTTCAGTGGAATTGTCTGGATAACCGACACAAAAATCTACATAATTGCAAATAATATCCAGTTAATTATGTGTTAATATAAAGTTAACTGTTTTATCTTCTCTGCAATTAATTGTCTGTGCAGTTATTTATCACAGCACTAATGGACAAAGTATAAATGGAACCCAGTACAGTCTGTAATGTCGGCTCATAAAGGTAATATGAACTTAAGCTATCTATGGTGGTGGGGTGGAACTAATGCCAGTATGCTTGCAGTATGACATTTAAAGGTTAGTTTGACGGCATTGCTCCCGTATTATTGTCAGTCGCTCTATTTACAAAATAATCTAAGGATTGCTACAAATCCCGAAATTTAATAAAGGACGCACAACATCTTAAATAAGTTCCTCTACAGAGTGGAAGGCGTAAACCTGTAACTGTGCAGCTTTTAACAGTTTATCCCTTAGGTAAAAACAAACAAACAAACAAAAACCAATGGGCCTACCGTATTTGAACCAAGCCCGTGGCGGATTTGCTCACAGGCGCATCAGGCGCGCGCCTGGGGCCTCAAAATTCTCTAAAAAAATATATATATATATTTATTTTTCGTAATAAAAATAATAATTTAGCAATATTCCCTAAATCAAAAAGACAAATGAATAACACGTTTTGCGGGGGCAATGTTGTTACAATGATCATTGTAAACCTCTGTTCATAAAAAACAAAATTTTGACAGGCATTAATCAGTATACATACATACATATATATATATGTATATATATATATATATATATATACGTTTAGGCCTTCTTCTCCCCATCACTATCAAAGGGGGTGTGAGGATTTCATAATATTCGAAGGGAGGCGTCAACTGAAAAATGCTGGGAACCAACGAATTACAGGGACTAAAATTCACACTTGAAATTCCTTGCCCTGCGAGATTACATTTTTGACAACATCCTGTACCAGGATCGCCAATATCGCTGTGTGCAGCTGCTATACAAACTATCGTGGAACACGCCAACCAGAGGAAAATTAAGTAATTATTGGGTTTCATCCGGTAGTATTGCGAAACTTATGAACTGCACGGGCAAACCCATTCGACACGCCACAACTTCGTGTAATTTACGAGTACGAATGTGACTGCTTACACTCACGCTTTCCCAAGTAGTATTTGGGTGCTTCTACCAAAATTAAAATTTGAATGATAGATATCATGTTCTTTCTTTCTTTCTTTCTTTCTGTCTTTATCGTAGTTTCACCCTCTCCCTTTTATGATTTAAGCGACCCAAGCCGCCCGGGCCTTACAGGGCCGCGACCTGTCGGGAGAGGGATTATCTTTGGATCACATACATACTTTTTTGACCAGACAAGGACATGGAGGGCCTTCCCGGATGAGTGATCAGCCCAATGCCGGGAACACCTCCGAGACAACACGAACACATAGGACGAGACACACCATTCACACACACACTCACTCCAAACAAGGCGAGGATGGGATGAAGATGATAATGACGGCCAGATGATATCTGGGGACCACAAGGGCCTAAAGTTACCCGACATTTGTCTCAAAGGTGAGGAAAAACCCCAGAAAAAACCTCACCTAGGTAACTTGTCCCGACCAGGAATCGAACCCGGGCCCGCTGCGTGAGAGGATTGGACGCATCCCCTGAGCCACAGCGGTGGACAGATATCATGTTATGATTGACAAATTTCATATTTCAAGTGGTATAAGTTAATCAGTACTGTGGAGAGGTTCCGCCTAATATATATATATATATATATATATATATATATATATATATATATATATATATATATATATATATATCTATATATAGATATATATATATGGAAGCTGAAGAAGAGAGCATTCATGAATACAGTAATAGGCTAATGAATAATCAAGTCTGCTAATTTTATGAGGAAAATGCTTTGTCCTGACTGACTGACAGAGAATCAACGTAGAGCCTTAACTATAATAGTTAGAGACTTGGAATCTTAACAGTACCTTGTCAATGAAAGGTAAAGGGATTTAAAATGCATTAAAGAGTTGTTATTAATCAAGCAGAGTAATTTCTCTCAAGAATGTTAATCAAACGTACATTTTACTTATGTGTTAGACTATAATGGAAACGTGGGTGGTGTGACTGAACTTTGAACCTGTATGACTTCTTTCTTCTTGTTGATAATTTATCGCTATTATTGATTTACTTTCAGAAGTCCAGTGAATGTAAACAATACACTTGTATCATTCCGCCCGTAACGTCATTTGATTAGTCACGTGTTACGTCAGTTTTCTCCTTCCATACGTGGTCTACATGTGATGCCAAATACTTTAAAAACAAAGACTTCATTATTTTGTTGTTCAAGCTTAAGGGGAGATGGTGGCAGAAATCATGAAAAAATCACAAAATTTTATTTCTTTATTTTTAAGTACAGTCGGTCAAATAAAAAACGTCGGGCGGTATTTGATTAAGTATCACGAACGAGCATATGCGCATGTACAGGAAGACTTAAGGTTAGGTTCACACACGCCTCTTGTCTATCCATGTATTTTCTTGATTATTTAGTCAGTTTTGTTCCAAAACAAACATGTATAGAAGGCTGTGGCTATATGCCTCAAATCCGTCATATTCTTGGTTGCAAATTTTTATAATATTAATAATTAATAGATTCGCGAGGAATATGTTTATTCAAGGAGCATTTTTAAGATTTTATTTTATAATACCGGTACTTCTAGTGCAAAATCAATAACTTACGCTCAGCATCTGCAACCAATCTTAGCATGGAAATACGCGTCCGGCCAGATCAACGTTTGCTATGAAAACTTCCGGTCGCATTATAGTAAAGTTTCCACCACTGAGCTGCTCTTTCATAAATATGGAACCTTCTCGTTGCTTCAGAGGCCGAAAAATGCAGGTCAATTACAGCCCTAACTACACTTTCTCTCACGTTAGCATTTTTATGTGGCGATGACACAAAGCAAAATGAAATATGACAATGCATTAAGTTGAATATCGTGTGTTGCGCTTTCCGCGATGTTCATTTTTTCCCTCCTTGTTCATATTTTCCCTCCTGCCGCATGGCCTCATATGTTCCGAAAATGGCCTGTATTTTGTGTTTTTTATAGGAAACTTGTGAACTAATGCGTCAAAACTTTAATTTTAACAGCATACGAGTCCCGACGTTTTTTATTTGACCGACTGTACATCATATCATTGGGAAGGTTATCCCAAAGTTTCATTTTGAAATTCAAAATAAAATAAATGTGGTACCAGCTGCTCAAGGATATAAAACGATATAGCGGCGGATTATAAAATAAATCGTCGTTGAGCAGCTGGTATCACATCTATTTTATTTTAGGGCTAGAAAGTTAAAGGAAAAATCTTCTTCTTTTCGAGTATCCGATGATTACGCCTAATAAAACATGTTCATCTTGGGTCACTGTAGGCCAGAACATTTTTAATGCCAATTTTTTGCGTTTTTTTCTTATTGCTCCACCTATTTTAGACCTTAACGGCTTTCTTGAGGTACAAAGTTACATAGCCCGTTAAGTTAGTAGCCTATAAAGAAACTTGGTCTACTCCTATTGCTGAATTCAGTGTAATATTTTCAGAAATTATATAATTTTTCAAGGGAAGGGGTGGTTTGTTTGAATTTTAACGTTGACTGCGTTACTTTCCGGGTTGAACTGGGTATGTGTGCGAAATTTCGTGCATATTACTCAAAGTATGTAGATTTGTACAGGGAACATACATACCCACCAGGCTTTAAAACTTAGTGCCCGAACCCACAGAGGGAGATGATTCCAGTTACCAACAACCTGAGTATAGGGGGTGGAGGGTGATTGCGTAGGCTGATAAGACAGTCATTGATAGTAGTACTGAGAAGTCAATGCGCTCGTAGTACGATGCCTCTCAAATTGGTCAACAGTGTACCTTGTCATTGTGCGTGTTTATAAATTTATAATACGTGTTCGGAATACCGAAAGTAAAGTATTCTAAAACGCAAACATATATTGAAACATTTGGGAGGGACTATTACACACAAACAGGAGAACATATCGTTTTGCATGCTTGTAATGTGAGTTTAGAGAATGAGAAGTTATTTTGTGGTCTTCCTATACCTGTAATCCGCTTTGTTTACTATCACGTGAACAAGCATATGGTAGCTAGCGCATACGCCGAGCAAAGTCTGTACAGTACAGTTGCTGTTAACATATTCGATCGGGCACTAAGTTTTAAAGCCTGATACCCACATACACACTTTCGATTTCATGCTATAGGTCTAAACCCCTATAATACCTAAAGGTAAAAAGAGTTTTTAGTTTTCGGATATTCAATAAATAACTAAACATAAATATAGGTTATATTTCCCATAACTTTCATGATCACTGCTACTCACAAATATACGTAGGTTACCAATGAATATTCTTTAATTGAAACGAGACAACTGACCTTTTCGGACTCGTTCCCCTCAACATGAATTCCGCATTCTTATTTCCACTACTTTTATCATTTTACTGTAAATTATGACTGCAACTAGAGAAAACAATATTACGGTCTGCATTATAAACTTCCTTGTTCTTCATTTTGTTTATCAAACAAATGACAGAGAAACAAATGACTGAAGAAAACATCACTGCTACTTGGATACTACTTCTAAACCGCTGATTTGAAGGAATGCTGCCAACATTGACAAATTAGACTTATGTTATGCTATACTATGCTCCCTAAAATACATGGGTAATTCACTCACATATTGATCAACTTGAAGTTTGGCAAACTTATTGCTTCTAGCATGTAAACAGTGGAAAAATTCCAAAAGGTTGAATTTTTTAATTTTTTATCCCCGTAAAAATTCAAAATGTGGGACGCAATCAATCCAGATCTTACTTTGGAGATCTTTATGGCTAAATAGAAAGTGGTATCATAAAACCGACTGCACTAGGTGTAACGGATTTTGAGAGGTATGTTATTTATTGCATGTAAAGTACGTATAAATAACTGACATTTATTGGCAACCAGGTTATTGCCAACAACTTGTTGGCCCACTTGCAATATACCCTTAAAAAATATTTAAAAAAAACTTTGGTCCTATGATTGTATGTTGTATCCCAATCGGTTATACTTTAGATGCACCTACTTTTACAGGTAAATTTTGTACATTTTCCATACAATATGTAGCCTAATGTCTGACACACTTCGAGGACAGCTACAATAATACAATTTGACATGCATATCGGCAAAACCAACTGCCACAAAGGTGCCCAGTTTGATTATTCTAGGTGCCCTATAAGTACAGAAAAATTAAAAGAATATCTGAACTGGATACCCATAATGCCATTCACATTTACAACATTCTAAATGCTTGGACTTCATCTCCTATATAGGATAACTCTGAAAATAGCATTTTTAGATTCAGGAGACTTCAAAACGTGTACTTATTAAAAACTAAACATGTTATTTTGGGGTCGAACACAATACTTTCTCTACCTATAGAACATATTTTACGGGTAGAGGAAGTAACACAATTTACGGGTAGAGGAAGTAACATATTAACTACAGTATGGTCTAAGCTTAAAAAAACAGTGTTATGAAATGCTTGCCTGTAAATGTCGCTCACTGTAATAACCGGATATAGTAAGGGCAATTAAATCACGGAGGATGAAATGGGCTGGACATGGGGGAGGAAAGATATCTCAGAAGTACTGACTGGGAGAGCAGAAAGGAAAAGTCCACTTGGAAGACCTAGACGTAGGTAGGAGGACAATATTAGAATAGATTTAAAGGAAGTCGGATTTGCGAGGGATGATTGGATGGAGTTAGCGCAGAATAGGGTTGAATGGCGGGCTTAGGTAAGCGCGACAATGAACCTTCGGGTTCCATAAAGTAGATAATAATCCTTTAGCTTGCTTAGGAATTGTCTATTAACATTGAGTAAGTAAGTATGGTCTATGATGGCCATGAAAGGATCCAAATTATGGAATTCGATGATGGATGTGTAAATTATTCCAGGTAATCCAGGACCCGGGACCGAACCTGTTGCAGAAAATCCGGGATGGTTGGAGTGCATACCTGGGATATGGTATTATGACGGCTACAGCAGTAGTGTTGGGACGAGCAGCATCTTGCTTCATTTTGAACACCAGCACGTAGCATCTCCTCAGCAAACGCTTGAGGAAGATCCTGAGTCTGTGTAGGAGATCTCCACTGCACACCACGTACCACATCACATAACTGGCGTAGTTCATAATGTTCAGGTCACTAGAAATTGTATTTTTCTACGTACTGTTACAATTTGCTCGAATTTCCTCAAAAACACAAGTGCCTAAAGAAATCAAGCTATCTCTTTAAGCAATGTCATTAATTTTACGCACAAAAAATGCATCTGACTTCAGCATGTTCTGACGGCCATGAAATCGTTACCGCATAACCTCTCTAATTTGAAATATTTATTAAGTGCCAGAATAATACTTTATGAGATTGTATGGGGGACGTAAAAATGTCCATCTGTCTGTTCCCGCGGTAACTCAAATACGCTTTACGGGATTTTAATGAAACTTGGTATACGCATTTATAACGTCCGTGGGAAGAAGCCTGTTGATTTTGGATTAAATCGGTTGACCGGTACCGGAGTAGTGCCCAATTTAGTGCCCATTTTATGGTAATCTCTATATATATAAAAGGCTTTGTCCTGACTGACTGAATGAATGACTGACTGAATGACAGGAATCAACGTACAGCCTAAACTATAACAGGTAGAGACTTGGAATTTTGACAGTACCTTCGTTTCATAATGTAGGTGCTCACTAAGAAAGGATTTTGAAAAATTCTGATTCTAAATGCCAAAAATTAAATGTTTTTGAAAATACTTAATCCCTTTTTACATAGAATTATCAATTCCAAATCACAGAATATATTGTTGCCAAATGGTATCAGGTGTGCTTGGAAAAAACAATTGAAATGCACTTTTGACAAATAAGAGAAGTTATCAAAATAATTCATGTTATAAATAAATATTACAGAATGAAATCCACTAAAATAATGGAATCACATAACTTTCTCTACCCTGGACATAGAGAAAACAAAACGAGGTATGGTAATGTGTATATTATTATATTATATCGCAGGTTTTTTGGAGAGAAAAGTATGAAAATGATAATGCTTTATGAGTGGGAAATTTCCCGCCTCGATATTACAATTTTATGTTACAGGAATTTCTGTTTCTTCTTATTTAAACCTATACCAGGCTTGCTGTGCACTGTACAAGCGATGGGATGCAACATTCTAGATCCTCTATGAGCCATAAAAAACTATATCAAGTGTTTTCTGAGGGAATAGTTTGAGTGTAATAAGTCGTTCTTCCTATTTCAAATTATAAATGCCTATATAAGGACCTAGAATTTAAAATTGAAAATCCTTCATAAGCTAATTTCCAATTACAAAATACAAAACCCGGGCGACGCCGGGTCTTTTAAGCTAGTACAGTATAAAGAATTAATAAATGCACATCAGTTCTCATGACATACATATTGTTTTACAGTGTTCATATAAGGCTTTGGAAGTTGCAATACAGTTAGCTTTGACAAATAACACTACCCACATTTCCTTCACATATGCTTATCAGCATTCTGGCACTTTGTTATATCAATTTACCTGATTTTATTTACTGTAAATTCAGATCTATCATAGATTAAAAGTGTATGATACATGTTTCTAACCTTTTGGGGGATTTTAAAAGATACACTTTAAATATTTGGACTATTGGTTGCTGGCTTATGACTACTGCTGTTAAGCAATCATACCATAGGTACTGTTTTTGTTATATGTACTTTAGCACAGTAATTTTGTAAATAAGTATGTTATCATAAGTAATACCACGAGAGATCTATCTTGAGAAAATCCGAATATCGAATTATATTTGTTGTGACTATTTAGCGAATACTTACAGAGTTAAGCATGTAAAGAGTAATAAAAAGAAACTATGATGCCGGTTGTCGACCAAGAGCTAAGCTAAGTTAGTTTAGCTTAGCTCACATACAGTGCGGGATTTCATATATAGCTGTGCCGACAAAACTACATATGAAATCCGGAAAAACTATATATGAAATCCCTCACTGTATGTGAGCTAAGCTAAGCTAAGTTAGCTTAGCTCTTGGTCGACAACCGGCATGAAAATGATTGAAATTATGTTATTTGTGTCATTCTGGTGTCATTGTAAGCGAGATAGACTTTGGCGAAAAAATGGATGTATTGTAGAATATATCGATCGTCGCGCCATCGTCGATAGTTACGCTTCGTGCGATTGTCATCAGCTGTGAGCTATTGTATTTTTAAGGTTAATCTCATTGCTAAAATAATGTAGTGTTTAATCAATCACAGTAATTTTGTAAATATGTTTTAATTAAAGAGTACCAACATTTTAGTATGTAACTTAACTAGCATGTGCCCGCGGCTTCACCCGCGATAATTATTTCAAAAATTAAAAATTAAGAGCATAATAGTTAAATCATTATATTTATTAACACCTAAATCACGTGGACTACATACCACGATTAGATAGCATCGCCTGGTAAAAGTGACCTCAGATTCGAGTTCCTTGGTCCAGAAAACCCCTGTATAGTGAGTTTCGTCCAAATAAAACAATGTTTTACCATATTAGGGCTTACAACATTCAAGCGATCGCGAAAGTTTAATTTCCAAGGTATGGCGAAAGTTTAATTTCCAAGGTATGACAAAAATAGACAAAGCCAACTGTAATTGTCAAACATCCATTTCATTTAAGCCTCCTGACTATTCTTCCAAATTATTATTTTCTGAATTTAACGTTTTCACCATAGACCAAATATACAAGTACGTCATACTGGATTATTTTCATAAACATCGTGACAATTACAAGTCAGAATCTCACGTATATAACACGCGAAGGAATCAATTTAATTTATTACTTGAACCAAAAAATGTTACAACTGCTGGAGCTAAGCACTGTTCACGTTTTGGCCCAAGACTATTCAATTCATTTATTACCAACCATCCTGATCTAAATAGCTTAAACAACAAACAATTTAGGTCTAAAATTAGAAAATTTATATAATTATTACTTCTGTTATCTACTAATACTGTTATAACATTTTTCATATTAAACTTTAAAATTTGAATAGAACTTAATTTCTTTATTTTTTACTAAAATTTGAACAAATAAATTGTTATGTATTATTGTTGTATTGCTTCGTACCTTTGTATTGTAAATAGAACATGTTCTAACCTTTCATACATAACATCTTGTCATACTTCTCCAAATTATGCATTTTTTTTTAAAGTAATTGTTTAGTATAAGTATTTCTAATATATAACTGAACCACCCCCGAACACAAGCTCTGCTTCTTCGGGGGGTGTATCAACTTTTGTATATATTTTTCGTGTACTTTGGACTAATAAATTGTAATTGTAATTGTAATTGTAATTTAATCCAAACCCACCTGATACAACTGGCAACAATATGTTCTGTGAATTTGTTTGGATAATTCTGTGTAAAAAGGGGTTAAGTATTTTCAAAAACATTTGATTTTTGGCATTTAAAATAAAAAAATTTCAAAATCCTTTCTTAGTGAGCACCTACATTATGAAACGAAGGTATTGTCAAAATTCCAAGTCTCTACCTGTTATAGTTTAGGCTGTACGTTGATTCCTGTCAGTCAGGACAAAGCCTTTTATATACAGAGTGTTAATGAATAACACCGAAATATTTTACCTGTGTATAGAGGGGACATAGACAAGCAATTTTTATTAGGAGATTTTTGCTCTATGGATTCAATTCTTCCTGTTATAACATAAAATCTCCCAAGGATATGCACGCCACTGACTTCTAATACTTGAAATGATGGGAAACAAAGGAACAGTGAATATTGTGTAGTGGTCGGGAAAATTGTAAAAAATGACGATCGATATCTTACAACTCTGAGGGAAAAAAAGACAAACGAAACATTTTTGTTAAGTCTGGAATTAGGAATAAAAACATAATGCAGTGGCGGGCAATCATGTGATTAGTCAGTAAATTTTGCAGATTATGAAAATTCTTAATTATGGTATAGCTGTTGATGAATTATTAAGAATCAGGTTTTTATCGATCACTAGGAAGGCATGAAGTCAATTTAATGCAAATTTTAACCCTATTTTGCTCAATTATTGAGTTATGAGCACCAAATTTTAAGGACTTTAATGCCCTGTAGCATACACATTTTACGTCATAGAGCAAAAATGTCCTAATAAAAGTTGCTTGTCTATGTCCCCTCTATACACAGGTAAAATATTTCGGTGTTATTCATTAACACCCTGTATATAGAGAAGAGAAGAAGAGATTAACAGTGTTAATATTGAAGCAATCCTGCAAATAAATAGAGTCAAATTTGATGTTTTTGGTTTAACTGACTTTTTGAGGGTCTAATTACACTACGCAATTACAAATAGAAAAAATCAGCTGCAATATCTCCATTTGTAGAAATCGATCGAGGCTTTTCGGCACTACACCCGTCATCAAGAGCTTGATCAAATGTCTTTATCGCACGTTGTAAACCTTATCTAAAACCAGCATGCCTATTCTAATTCAATTCGTACAAAACTGATAGGAGAATTATATCGCATAAATCCATTGAGGTAAGAACGTTTGGTAACGCAACAGATAAACGCACACATACACAGGGATATTACGAAGGAAGGCGCTTCTTCATTCTCCCGGAAGTTCCGGTGGAGGCGCGAGATAAACACACACTGCTCTCCACCAACAAAAACCCCTTCCCAATTCCACCCCTTGCGCAGGCGCCCATCCACAACCACCTTTAAGTATCATGCTTAGCGACAACTGTTGATTTTAATACACCTAAATCAGTTAAGGCAAGGGTTCTCAAACTTCCTTTATTCAAGGACCCCTTAAATTATTAATGTTGTCATTGCGGACCCCTAAAAAATTACCCTTTACTATTTTTACTAATTTTGTAGTAATAACCATTTGAAATATATTTAATTCAAAACGAAAAGCTATAGGATAGAAAAAGAAAGCAGTCTGTTTGTTTTGAAACATTTTCTATTTTTAGGTAGATTTCGAAGAAAAATCTACCTATTGCAATGGATACCATGTCATGATTTTCGAAAAATTCTTTCATATCTTTACGTTTCATGCTCCCCTAAGTACGAAACCACCGCCCGTTCAAAAAAAAATTTTGTGATATTTATATATATATATTTATATCTTTACACGATAGCGGCCGTAATTTTGAAGATATTTTAACCAAATTTTAATATGTTATTTCTAGGCCCAATAGTTCGGACAAGTTCGTTAATGAGCAAAATTGGCCCAAGGGGGTGGTCGGGGGAGGGGGTTGAAATTTTAAATCATTTTTATCTCGGCCCCTATGAAGTATAGAGGGAAACTTTGTTTGAATAAATTAGAGTGCTCCCTATGGAGTTCACAGTGACACCAACGATTCGGGGGTTTTGGGGGGTACGAGTGGGGTGGGGGGTGGAAATTCGAAATTTTTGAAACCACGTCTTGTGGGGTATCATTGAAAAGCTCTTGATGAGTACTCTACAAATCAATAATTAGTTTCTCGATAGCTCTCATTTAAGGCGAGATTTTAATGTTTGAAAAAGTGCTCTTTCCTCTTTTTTGCAATTATTATTGCGGGTTTGTCATGCCAAGGCTAAAGAAGAAGAGTGCTATGCAGCGACAGTAAATTAAACCAAAGCACTTTGAAATCTACCTCAGTCTGTAGGCTTGCCTAAAGGGATTTTTTTTTATTTCTAACATTGAATTCAATTGCAAAAGACAGGACTCTTAGTATTAATTATAAAAAATTACCAATGGAACAGTTATATAGTAAAATACCACTAAATTTCAGTGAGAAGGATGGTGTTGTTTTTTGCTTTTGACAATCTCTGAAATATTGGGCTTTATTTTTGAAAGTTTCAGTCTTAAATCTACTTCAATATTCAATATTCAAAAATCTCCCGCGGACCCCTCAAACCCTCAGGGGTCCGCGGACCACACTTTGAGAACCCCTGATTTAAGGTATACTCTAAAGTTTGTACAGCAATGCCAGGAGGCCGAGAGATTTTCTCGTAATTTAATAGAGCTTAACAAATCTACCTACTCCTGATAAATTCATGAGTTCAAGAGGGAAATTAAATTGCCCAAATACCACTCAACAGAAGAGTTATTCGGCTAGAAAATTCCACTGGAGAAAACATACCGGTAAGTCAATTTTGAGATTCTTTCAGAGTAAAGCATACAATAATAGATATGTCTGCATCAAGTACGCAAAATAACGCTTTACCGGACGAATCTATAGAAGTAGCCTACTGGATGAGTTCGCTAAAGCTTTTTCGTAAGTGGTGCATACAGTATTTGTTTTAGTAAAAGCTCTGTAAATTATACGAAATAAAATAAAAATACCGTATAATTAAGTATAAAAGGAATAATCAGCCATTTGTTGACGTTATATTTTCACAGCTGCCTGAATCCTATGGTACGAACCAATAAGTGCCAGAATGGTAGCCTACTATCTGAGATTGTGTGAGGTAAGCTTTTGGGAAAATGTCAGTCCACCCGTCCGTGTATCTGTACGCGCGATAACTTAAATACGTTTTATCGGATTTTCACGAAACTTGCTATACACATTTATAATGTCCTTGGGAAGAAACCTATTGATATGGGACCAAATTGGTTGAGCGGTACCGGAGTAATGCCCAATTTAGTTCCTATTTTATATTAGAAAGAATTTATCAAATGCAAATCAGTTCTCATGGCAACATATTGTTTTACTGTGTTCATATACGGTTTTGAAGTTGCAGTACAGTTATCTTTGACAAATAACACTACCCACATATTCCTTCACATATGCTTATTAAACTTTAAACCTTTGTTCTTCCGTAAGCCCTGCTTAATGAATCGATCTGGAGCTTAACTCGGAAATCGATTACAAAAATAATTTATTTTCTGCATATCATAGTTGCATTTATCACTGATTAAACGAAAGCATTCTGGCACTTGGTTACATCAGTTTATGTGATTTTATTTGTAACTTATAGGTATAGACTACTTCGATAGTCTATGTCGTGTTTGTGAACAGTTGTGTACTATAAATAAACATGAATATGAACGCAGCAGGAAAATATAATAAGTAGACTTCGGACTTTTAGGTCACTAAAAATGCTGTTTTAGGTACCTAAAATAGGCTCTAAAAATTTGTAAATAGGTTCTAAAAATCGTGAAATAGTCTTATAAAATCGTTTAAGTTGCCAATTTTCTGAAATATATCAATTGCAATGCAGAATATTATATTTATTGAAGTCACCATTAATCAATAATCATGAATCACAGTATAGGCCTACGGTACACAGAATTGTATAGACCTATTACTAGGGTCTTTATTACTAACATAACAGTGAAAACCTAATCCCTGCGCACAGAAGCTACGCATATCATACTAGTACAGTACCACAGTACTAGTATATTCAACTCCTTCTCAGTAATTCAGAAAACTACTTTTTTTTTTTACCGGAGGTTGGAGTCGGGAGAAAAACACTACATTTTCTTGGGAATTCGAAGGAATTTTTCTACTGAAGACGAAACTTCCTTTCTGTTTAACCACGTCACAAATGTATCATGTACTGCACATTCCGAGCAAAAAATTTCGTACGAACTGAAAATAAATGCTAGAATTTATAACAAGAAATAACTTATTTTGAACTTTAGAGGAAAAACAAACAAAAAGCAATATTAGGCTCTAACGTAAAAATAGGCTGTTTTATGTCCTATAAAAGTATCAGTTTTAGGCCTAGTCACTTATGAAACATGCATATACAAGTTTTCGTCCATATATCACTTGAGGATTAAAATAGGTTTTTACCTAAAATCCGAAGTCTAATAATAAGTTATACCTGATTTTACTCTCACAATCAGTGTAGGCCTACTTCGATTCTCGTTAAAGTTTTAAACTATTCTGTTCGCCAAGAGAAGTTCAACTGAAATTATCGTTTTACTAAAAGAACACAAAAGCCATTAAATTTATGTTGGTGGGGGGAAAAAATTTTCCAATTACGTATTCAGCTCCACTAAATTACGCAAAGTCTTAATTTGAATGTTAGCCTGATATTCTGACTGTAAAGGGGAAAGGTTTTAAAGATAATGGGAAGTATTGATATAAATTTGTTCACAATAATTTAACCAACGATTAGGACTATTGAAGAAAATTACATGTCAAATACAGTCCATTAAAATACGCAAAAGGTTAGTTTGAATGAATCGAAAGCATTAGTTAATGGAAAAATTCTGAGATATTTTAACATTTTAATTTACCTTCAAAATTTATCACAGTCGTTAATATCTATCATTTATTTGATTTTCATGAATCGGTTACTGTTTTCCCTATAGCTAGAGGTCCGTGATAGTGGCTTTTTTAAGTGCCAGTATGGTCTAAAATCAATAAGCTTTTTCCCATGGAGTTTTAATTGCATATTATTATAACATTCTTACAGTAATAATTCTTAGATTGATCATGTATCCTATAGCATGCAGACGTTTGTCTTAAATTTGTATTAAAAGAACATGGAAGAAAAATTTAAATTTCATATGAATTTCAGAATAAGAAAACAAGAAATAAACAACTAACCATTGTGTTAAGCGTTTTCTTCGCAGTCCGGCATGGGTTTATATTTTTTGTGACAAACTGGGCCTTACTATAATGGTTAAATGTTAAATGTTCATAAACAATTAATTTGTTTTTGCACTCCTTAGCTAGTAAGTGGTACTTACGAACTTTGTTTACATGGATCGTAAGTTGACATTCCCACACAGTATTGTTGCTAAGGCCGGTTGCGATGAGGTTAAAACACTTACGGTCCAAGCGCTACGTCATAATTCATTACAATACACTTCATAATACAAGCCTTTATGGCCACGGCCCCCAGGACAAATATTCGGTTCCCATAACAACAAACACATGCGAATCACTTTCTGAAATAAACATCTATTTTCCAGAATGTATTTACATAATATTTTCAGGTAATATCACAATTAATATAATTAAATTGATATAAATAATCATCGTGCAAAAAATAGCATGCAACACACGGGCCGTAAAGGCATTTACGGGTCTCGAAAACTTAAAAACCCTCGGCTGCGCCTCGGGTTTTCAATCTGTTTCCTCGACCCGTAAACGTGCCTTACGGCACTTGTATCGCAATATACTATTAAATGAATATAAAACCTAATCATCCATTAATCCTAAGGGGGGGACATACTGCTTCCGATGCTGAAAAATATGTGAAGTTTCATTTTTTTTCTCAGCAATGAATTGTTCTGTAGCTTTGCAATCTGGCATGCTCTATATTGACTAGTTCTTCAATTGGATACTATTTTCATAATTAATTTGACTATTACAGTTAATGGGTAATTATCATTAAAAATGGCAGCCAAATTTTGTGCACTGAAGTGCCGTTTCCCTGATAATTTACATAACTACCAATATTTCTGAGTGATTATTTTTTTCTATCTATTTGTAAATATCATACGAACAACATAATCTAGAATCTTTGGATTACCTGCAGTATAAATATTTTTAAAAATCAACATTTGTTAATTTTTTACCAATTTTTTTTGTCAGAAATTTTTCTAAAAATAAACTATTAGTTACATCAATGATTATAGATAGTGTTGTTCACTCATAACAAATATACTTGCTTGCAAAATTTCACTACAATGTATTAATAAATGTTTGAGTTATGAGGGAAACGTCTGTCATTTTGTAATGATAATTACCCATTAACTGTAATAGTCAAATTAATTATGAAAATAGTACGCAATTGTAGTACTAGTCAATATAAAGCATGTCAGATTACAAGGCTACAGAACAATTCATTGCTGAGAAAAAAAAATGAACTTCACCAATTTTTTCAGCATCGAAAACTGTACGTCCCCCTTTAAAATAAATAGGCAAAATATTGTGAAGTAGTACTAGGGGAAAAAATATTATGCGATATTGTTTTTTTACGTTATTCAGAAACTTTACCAGGTTATTTTCTACAAAATATTTAAGAACATAACAATAAATATAGACCTAACCCATCATAACTACAGTACATTATTCATAAGAAACCCGCACTGCCATCTACATCCGCATTTCTAAAAATCAAACTTAAAATAAAATCAGGTAAACTGATGTAACAAAGTGCCAGTATGTTTTTGTTTAATCAGTTATGACTGCAATTATGATATGCAGAATATGTTTTTTTTTTTTTAAATTGATTTCCAAGTTAAGCTCCAGATTTATTCATTAAGCAGGGCTTACGGAAGAAGAAAGGTCTACCATCTCGGCCACCTGGGTCATTTTAACGGTCTAGTTGGATAAGCGCATGTAAAACAATAATGTTTTTTGTCATAGCTACCTGTATTTTAATTTCCAAGGCCTTATAAGATCACAGTAAAACAATAGGCTATGTTGTCAAGATAACTGATTTTCATTTTTTTTATAAATTCTTTCGAATACGTATATTGCCATAAAATAGGCACTAAATTGAGCATTACTCCGAAACAGATCAACCGATTTTATCCATTATGAATAGACGTCTTCGCACGGACATTGTAAATGTGTATACCAAGTTTCATAAAAATCCGGTAAAGCGTATTTGAGTTACCGCGTCTTTAAAATATACACTAAATTGGGTTTTACTCCGGTACCGGTCAACAGATTAGGTTCAAATTCAATAGGGCACTTCTTATGGACGTCATAAATGGGTATACCAAGTTTCATGGAAATCCGATACAGCGTATTTGAGTGATGGCGCCTTTCTATTAGAAAGGCGCCATAATCTATTAAAATAGGCACTAAATTGGGCATTACTCCGGTACCGGTGAACCGATTTGGTTCAATATCAATAGGGTTCTTCCCATTGACATTATAAATGTGTTTTCCAAGTTTCATGAAAATGCGAAAAAGCGTATTTGAGTTATGGTGCGTACAGACGCACGGACAGACAGACAGACGGACAGACATTTTTTCGTCCCCCAAACAATCTCATAAAGTACCATACTGGCACTTAATAACAAGTAACTAAAATTAATTTAATGCTATTAATTAATTGTTTCACACCAGGTAATGTCTAGGTATTCAAATAATTAATTACAATATTAAATGGAACTCAAACTATCCGGAGGATCGCTCTGAGGCCGTATTCAAATGGTTTGTGCAGCAGCGAGCATTGGGAAACCCTTTTTCAGGGCCGATTATTTCGCAAAAGCAAAACTTTTAGCATATCAAATCGATAACATGTAGAAATACCAGCAGGTGTCCGCGGCTTCGCCCACGATAATTAATTTAAAAAGTAAGAATTAAGAGTATAATGATCATAGGCGTACCGAGGGGGGGGGGGGGTTTGGGGGTTTGAACCCCCCCCCCCCCCATTGATTAAAAAAAGGAAAATTGTATAATTTTTTTAAGTCTGCCCATAAATTACTTAATACAAGTATAAAGCGTGGGAAGCTTAAAACTCGTTATTTTTCGTCTTAATTTTTAAAATTTTACGGGGGAGGACCCCCGGAAGCTTAAAACTTGTTATTTTGCATCTTAATTTTTAAAATTTTCCGGGGAGGACCCCCGGACCCCCTCTCCCTGGGGGTATTCCATACCCCCCAGACCCCGTGGATGTTATAACCCCCCCCCCCATATGGTCGGCCTGGTTACGCCTATGATAATGATTATTATAGCATTATGTTTATTAACACTTGCATGCGAATCATTCATAAACTAAACCATTAATAATTAATGAAACAGCTAAAATTCCTGCTTTAGAGTACATTCCACGATATGAAAACGCCGCCTGGGAAAACGATCTCAGATTCAATTATGCAGTTCCAAAGCGACCTGTTAACACTGATAATACGTATTGTTTCTCAACTGTTTTTTGATAGATGAATACGATTTGAATTTTATTTGATAAATTCAATGTAATTTTTAGAAATCATATAATTTTTCAAGGGAAAGAGTTTTGTTTGGATTTTTATTGTCCGCGATATTTCCAGGGTTAAACTATCAATCTCTATATATATAAAAGGCTTTGTCCTGACTGACTGACTGAATGAATGACTGACTGAATGACAGGAATCAACGTACAGCCTAAACTATTTCAGGTAGGCTAGAGACTTGGAATTTTGACAGTACCTTCGCTTCATAATGTAGGTGCTCACTAAGAAAGGATTTTGAAAAATTCTGATTCTAAATGCCAAAAATTAAATGTTTTTGAAAATACTTAATCCCTTTTTACATAGAATTATCAAAACAAATTCACAGAACGTATTGTTACCAGTGGTATCAGGTGGGCTTGGATTAAATTAAATGGATGTTTGACAAATTAGAGAAGGTATCATTATAATTCATATTATCTATATTAATAAAAGGAATTCTCCTCGATGTCCAGCGAAATCTACTGAACGCAGAGATCTGAAATTTTAAACATAGGTGTGCTGAAGGGTCGGAAAATGCACCTCGAAGCCGGAATTTTAATTTTAGTTTTCGTTCGTGAGTTATGAGTGAAAAACTGGCAAAAAACTTGCATTTTTTGCGTTTTCAAAACATAAGTTTTCAGTTATACATTTCAATGTCAAATCAATTACAGTTGGCTTTGGTTATTTTTGTCAAACCTTGAAAACAAAACTTTCGCGATCGCTTGAATGTTGTAAGCCCTAAATATGGTCAAACGTTGTTTTATTTGGACGAATCTCACTATACAGAGGTTTTCTTGGCCAAGAAACTCGAATGTGAGGTCGCTTTTACCAGTCGATGCTATCTGATCGTGGTATGTAGTCCATGCGATTTAGGTGTTAATAAATGTAATGATTTAACTATTATGCTCTTAATTTTTAATTCTTGAAATAATTATCGCGGGCGAAGCCGCGGGCACATGCTAGTATATTATAGTTGCTGCCCGCGGCTTCGCCCGCCATTATTAATTCCAGGATTTTTAAGAAAATTACTGTACAAATTATTTTCACTAAAAACAAATGACCTTTTTCCACGGTTTATCCAATTATCCGGATCGGAGCTGGTCCCAATTAATCCGGATAACTGGAGTTCTACTGTATTCACCAAAAATGTTTTTATTAAATGTTGTCAAATAGTCATGAAAATCGCGACTTCGAGCCTTAAATTCTTTCGTAGTTATGATAATCATGGCCCGGAAGTTGAGCCATTTGTATGCAAGTTAGCGGAGTGTAGGTTATAGCAAGCTGTCCACGCTTGAAAAAGATATCTCCCAATGTTGTTGATAAACAGTAGGAAACGTGCTGGTGCTCGGTAAAGTCCCGTGCAAGAGTTTACGACTTCACTGACTGCGGGAGAGCTACTAGGAAATTTTCGTACAACCGCTTTAAAAACTTTAAACTTTTGTTACTTTTCTTATATATTTGTTTCTTCATATTAACTTAACCTAGATATTTTTCCTGCTTTTACAATTTGGTGGTTAATTTTTTGAATTAAGTTTCCTTCACTAGTAATGTTCTGCTCTTCTCAAAAGCTAAATACGCGAAATCAGTTATTTTTGAGTAAGTCATGGCAGACTATGTCTTTGAGGCCTGTAAATTCGCGGGTGCGCGGGCAAAGAGAGTTAAGTCCACTTTCTAGTTACTGAGAATTAGAGTGACTTAACACGTTTTACCCGCCCAACATCGCTTTAGAGATGGATAAACCCATAAGGCACACATCCATAACTACCGTACAATTTTGAATATGACTTACTGGGCTTAACACAAAATATAGAATTCAAGAATTTCATGATATCCAAACTATTACTACAAAATATAGAGAACATTTTTATCTGTAACTCTAAGGACATATCTCAATTTTTGAGGATGATGGACTTAACTCTCTTTGCCCGCGCACCCGCGAATTCTACACTTGCCTATAATGGCAATTAAGATACTGGGGAGGGGGGATTTACGAAACTACCCATAAGCATGCATAATTTGGTGTTTTTAGCTGCCCTACAAGTATGGAAAAATAACTAACTGGATATCCGTAACGTCATTCATTGACAGTCTAGACTCTAGAATCTAGATTATACACCCACTGATATTAATATTTACCCACTTCCACATGAGCTACACACTTGAATATATTAATGATCTTGTGTGTTGCTTTTATTAATGAATGTGCTCCTTTAAGTTTGTACATGGGTATAGGCCTACATCATGTTATTCTGCTCACGAAATATGTTGTGGAGTTGACTAGATGGTTAATGTGACTACTATGTTAAAGCAACGGTGCCTTCATGTCGGGCGTCTTGAAAGATATTACTGATGCTCGCTATGTCGCGGATTCAGGTTCCATTCCTTATCAACGTTATTTTCGTCAAAAATTCACCGTTGGTAACCCGAGAAGCCATTATAAAGGACTTGTTCACTTAATATTGATACAGAGTAAGAGACCGTATTGCAAGGAGTACGTATTCAGTTGTTTCACAGCCATTTCATAAAATATGGGGATTTTTCCCTCAAAGAGAGAAGTTATAAAATTATTGTAATTGGGTGGTCAAAAATAAGTTTAAAACCTCAAATTCTCTTAATATTAAGGACTTAGCTATATCTGAAGTGGTTTCATGTGTAAAATCAATCAATTTACTTATTTATTGTGTTGAGTTACTTTCGTCTGCCATTTTAGCATGATTTTAACACTCTTTAATGCCAAGTAGTCAAGAGTAATCAGCTTGTCAATTTTCATTTGAGAAAATATACATCTTAAGGTACAATTTGGTATAAGATTAACTTCAAAAAATGTGTAGTTAATTACTATGTAAAATAACAAACAAGGGAATTTTTGTCCCACCCGTAACAGTGATAGTTTTGTTAAATTATTATTGATGAGTTAAATAAATGTTCTGACAACCTGGAAACAGTTTATAATTTGTATTTAATCCCTCATACCTTCGTTAATAATAACATTAAGACCCTAACAGTAATAGCAGAACAGCAAATGAACTTTTGTTTTGCATCATTCAAATCACTCTCCAAATTATGTCCCATCCGTAATAGTTTTTGAAAATCAAATTTAAAATAAATTTTAAATAATGCTTTGCATGTAGTGTGGAGGAGAAGGCATTGTAAATTTTACAGAATGTGAAGAACCAATTCTAGTTTATTATTTATGATATGTAGTAACCAAAAATTGCTTTTTATAAATTGCTAGAATGTCCCACCCGTAATTATGAAATTGCTGTTCATCCTCACACAAAGGTGTATTGCTCTGCTCGCAAGACTGAGTTTTAAGTCAGTTTATACAAATGATGGCTGGATTATAAGATAATTTTTTACGAAAAAATTAACAAGCCGTTTTTTATTTAAAAAAACGCTAAAAAAATTAATTTTCAGGTAAAGTTGGATTAGAAGCAAGAGAATACCGTTGACCTAAATATCGCATTCCTAGAAGGCACCTAATCCAAATGAAAACCCTTTTTATGCGATTTTTCGTCCTCGAGCCATTCTGTTCACCTCGATATTTCTGTTTAATCCTATTGGATTAATTGATCCTGTCTGATGTGAAAAGAGTACCGGTAGAGGAATTATTACTATTGCTGTAATAATAAAATCAGGTAAACTGAAGTAACAAAGTGCCAGTATGCTTTTGTTTAATCAGTTATCATCGCAATTATGATATGCAGAATATGTTTTTTTTAAATTAATTTCCAAGTCAAGCTCCAGATTTATTCATTAAGCAGGGCTTACGGAAGAACAAAGGTCCAGCTTTTTTAAAAATCAGATAAAAATCGTCCAGCATCAGCTGAACTGTACAGATTTGTGATATCTTGACAATCGCACACTCACAATTTTTTTAAAAAAAGTCAAATTGGTCGGTTTCGGGATTTGAACCATGGAACTGCAGAATGTGAGTACAAGATGTTACCATCTTGGCCACCAGGGTCAGTTCAACAGTCTAGTTGGATAAGCGTATGAAAAGCAATAATGTTATTTGTCATAGCTGACTGTATTTTAATCTGCAAATCCTTATAAGATCACATTACAACAATATGTTGTCATGATAACTAATTTGCATTTCACGAATTCTTTCGAATACGTATCTAATATATAAAATCGAAAGTGTGTATGTATGTATGTATGTATGTATGTTTGTTCCTTATACAAATCTACATTTCTTTACCAATTTACACGACATTTTGCACACATACCCAGTTAAGCCCGGGAAGTATAGCTGTCGACATTAAAATTCAAACAAAATACTCCTTCCCTTGAAAATTATATAATTTCTGAGAATTTTATACTGAAAAAATGAATTGCTGTTTAGTTCACATGGCAACAGTAAATTGTTTACTATGATTACATAGGGCCTTGGCAAGTATATAGCCTAATGCTTTAACGAATTATGATTCCATCGATGTAATATATTGGCGAAAATAATGACTGAAAATGAAATCCACGAAAATAAAGCACAGTGTGATGTAGTCACATAACTTTCTCTACCCTCGACATAAGAAATATTTACTCACTTCACATTTTGATGTAGAATACGAGGGACAACTTAAGTGTGTGAGTATGCTATATCAAAAGTCTGTAAATAATCCTTTCCGCTGATAAGTTATCCATACCTGTAGGCTTTGTATTAGTTGAGAAATAGGGATGTTTATCATAGGCCCTAAGCATGGGATGGAACATTTTGAGTCCTATGCTCGCAGTATATTATGTCCCGGGTTCTAGGGGAGGAAAGTATGAAAGTGATACTGCATTTCTCTTTTATTTCAGCTCCGAAACGATTGTATAGTAACATGAGAATGAGAAATAAAATTTTCCGTCAAGTCAGTACAATCTTATGTAATTTGTGTTTCTTCTTATTTCAACCCCTCCCAAGCATGATGTGTAGAAGCAACGGAATGCAGCATTCCACATCCTCTATGAGCCATAAAAAGCTATATCCAGCGTTTTCTGATGGAATAGTTTGAGTGTGATAAATCTTTTTCTTCATTTCAAGTTCTACATACATAAAGTCCTTCATAAGTTAATTTCAAATTAAAAAATACAAAGCCCGGGCGACGCCGGGCCTTTTCAGCTAGTCTAATATATAAAGTCGAAAGTGTGTATATATGTATGTATGTATGTATGTATGTATGTATGTATGTATGTATGTATGTATGTATGTATGTATGTATGTATGTATGTATGTATGTATGTTTGTTTGTTCCTTATAAAAATCTACATTTCTTTACCAATTTACACGACATTTTGCACACATACCCAGTTAAGCCCGGGAAGTAAAGCTGTCAACATTAAAATTCAAACAAAATACTCCTTCCCGTGAAAATTATATAATTTCTGAGAATATTATACTGAAAAAAATGAAATGCTGTTCAGTTCACATGACAACAGTGAATTGTTTACTGTGATCACATAGGGCCTTAGCAACTATATAGCCTAATGCTGGACTTAACGAATTATGATTCCATGTAATATATTGGCGAAAATAATTACTGAAAAATGAATTACACGAAAATAAAGCACAGTCACATAACTTTCTCTACCCTCGACATAAGAAATATTTTCTCACTTCACATTTTGATGTAGAATAAGAGGTCGTATTGCAGGAGCAACTTAAGTGTGTGAGTATGCTTTATCAGAAGTCGGTAAATAGTCAGTTATCCATAGCTGTAGGCTTTTTATTAGTTGAGATTTATCATAGGTCCTAAGCATGGGATGGAACATTTTGAGTCCTATGCTCGCAGTATATTATGTCCCGGGTTTTAGGGGAGGAAAGTATGAAAGTGATACTGCATTTCTATTTTATTTCAGCTCCGAAACGGTTGTATGGTAACATGAGAATGAGAAATAAAATTTTCCGTCAAGTCAATACAATCTTATGTAATTTATGTTTCTTCTTATTTCAACCCCTCCCAGGCATGATGAGTAGAAGCAACGGAATGCAGCATTCGACATCCTCTATGAACCATAAAAAGCTATATCTAGCGTTTTCTGAGGGAATAGTCTGAGTGCCATATGGTGTTCTTACTCATTTCGAATTCTACATACATTATTATATCAGGACCTAGAGTTTCAACATCGGAAGTCCTCCATAAGTTAATTTCAAATTACAAAATACAAAGCCCGGGCGACGCCGGGCCTTTTCAGCTAGTATTAATATAAAATAGGCACTAAATTGGGAATTACTGTCTGACTGCAAGCTGAAGGCCGAGCTAGCGTTCCCCCACTACCTTACCATGCGCTTGCATTTACTGTCTATGTCTTTCCCCCACTATGCCACCAGCTCGGCCTTCAGCTCACAGTCAGACAGTACTCCGAAACAGGTGAACCGATTCCATCCAATATCAATAGACGTATTTCCATGGATATTATAAATGTGTACACCAAGTTTCATGAAAATCCGGTAAAGCGTATTTGAGTTACCGCGTCTTTAAAATAGACACTAAATTGGGTACTCCGGTACCGGCCTACCGATTTGGTCTATATCAGTAGACGTCTTTTCATGTACATTGTAAATGGATATACAAAGTTTCATGAAAATCCAATAAAGCATATTCGAGTTATCGCGATTTCTTGTATATTAACATAAAAGGCACTAAATTGAGCATACTTCCGGTACCGGCCAACCGATTTGGTCGAATATCAATAGACGTCTTTCCATGGACATTATAAATGCGTATACCACGATTCATAAAAATCCGATAAAGCGTATTTGAGTTATTGTGCCTTTAAAATGTATACTAAATTGGGTTTAACTCCGTTATCGGTCAACAGATTAGGTTCAAATTCGATAGGGTACTTTTCTTGGACGTCATAAATGCGTATACGAAGTTTCATGAAAATACGATACAGCGTATTTGAGTTATGGTGCCTTTCTAATATAATACTATTAAAATTGGCACTAAATTGGGCATTACTCCGGTACCGGTGAACCGATTTGGTTCAATAACGATAGGGTTCTTCCCATCGACATTATAAATGTGTATACCAAGTTTCATGAAAATCCGATAAAGCGTATTTGAGTTATGGTGCGTACAGACACACGGACGGACAGACAGACAGACGGACAGACATTTTTTCGTCCCCCACACAATCTCATAAGTACCATACTGGCACTTAATAAAATCAGGTAAACTGATGTAAAAAAGTACCAGTATGTTTTTTTTAATCAGTTATGACTGCAATTATGATATGCAGAATATGTTTTTTTAATTGATTTACAAGTTAAGCTCCAGATTTATTCATTAAGCAGGGCTTAGGGAAGAACAAAGGTCTAGTTTTCTTTTTAATCAGATTAAAATCTTCCAGCATCAGCTGAACTGTACAGATTTTTGATATCTTGACAATCGCACACTCGCATAAAAATACGAAAAAGAAAGTGAAATTGGCTGGTTTCGGGATTTGAACCATGGAACTCCATAACGTGAGGCCAAAACGTTACCATCTCGGTCACCTGGGTCAGTTTAACGGTCTAGTTGTAAGTTATAAGCGCATGTAAAACAATAGTGTTTTTGGTCATAGCTATCTCTATTTTAATTTCCAAAGCCGTAGAATATCACAGTAAAACAATTGACTATGTTGTCATGATAAATGATTTGCTTTTTTTTTATATAAATTCTTTCGAATACGTATATTATCATAAAATAGGCACCGAATTGAGCATTACTCCGAAACAGGTGAACCGATTTCATCCAGTATCAGTAGACCTCTTCCCATGAACACTATAAATGTGTATACCAAATTCCATAAAAATCCGGTAAAGCGTATTTGAGTTACCGCGTTTTTAAAATACCGGTCTACCGATTTGGTCCAATATCGGTAGACGTCTTCCCATGTACATTATAAATGGGTATACAAAGTTTCAGGAAAATCCAATAAAGCATATTTGAGTTATCGCGACTTCTCATATATTAACATAAAAGGCAATAAATTGGGCATTATTCCGGTACTGGCCAACCGATTTGGTTGAACATCAACAGACGTCTTTCCATGGATAGTATAAATGCGTATACGAAGTTTCATAAATATCCGATAAGGCGTATTTGAGCTATTGCGCCTTTAAAATATACACTAAATTGGGTTTTACTCCCGTACCGGTCAACAGATTAGGTTCGAATTTAACAGAGTACTTTTCATGGATGTCATAAATGCGTATACCAAGTTTAATGGAAATCCGATACAGCGTATTTGAATTATGGCGCCTTTCTATTAGAAAGGCGCCATAATCTATTAAAATAGGCACTAAATTGGGCATTACTCCGGTACCGGTGAACCGATTTGGTTCAATATCAATAGGGTTCTTCCCATTGACATTATAAATGTGTTTTCCAAGTTTCATGAAAATCCGGAAAAGCGTATTTGAGTTAGAGCGCGTACAGACACACGGACGGACGGACGGACAGACAGACAGACGGACAGACATTTTTCGTCCCCCACACAATCTCATAAAGTACCATACTGGCACTTAATAAATGGTGAAAAGAAATGAAAGGTGAAGAATCTGTTTAAAGTTACTAAAAAATTCACCCCTCCCACAACTTCGACGGTCCAAAACAACAAAGAAACTGGAACTCTACTACAGCGGGCTCATATACCCAGAGGATCTGCAAATTTAATCAGCTGCACCTGGGAGTAGCTGATATTTAAACGAGGAGACTGGGAAATAAATCCAAGGCTCCTCGCATCATAATATGAGTTATATTAATACTCAACATGGAATTTTTCAATAAAATTATATTACCTTAAAAAAAATTAACTTCATAGACAGAAGGTCTCAGCACGGCAAAGAACCTTCGGCTTCGCTCATTGGGGGCTCTGCCCCCAAACCCCCGCCTGAGGTTCTCGGGAAAGGTTTTTTAAAAGATCTATGGAAAAATTAACTTTTTGGAATTTTCCTGTGGTTTACTGCCTAAAAGCTATACGTGTACCAAATTTCAAGTTTATAGCTCATCTGGAAGTGGGCAAACAATCTCAGTGAGTCAGTCAGTCAGCCATGTGGCTTTATATTATAGGGATAACATTCCTTTAGCTTACTTAGGAATTGTCTATTACCACTGAGTAAGTAAGAGTTGCAAGGTGATTACTAAGGTTTTGCAATTTTTTGGCAGAAGTGAATTAGCACATAAACTCATTTACAGTGGAAACTCGACATATGACCTTCTGGCAGTACAGCAACAATATATGGCGTATACCTGCATATATACCTTCCACTACACCACTGAGTATAGTTTGATGTTCTGATCAGAAAATGATGTAAGTACGCCTTGGTTTATAAGGAGATCTCCTGCTATGACAGATAAGATGAATGCATCTCAATTCACCTCCTCTACAAAGGCCATATCTCATTTTTATGGACAGACACAACGCTAGGATGGACAGTTAGAATGATATATTCTATCTAGCACATTCTGTTTCATCAATGACATGGGACCGTTGTGAAACCAATAAACTTGAAGTTTCATTATTAAGTGCTAGAATGGTACTTTATGAGATTGTGACGGGGGAAAACGTCTGTCCGTCTGACCCAAATACGCTTTATCGGATTTTCATGAAATTTGGGACACTCATTTATAATGTCCATGGGAAGAAGACTACTGATTTTGGACCAAGTCTGATGACCGGTACCAAAGTAATGACCATTTTAGTGCCTATTTTATTGTGGTAATATAGCCTATTAGAAAGAATTTATCAAACGAGAATCAGTTCTCATGACAACATATTGTTTTACAGTGTTCACATACGGCTTTGGAAGTTGCAATGCAGATAACTTTGACAAATAACACTACCCACATACTCCTTCACATATGCTTACCAAACTAGGCCTTTGTTTTTCCATAAGCCCTGCTCAGTGAATTGATCTGCAGCTTAACTTGGAAATTGATTAAAAAATAACTTTATTTGTGCACATAATAACTGCAATTATCACTGATTAAACAAAAGCAATACAGAATTTTCTTATGTCAGTTTACTTTATTTTAACTTATGAGTCCTTGGCAATGCATTAGGTGGATATTCATGTGAGCACTCAACATTATCATAAGATAACAGTGCACTCATGTAACTTTCTTTATGCAAAGCACAAGCCATACGCCTTACTCACTTCATCATCTGATATAGAATACTAGCTTAAAAGGCTCGGCGTCACCCGGGTTTTTTATTTTGTAATTGGAAATTATCTTATGAAGGACTTTTCATTTTTAAATTATAGGTCCTTATATAGGTATTAAAAATTTGAATCGAAGAAGGACGACTTATCACACTCAAACTATTCCCTCAGAAAACGCTTGATATAGCTTTTTATGGCTCATAGAGGATGTAGAGTTTTGCACCCCATCGCTTGTACACAGCAAGCCTGGTAGAGGTTCAAATAAGAAGAAACATTATTTCCGGTAACATAAAATTGTATTGTCTTAGAGGAATATTTATTTCTCACTCTCATGTTACCATAAAACCGTTCTGGGGATTAATTAAACAGAAATGCAATATCACTTTCATACTTCTCTCTCCAAAAACCTGCGATACAATAATATACAGGTACATATTACCATACCTTGTATTGTTTTCTCTATGCCGAGGATAGAGAAAGTTATGTGACTGCATTATTTTCGTGGATTTCATTCTTTAATATTTATTTATAACATGGATTATATTGATAGTTCTCTAATTTGTCAAGTCTCGTTTCATTTATTCCCAAAGCCTTATGTGAAGACTGCCAACAATACTGTTGTCAAGTGAACTGTCATTTGGATTTGATAATTCTGTGTAAAAAGGTATTATGTCTCCTCTAAAACATTTAATTTTTGGCATTTAAAATCAACATTTTTCAAAATCCTTTCTTAGTGAGCACTTACATAATTATGAAACGAAGGTACTGTCAAAATTCCAAGTCTCTACCTATTATATTATCTACCTGGTTGAGTGGAAGATAAGGCCCTATGGCCTTAACTCTGCCAGGCAAAATAAAACATTATTATTATTATTATTATTATAGTTTACACTCTACACAACCAACCTCGTGGGAGAGATACAATATTCAGAATGCCCTACTAAATTAATATCACTGCCCATAACCTAATAGAACATGTCAGTAATATTAGTATCACCGTTCCTAACCTAACTGCCACTAAACTAGAATTTTGGGAGAATTCAGAATGCCCTAGTATATTAATATCACTGTTCATAACCTAACAGAACCTGTGACTAACACTAATATCAGCGTTCCTAACCTAACTGCCACATGTTGGTCAACCTACTTTGCAGAAAAACAAAAAACATCACCCATCCATGGAAGCCACTCACATCGCAAGAAGGGTCCCCCTACAGTGCCTGATTCCATAACATGGAACCAGGCAGGAGTTAGTTGGATACCACTGTCTCTATTCATATTGTTGGTTTCAAAGCGGAACTAGGCCTACAGGTCTTCAAATTTCTGGGGGAGAGTGGTGAGAGAAGCGGGATGTTTGACTGGACACCAAACTGTCTGACGTGTTCTATATCCCTGAGCCCAGCTCAACACAGGATCTACAGGACGAGATATCTACATCTACATCTGTTTTAATTTAAAGTCCAGACTGTCTAATTAAAAACTAGAGAATTGGTAACCTGAACTAACCTCATCCGGGATTTTGCCAAAGCCAGTGTCAATCAAACGGTTCCATCCAGGTATTCTAAACTTTGGTGTTTTCTTTTTTACCTTCCCGTTTTAATATCAGAATATTAGACCTACCATAAGCAGCATTATGCTACCATACGAGGTCTGTTAGAAAAGTATCCGACATTTTTTTTCTCAAAAACCTGATGGATTTTAATCAAGCACGCTTGCATGAGCCGACCTTGAACCTTCGTGCTCATGTGTGAATTTTTTCCTGCCTGTCGATGGCATCTATTGCTGGCAAGCAGCATTTGAGTGAGGTAGTGTGTAGTGCTCTCGTCGTTGCAAGGAAAATAACGGAATGACTGGAGCAGCGGTATTTGTTTGAAACTGGGCAACAGCCAGGTGGAAACCATTCGGAAGATTCAGACGGCTTTCGGTGATAATGCTATGGGCATCACACAGATTAAGGAGTGGCACAACCGGTTTAAAGATGGCCGAACGTCGCTTGTGAGCGAGCCACGCTCCGGTCGGCCATTAACATGCCGAAATGACCAGGTCATTGCCAAAGTGAACACTATGGTGATGCGGGACTTTTGTGTGAGTATCCGAGAAATTGCGGAAGAGGTGGGCATCATCATTTCTTTGGCACATTCAACTATGACCGAAGATTTGGCCATAAAGAGAGTGGCGGCAAAATTCATTGCCGATGCTGCTGATGGCGGAGCAAAGGCAACTTCGTGTTGAAGGCTCACATGACATGCTTGACTCCACAAACAGTGACCCCGACTTCATGAACACCTTAATGAGTGGTGACGAGTCCTGGTTTACGGGTACGACCCGGAAACCAAATTCCTGTCGTCACAATGAAAAAACGACGAGAGCACTACACACTACCTCACTCAAATGCTGCTTGCCAGCAACAGACGCCATCGACAGGCGGGAAAAAATTCACACATGCGCACGAAGGTTCAAGGTCGGCTCATGCAAGCGTGCTTGATTCAAATCCGTCAGGTTTTCGAAAAAAAAAAAGGTCGGATACTTTTCTAATAGACCTTGTATAAGAAACTTTCTGTGTTTACATAAGCATGCCTCCTTAATGGCCGATCTGAAATTATGCCAATTCAGACCTTTTAAATCATGAAACAAAATTGGGAAAAAATAGTTATTTGCCACAACTCGCTAATGGAACCGCAGTGAGACATAGCTCTAACTCCCGAGCGATTGGGTGAAATATCTTCGCAAATAAAGCTGCTAATGGTATAATAATTCAGGTTCTCACAATTATAGGCCTACTTAAAATTACAATGAAAATAACCATGTAAGTTACCTCATCATAAGAGATGTTGGAAATGTCCTCCTCTTGCATCTACACAACACTGGTACCATTTTAGGAAATTTTCTATCCCGTGCATAAGTTCAGCTTCCGAGACAGAGTTAATTTATCTTGTTATATTGTCTTTAAGTTCTTCTAACAGTATGTGACAACTATTTATGGGGAAACATAAAAAATAAAGTGTATAAGTCAATTTCCCATGCATTAGAAGAACTTAAAGACAATATCACAAGAGAAATGAACTCTTATCTCGGAAGCTGAACTTATGCGCGTGAAAGAAAATTTATTAAAAAGATGCCAATGTTGTGTGGAGACATTTCCAACATCTGTTGTCATGAGGTACGTACTTATTTTCATTGTAATTTTAACAGTAACTGCGAGAACCTGAATCATTACACTGTTAGCGACTTTATTTGCATAGATATTCTGCCCAATCGCTCGAGAGTTAGAGCTGTGGCCGCCACAATGCAGAAACCTGCATGATTGGCCAACTCTTACGTGAAACGCAATGTACTAGCCATCTGGTATCGGTAGCAAAACGGGGGGAAATGAAGTATTTTTTGTCCTTCTTCTTCACTTCCATGTGCTCATTACTCCCTTTCTCCCACCCATTCTTCACCCCTCCTACCTATCGTAACCTACAATTTTACGCCTCGACTGAGATTCAAACTTGGATCTCTGGCTTTGTAAATAGTGTCTGTGTACGAACCTAAGAATTGCGATTAGGAATTTTCCTCATTTCTTTATTGCAAGTTGGAGAGCTAGGCCACCATAAAATGGCTCTTTTGAGAGCCAACAGAGACCCTATGGGAAGTGATGTGTCAAATATAACCTCTCCTTCCCAAGCCAACCTCTTCCATCATGTGGCGGGTCCTGAGTAATGCTAAAGAGGGTCTGGTGACATGTTAATTCCAATTATTACAGCAAGCTGCCAGCATAACACAGCAAGCTGCATTACCGGCGCTGAGCAGCGGCCGGCAAGTGCTGCAAGGATAGCGGGGAAGATGCACGGGGTAGTGGCCAGGCGGTGAAGGTGTGAGGGGTAGCGAGCAGGCGGGAAAGGCGGCCGTGCCGAGGGAAAGGGGAGCACCTTGTGTCGCAAAGTACCGTCTTGCCTAGAGTGGTTATATTATATGAATCAAATCCTATTGATTTCAACATTATTCTACAATTCTATGGGTGCTGCCTTTGCTCTGCTTCCTTAACCATGTGGACAGTATTATAGGTCTACATTATTTAGAATAACTGTACAAAATTTGTTACTTAAGAAATATTAAGTATGATACACGGTCAGCAGGGGGAAATGCTGAAGGCTAGGGGAAGAAGTGAAGAGGTCCGAAATTGCCATGGCAATGGACTGGAGAGTGGGTGGAATGCATGGCATTCGCCCATGCCTTGAGCAAAATAACAAGGACTGCATCTAAACTCATTCCATGTATTAGTTTAGTTTGCAGAAATTATTGTACCAGTTTCACATAACAAATAACATGTAAAATCCATGCGTGTAAAAAGTCAATTCCTACCTTTCAGCTTCCGCTGACAGCCAATGTTGTCCCCGAAGAAAATACTACTCTGCAAGCACCAAACCACAGTCTGGTGTGACAATATTATCAACCCAACACTTATTCAGTCAATGTTTCCATTTTCCACACGTAAGACATAATATCAATAAACGGAATACAACAAAAATTAACAAAACATAAAACACATTAAAACCAGACTGCCATTTTCGATTTCTTTCTGCTTTCCTGTTTCCACTTCCCACATATCGTCATTCACTTGTTACTTTATGGCGTTTACGAGACATGTTGTGGTAGACCTGTTTCAGACAATGCGACAAATATTACGGCACGGTATGAATGTTTCGCATTTACTTCTCCAGTTTAAATTATGCACAATTTCGTAAAATAAAATACAAATACAAGAAATATCATAGATCATACAACACATTATCGCCCCATTTACTGAGCTAAAGCCCGAAACTCTTAACAATAGTGTAGGAAATTTTATTTTTACCAAAACGTTGATTTCCCTTTCCCAAGAAATCGATAAGCAGAAAACATAAAATGAACTGTATGGGTTGGAAATTTTATAATTAATTTAACCTCCTAATCAGTTTTATTGCATAAGCAAAATAACAGTAAATAATATATGCTTGCACAACCATGCGAGGTGACATATTACTAATGGGTGACATTCGTTGTGAAAGGTGTTGATATCAAGTGTTAGGTTGTGTTTGTGTCATTTGCAGTATTATATTATTTCCTAAAATTGGCTATGTGGATATTTGGTTACGGTTCTTTGGTATGGAAGGCTGACTTCCCCTATAGACACCGATTAATTGGTTATATCAAAGGTTATATGCGACGATTCTGGCAAGCCAGTGAGGACCACAGGGGTGTACCTGGGAAGGTAAAGCAACAAGAGCATTAAGATCCTTGCATCCAGTTTTTCGGCTCAGTTTTTGTAATAGTTCTTAGTTTGGTAAATTTCAATAATGAAAGCAATAACTTACAATATAAAAAAATATATGTAATATTTAACTTATAGGTACATAAAACGTACAGTTTAAAAAATATTTTTCCCATATTCTCTTCTCGGTGCCATATCCCATGGAGGGACAGGATTTTCTGTCCTGTCCCTACATCACCTACCTTTCTTTAGATTTCATTAAATACCATACTATATTTCAAGGATACATATTTAGAATTTTTATAAATGTGGGGGAAATGTCTAGTTTAATGTGTATTTGTCTTCGAACTTCGCTATCTGCTTCTTACGCTCTGACACTCTCAGCATATTAGCCATGCACATCTGGGGTAAAGGTCTATTACATGATGCTGTTAAATTTTAAAGTACCATGAAAAGTTATGATGCACAAAAAATATTGATTAAAAATAGTTTTTTAATTTAAAAAAAAAAAAACTTAAATAAAATGAAATCTGTAAATCTGAAATCTTAAAAATGTAGAATTTATTTTCCTACCTAGTTCTCTCTCCTTTCTCCCTTCCCTTAATTTTGTCCTTTTTGAATCATATGCTTTCATTTCTCCCATGGTTACATTCTTTAAGGTCCAAACTAATCATCAGCGTCAAGATTTGAACCACAGCTTCTCATCAAGATCATGCTTCATATCCATCACTTAGAGAGCTCATTATTACTCAAATCATCATTAACTTCATATATCAGCCATCAACTAACAGAATGTCCAACAGATGTCACTATCATGCAGATCACTTTGACTGCTAAATAAATAAATATATTAAAATCAATTAAACTGATGTAACAAAGTACTAGAATGCTTTTGCTCAATCAGTTATAATTGCAATTACGAGGGCTATTTTTTTGTCAACCTCCAATGGGGCATAAAATGAAAACCACAGTGAAAATTAAAACTGTTTTATTTGGAACATTTAGTTACACCTTCTAGCTACGTCTCTACAAAGTCGCGCTCCGATTGAGACATTTGTCACAGCATTGTACCAACTTTCCAATACCCTCTTCATAGAAGCTTGCCGCCAGCGTATTGAGAAGGGTCTTCACGGCATTTTGAAATATTTTGAAATTCTTCGTTGGTGTGGAAACCAGGTGCATTTTAAATTCATGTGCAGTGGTTGGGGACACATTTTCAAAAAATAAAGTCCAGAACATTGTACACCTGTAAAATTTCACTGTAACAAATTCATTTCTGAGGTCCCCTAAATTTTGTTATGTAGGCCTAGTGGTATTTTACTGTATGTTTATTGCAGCCCTCTAAACGCGAGCTTTGTTCAAATATAGTTGATTATAAATATTATTGATAGCATTTGTAATGTAAAGTAAAACGAAAGCTTGAATTTCCTTCGCTTGTGAGATTAATAGTATTATGATTTGTTTCAGCCTGGTCGAGTCGTTACAATTATACCATCACAAGATCCTGAAGTAAGTATATTCAGCGACGATCCCCATTTTCTCTTCCCTTTCACTTTTAAAATCATACATACTGTATGCAGTGTTATTAACTAACTGCTCTCAAGTTATTTACTGAGAAATTTACACAATATAAATGTGTGCTTCCATATACCATCTTACACAAAAACGAATGGTGCCCGGGAAGAAATTTAGCATGAATATATCATGAATTAAAGTCTACTGACTGTAAATTAAAAAGAAAAGAAGAAAAAGTACACTGAGAAAAATCAGGATCAAATATGCAACCCACCTCAGTGAAAGCAAGCGCTGTAACCACTACACGACAGCCGTTCATGCACTAGGTTACCGGTATCTGAAAATCAAATAAGAATATCATTAAGCAACATGAAATCCAATGGAGCAAATATTGAATGATATAACCACGTATTGTGATTATTATATTAGCAAGCAAAGTGGGTACAACTGTTAACTAAATGTTGAGTGAGCTATCCTGGCTCTACATTCAAATCTCAAACGATCCTTAATTAATTTAGTTACAAGTTTCTGGTCAAGTGACTAGCAAGCGAACAAGATACTATAACAGGCCTTTTTTTCCATGTTGGTGTGGCATTTTATGTTAAGGAAAACAAAATTTGTTTATTAAAGATTGTTTGGAAGTTCACCTAATATAACATTGTTTAAAACAAATTAAAACGCGATATAAACAGTAGAGCATATTGAATACAGTAGTGTCGTGATAATTCAAGATTCTGTGCAATCCGAGATGCCAAAAAAAACAGGGAATTAAAAAAATAATCCATATATAAAGGCTTAAGGAGAATTTAAAAAAATAAATAAAGTACCTTTATTGTTGACATCATACAAAGGAAGCATGGGGAAGGTGCAGTTGGAAATGAAAGGTGGGAGAAATGCGGGTTGGCAACGTCCCATAGGTCATGTATGTATGTATGTATGTATGTATGTATGGTATGTATGTATCTGTAACTTTAATATCTACACATTAAATTTGACTTCGTTTTATGTACATATGTATTGTCCTTTTTTCCGTGTAATCCGAGGTACCATCAGCCCCAATTAACTCGGATTATCGTGGCTCTACTGTATTGAGAAAAGTCGAAAATAAAAACACTTTTTAACTTCACTTACGTCAATTTATAAAACTGAACTAGTTTCGGGAGTGTTTCTCCCATCATCAGCTGGCGGTCGACTGGCGTTCTGGCGATCATGGGCGTTCTGGCATAGTATAAGTATGCTAACTGGTGCTGCCATCCCTCTTGCTGGTGGTAAGTCTAATAAAGTCCTCTGCTGGCAGGATTTCAAAATTCATGACTCTGTTTTTGTTTTTTAATTTTGAAATCCTGCCAGCAGAGGACTTTATTAGACTTACCACCAGGAAGAGGCATGGCAGCACCAGTCAGCATACTTCTACTACCAACCATGATCGCCAGAACGCCAGTCGACTGTCAGCCAATGATGGGAATCCTTTTTGTGCCAGCTGTACGTTCTCTGTCATACCTAGACCTGGGATTTTAAGGCAAATGCCTATTTTGTTCCTTATGAAATAATATGAAAATATTCACATATAGTCCTTTTTCCATTGTCTTATAGTTAAACTTGAATCATTAAAAAATACACAAATACACATATACAATGGATCTTTAAAACATTAAAAGTACGACGTTTCAACCCTTCCTGTGGGTCTTTAATATGAAAATGTTTAAATATGTTGACGTTTCATGATAAATCATTTATATTTATAGAGTTTTATTTTGCCCTTAAATGCCTATTTGGACCTTTAGAGCCTATTTTTACTGTTTTAGTGCCTAAAATGCCTATTCTGTACATTTAAAATAAAATTCAACTTCTGTAACTTTTACAATCATTTAATGGACATCCATGAATGAAGAGCAGAACAACAGAGGGTGGGTTTTTCACAGAAACTTGATTTTCCAAAATAATTGTCGCAAAAGGAATGCTAACTGAGGGGGGAGGATTCGCCCAAAACAACAAATAGCAGGTATATAGTATGAAGGGACATACTGTGTAAATTTTTCATATAAACCAAAACTGTTTTTGATAAACGTATTTTTAATTCGGTTTTATTTTTGCAGTTATTTCTGTTACGAAAAGTATACCTCGTTTCTTACAGTAAAAAAAAGATCACGTTACAGTTTAAAAGCATATTGTAGTATATTAAAGTTTATTTTCTGTCTATTTACATATTTTTAAAGCGTATTTTAAGTGCCTATTTTCTCTTTTAAAAGCCTATTTACCTATATAGTAATATAAGAATGGAGTCAATTTTTGTGACACTTACTTCACTTGAGTACTCTATTTGGAGACTAGTTTCGGGAAATTTTTTCTTCCATATTCATTCGAATGAAAATGGGAGAAAAAATTTCCCAAAACTAGTCTCCAAATAGAGTACTCAAGTGAAGTAAGTGTCACAAAAATTGACTCCATTCTTATATTACTATATTAGAAAAACTTCACTGTTACTAACTTCCTGTAATAATTAATATGCCTATTTACTTGTTTTAAAAGCCTATTTGAGGTGCCTAAAACTAGTTTTTTTAGAGTCTAAAATCCCAGGTCTAGTCATATCTCAAATGTTCGTCACTTCTCAAAGAGATGCTTAATGTTTTGAACGTTTTGTTTTCAGGATCAGGTGTGGGGAGTAGCATACGAAATTGCTAAGGAGGATGAAGAGTTTGTTATAAAGCATCTGGATTACAGAGAGAAGAACGGCTATGACAAAGTGACTGTGAAATTCTATCCAGCCGATCCTGAGAACAGTAGCCTGCGAGACGACGTTCACGACTGTTCTAAATGCTTACCGTTGCCTCAAGAACCGTTTGATCTTGTGATTTATGTTGGTAGGGAGGACAATGAGTACTTTGCCGGAGCCGCAGATTTAGAATCTATAGCAAGGCAGATTGTCAGTTCGGTAGGGCCGAGTGGGACGAACACTGAGTACCTGTACAAGCTCGCTTCTGCCATGCGTCTGCTTGCACCAGGAGTGCACGATGACCACCTGTTTGCTCTGGAAGCAGCTGTGCGGAGGCTGGAAGAAGAAAAGTCTTAACAAAAACTGTGTAAAATATATTTCAAAATTATTTTAGAAATCTTTGATTGGATTAAAATTTGAAGTTATATTTAAATTATTCAAATGAATTGAGCAAATATTTTTACTGTTTCTGCGATATTTCTTATCAAATATATTTTTGATGCACGGATATGATGTTGGGCAAACAATGCTGTATGCCTCATTTATTAATAAATTATTGTTTGAAACTGAATAAAAGTGTTTTCATAGTACAGAGTCTTTCGACAAGTCAGTAATAGTGACCCAATTTTGAGATGTAGGTCAGTAAAGTTCCAGAACTGATGAAAATGTGTCCTTAATTACAAATAACTTTCAGTCTGAGAGAAGATTTTTATTCATAAGAGGAAAAGCTAACCCATAAACTTTAAATTCCCATAAAAAGATGTGTTTAAAATGATTACAAAATCAGTGGATATAAAGGTTAAAAAATTAAAACACAACGTTTCAACTCTGTGCGAGAAGTCACCTGAGGAAGACTCAAGGGCAGAGTTGAAACGTTGTGTTTTAATTTTTTAACCATTATCCACTGATTTTGTAATAATTTTAAACACATCATTTTATTGGATTTGACTCAGTGGAAATTTGGGACTGATATGGATGTTTTTTAAATTCCCAATTGATGACCTTGTCTCAAAATTCTTCAGCATCCACAGGAGAGCGCAGTTAAATGTGGCTGTTGAAAATGAAAGTACAGTGAACGCCACTTAATGTAATCGTGAATAATGTTATCAAATGGGTAATTTTATCACTTTTCAGAAGTCCCGTGCGGATTAATACTGATACATTGAAAAAATGCTGTTTATTGTGATCAAAAATTAGGTTTATGTTATCACATTTTCCTTTTTGCAGCATTATTTCCAAGTACTGTACGTCATTCAAAATTTTGTGTTTATAACTCAACTGTATTGTGTTGTACTGGCAATTCTGTTCCTACCTCACAGGATGACCAGTTAGAGGGGGTGGCATTACCTAACTTTCTTTTTTAATCAATAAAACATGTTTCACCCCTCAGTTAAGCTGTAGCTTTAGATTTATGAAGATAACAGTGTTGACATGCAGTTATGTTAGTGTAAAATGAAAAAACTTGGACAGATGTTAGATGTTTTGCTACGCAGTGTTCACCACAGATCAGTAGGCTTCCAAAAACACAAGTAACTCATAATATTGGTTAAAGGACTCCTAGAGGAAAGTAAAAGCAATTAAAAACTTTGTTACTGGTTGAAGAAATAGTTGCTTGTAGTCTATTACTGCATTAGCCTATGAGTGGTTCGATGATTCACAGTTCCGTACTATTTTATACATAGGCCTACATATTTTTAATTCTGTTTTGTAGTGCGTTATCTTATTTACCGTACGGGTATATGAATTATTATCTTTCAATTAATTCCTTCGGCTACTGTTATCAATCGGATAATATTATCAGATTAGCTGCGTCCCGAAGTGATCACAATAAGCGGCGTGCACTGTAATAGTTTCTGAAACAAGTATAACTGAACTATACCTAAATTGAAATTGTGTTAATTTCAACCCTGTGAATAATTATCAGAGCACAGGTCTATAAAAAGAGGAGCAACCAGAACTAAGTAAGTTAAGAGAACTAGTTATCAGCAAAAGAAAATTAGTCCTGCCTTGACCAGAGTTTTTACTAAATTAATAAGTTTATAAAAGTAGAACTGAAACATACGGTACAGCACGGAACATGCATGCCATCTTTCCTAAATAGTTCATGCTTCTCTCACTAGAGCTGCATCTGAAACAAAAATTGTGTCTTTAGCGCAAACTTCAAACTACATCTCTGTGAAATTTCAACATCTCAGCAACAATACCAATGCAGAAAAGAATTACAGTATATACCCGAATACTACCCTGAATAATACAAGCACCCAATTTTTAAAAGGAAATTTGAGGGGAAAAAAAAAGAAAACAAGGAAATCTATAGCAATGTTATAAAACAGAGCCATATTGACTTATTTTTAATTGTACTAAAATGCGGTATTTCCACCTTGTCAACATAAAAGTCTTTAAAATGATTTCAACATTTTAAAGACTTACTGCATTTTAGTACAAGGAAATCTATAGGCCCATATATAACATTATTTTGCCAGGAAACGCCAGTCATGAGAAACGACATATGTTTCCATGTTTTGAGTTCAAATATATCTAAAACATATTATGGAAATGCGGGTGTACTTCTTTACAAATAATACGATCATATATTCCTTTCTTTCTTGGTCTAAAAATGGTTGTTTGCTAGTTGCTTCTTGCTGGGCACTGGGTCGCTAGTATCGCACCCATCTGTCAAAAAGATGCATTTTCTTTTCATTACAGCTTTGCTACTGTTATACTATACTATACTATATGTTATACTATACCATATTGAGCCGATATGGTACAAAATGTCAAAATTCAGATGAGAGTAGTTCAGTATTCAAATAATACCCGCATCCCAGTTTTTCTTTTGTGACTTTTGAAAAAAAATATGCAGGTAGCATTCGAGTATATATGGTATTGTGCCTTACTTTCCTATCCACCCTTGTATTTTATTTTAATACAAATGTGTATGGAAGGCAAGATGCATTATGTCCTATAGGAATAACCAAATATGGGATTGGGAAAACACTGAAGAGTAAGGGTGCATACATGTTGGAGTGACGATAGAGATACAGGGACAACAGCACTACACCATCATACAGAATGGAAACATTGAGGTGTTCATGATGGAGCAGTGATGAAAGCATCGAGAACTAGAGGTGGAATAAATATAACACAACCACTTTATTGCAACCGTTTTGAGATCTAAACTGTTGTATGATGAAACCAAATTACCAGACTGTTCTGTTTCTTCTGACATCATTCATTGCACAGTTCTCGTTTTATAAAACGGTTATCTACATTCATCAAAATCCTGGTCACGGAATCCTCTGCGAGGGACTTTAAGCTGGGCGGCCCATGTCACAGATTTACAGCATGGTAAAGAGCTGAAGAACCTGGCTGCGATCAATGGATTTTTCAGGACGTAAAAATCCTGAGCACAGAGTTCTCCGGGCAGGACTTTAAGCTGGGGGGCCCGTGTCTAGATTTACGGCACATAAAATAACTGCAAGCCTAAATTAGAGCCTCTGGACAAAATTTATCGGCCCTTTCACGTGCAAGTAATATCTTAGTTTCCTGAGGGGGGGTTGAGAGGCAATGGGCTTACCACCCGTCCCTCTGCCCTCTCTTGGAAAATAAGCATAAAATTCACATAGGTAACAGAAATCTCCACTTGGAGGCCTTTCGCCCCAACATAGGAAACCAGGTACAGAAAAAGCTGAAATTCTAAATTAGAGCCTCTGGACAAAATTCCTCTGACTTTCACCCTGTCAGGGTTATGAGGTGATGGGTTTTATCACTAGAGACCGGATTTTAAAGGGAATTCCTTTTTTTATATTTCATCACAAAACGTGATAAAATTGAACAGGACATTACTAAGTACTTTCAACTGCAAATGACCTGGTTATAACGTCCCTTTTTTTCCTTTTTTAGGCCCATTTCCCTTTTTTTAGAGACTTTCCCTGTCCAGTACCTTTTTTGCTAATTTATTTTGAAAAATTCGTAAATTACCCAGTATTTGGTAATATGAAAACATTAAAAATTGTTTTCACTGATTCATCATTGGAAAAAGAATTCCTCCCAGCAGAATAGAGCGTTACAGGGAAATCACAGGCTTGCCATTACCTAAGTTTCCCATTATAACAAGGTGGGGAACATGGATTTAGTGTGCTATTTTCCTCTGTGAGAATTTCAACAAGATCAAAAAATGTCTTCACTCATTAGATGTTACAGAATAAACAGCTGTAGAGCAAGCAAAGGCTTTACATAAAACAAAGATGTATCTCTCTGTTGAATTTTTACACTCTCTTACTTTTGTATCCCTTTTTTCCCACCTTTTTTTGCAATAATTTTCTCTTTTTTCCCACCTTCTTTTGGCAATGATTTTCCCTTTTTTTTGCAATAATTTTCCCTTTTTTCCCACCTTCTTTTGGCAATAATTTTCCCTTTTTCCCACCTTTTTTTGGCAATAATTTTTCCTTTTTTCGTCCTTTTTTTGGGGAAAATTTTCCCTTTAAAATCCGGTCTCTATTTATCACTTGTCCCTCTGCTTTCTCTCAGAAAATAAGCATAACAAAATTAGTCTAGGTACCAAGACCTCCACTCAGAGGTCCTATGCCCCCAACCGGGGGGGAGTTACAAATATGTATGCATATGAATATGATAACTACATTCAACAGATTCGACAGCAACCACTATTAAAAAACAACTCATTTTTCCACCTCTAGTTTGAACATTACTTTATCACTTCATATTAATTACATTCAAGTTTCATTTTCTCCTTGAACTTGGTATATTTATTATCCAACAACGGAAAAATTACCTAACAATAACGAACACATTTGGTGAAAGATGTATAATGCCACCTTTCACAAACGAATATTATTTTTCATATTAACAGAAACAACAAAAAATAAAATCAGAATGGTCTCATTCCTTTAACTTTTAAAACATTAAAAATTTACAGTCGATCTGTCACTTATCAGATAACTTAATTTAACATTGCAGAATTTCCGTTAGTAATTCCAATTAAAGAAATGAGTCCTCAAATGAATGACCTTGTCATGGGAAACCAAAACACAGCTAAATACAGATTACAAACAGAGCAACAATAGCCACGTGCAGGCGTGGCGTTCTACAAAATGTTCTATTGCACATGAAACTTGAGCCAACATTAACGTATTCAAGACAAAATATATATATTATATATATATAATTTTAGAAAAAAACATGGAAATTCACATCGAGCTGTGTAAGCTTCTGCAGCTGATCGTAAGACCCAACGTCAAGACCGAGAGATGTATCGCAACATCTGTACAATTAAAATTAAAAACATTTTCACCTCTAAAATACTTAAATAGTTTGTAGGACAATGTTTCTGGATAAAACTTACTTTTGTACACACAGGGACACTAATACTTCTTGGAAACATAAACAGAAACGTGTGATTTGTACATTGGCAACATTGCATTATAGTAATATATTGAAACAGCTCGAACTGTGCATTCTCCAATCTTTGTCCTGACTTCTGGGAAAATAGACAAGTGCTGTCCTTACAAATAAAATCATGATAATAGAATGTTATATAAAAGGTAAATGGATAAACGTTTGGATTGTTTGCTAAAATATGTTATAATCAAAAGTATCTTCTTCTGCAAAGTGCAAAATCCAGGATTTTTTAACGAGAAAATTAATCTCCACTCAGCAAAATTGTCACATATTTGATGAAACTGTGTGAATCAAATTGGAAGCACTTTGAAGTTGGCATTCTTAGTGGCTACTGAAGTTTAATCATCGAATGTGAAATGTAATTATTAAAATTAAAAGACATTGTTTCGATCAGTTTCAAGGCCGAAAACAAGAATTCATTTTCATTTTTTAAATGAATAAGTGAGATTTCAAACTTTACATTGGCATATACAGGGTGTTAATGAATAACACCGAAATATTTTACCTGTGTATAGAGGGGACATAGACAAGCGACTTTTATTAGGAGAATTTTGCTCTATGGATTCAATTCTTCCTGTTATAACATAAAATCTCCCAAGGATATGCACGCCACTGACTTCTAATACTTGAAATGATGGGAAACAAAGGAACAGTGAATATTGTCGTAGTGGTCGGGAAAATTGTAAAAAATGACGATCTATATCTTACAACTCTGAGGGAAAAAAAAGACAAACGGAACATTTTTGTTAGGTTTGGAATTAGGAATAAAAACATAATGCAGTGGCGGGCAATCATATGATTAATCAGTAAATCTTGCAGATTATGAAAATTATAAATTATGGTATAGCTGTTGATGAATTGTTAAGAATCAGGTTTTTATCGATCGCTAAGAAGGCACAAAGTCAATTTAATGAAAATTTAAACCCTATTTCGCTCAATTATTGAGTTATGAGCACCAAATTTTAAGGACTTTAATGCCCTGTAGCATACACATTTTACGTCATAGAGCAAAAATGTCCTAATAAAAGTTGCTTGTCTATGTCCCCTCTATACACAGGTAAAATATTTCGGTGTTAGTCATTAACACCCTGTATATTGCACTTAAGCCCTTTCCTGTATTAATTCATCCATAGCTTTCTGTTGTTGCAAATAAGACACTAGGGGATGGGGAGGCAGACAACATGCATTACCTATTTCTTTCTTCCGTGAAAGCAAGTAACATTGTTGCCAGATCCAAGAAGCTTTAAAGTCCCTTTCTGTACCAATACAAATTGCTGATTTCACTTTTATATACTGATAATTCTTTTTGTTTTGTTCTGTTGCATATACACGGGTGACGAGGGCTCAATGAGACAGTCTGTCGAGCTGTATTACACTACTAACACTAGGACTGATTCCTTTATACACTTATCGTATGTCACAGAACACCACTTCAAGCATCTGCTTAAGAGAAAAACAAAGGCGCTGAGCGGAGAAAAGTGGCACAAGTCACATCTTAATACTTAGAATGCTTGAAATGCGATTTCCCTACGTCACAAGTACCACTCTCTCCCCCAGCTCTGTCTTTTCAAGATTAGATTTTTACAAAATATGCCCTCTTGGAATGATAATGCAAAGACAAAGGGACATCTCATCACACCCCATACAGATAATAATCACATACTACTCACTTTCAAGCTAATCAAGTATGGTTTGTTAGACAGCAAAGATCGACTAATGAGTGTTATTAATTATTACCATTCACTGTTGTTTGTCTGATACCTGGTTTGCTTATAAGGCATGTCTGTCGATCAGTCGCTTTTTGTTAAGAGAATATCAGCCAATTCAAGTTTTATATTAGGGAGAGAAAATTATTATAAATAAAAGCAAAATTAATTATACATTAATAATCAAAATACTATTTACGAGGACTAGGGAGAAGAAATGAAATTTTGACATGGAATATGGTTACCACTCAACTTCACTTATAAGTAGGGTTCGGATGTTTATGACGTGTCATATTTTTATCCGGACCTCCATTTTTGCCGCAAACACAAATTAAACACGAATGCACATTTGTTATCCTAACCAGACTGTTTTTATTTTGCATATAAAGTCATATTATGGTCATTTTCAATGGTCTTGGTCATATTTCGGTCATATCTGTAATTTAATGTCATATTTCAGTTATAAATTCGGTAAAAGAGCACAGTTATACAGTATGTGCATTAAATTGTAGACTTAAATTTCTTCTGAAAAAGTCACAAATATTTTGGTTTTACTGTAACTGAAATGTGAATGGACAATAACAAGTAAAAGCACAATTACCTCTTCCTCCTTGTTGTTAACAACTTCCAGCAGACATTTTGAAAATATTTTCAGTTCACATTTGCAGCGGTATCTGGAAACATTAATAAAAAGTGATAATGTGATTGAATGAATGTGATGTAATATTTTAGTGTGATTAAACATTTTAAATTGGAACATATATTTTTTGAAAATACGTTTTTTTATGAGGTCATATTCAGTCATTTTTTTAAGGTCATAGGCTATTTGCAGTCATATTTTCCACTTTTTTTGGTAATAAACAACCGAACCCTACTTATGGCAATCGTAGGGGTAACACACCAATCCAGAGTCTTTCAGAAACAATGGAGGCTCTAGGCTCTTGGACATAATCTTCGTCAAGTTTTAATTCATCTTTGTGTCAAGAGCTTTAAAATAAGCAATATATAGTTAATACCAGAGGGGGTGTGATACGAGAGTATCCATGAATAAAATTACAGCTTGAAACTAAAAACACACTCATTCCGAGTGAATATGGTTCAGCATTCCACACAATCATTGTAAAAATGTTTGGCATGTACCATGCTGGGCGCAATGATATTAACAGATGCTCTTGATGAGATGAGATTCGTTACAAAAGTCTCAACATTCACACACACACACTCCAAGTAATACTTTATACAAGAAATGCCCATGGATACACTGTATGTACACGTGTCAGGTAACTACGACGGCCACTGTGCGAGAGGTTTGAGCACACGACACCCCGACACCGCCTTCATTCGATGATGGAATGTCTAGACTAAAGCTTACACATAGCTTCCCTAATGGATGATGAGTGATCTGACCATACTTAAGTACATATTGTCCAGTCTATGTCTTGTAGGCTCCATCCTACTACGATGCTGTCGAATACCAGTTCGCTGAATTCTTGAGAGCCTCTGGGTAAACTGTCGCAGTGGCTGTGACGGTTTTGTTTGCTGCTGGGTGATAAAGATGGAAGCCAGCCCCAGCTGCAGAATGGTGGTAGAATTGTGACTGATCGAGCGATGTGGTGGCAGCGTAAGCGGCCGCAGCATCCAGTGCGCTAGGGTGAACGGCAGAATACACTTGGGGCTTGAGAGGCAACGGCTGTGCAGGCGTGCCATCTGTGCCCCCTCCTGCACTCCCCCCGGCCGCACCACCGAGATACTGATGTCGCAAAACATCTGAGTACACGGGACTGTCAAATGCACCTCCGGAGTGAATCTGCTGCTGATGCTTGTCACGGGGAGAAACTGAGCTGGGGGGAGTCATGGCTGAGTGGTAGTCCACGGAGTAACCCCCAGTCGTTGAGTAGGATGACACAAGACTGCTAAATGCATCTGCACCACCGTTCACAACACCACTTCCAGACTTCTGATTATGCGCGAGAACGAACTGGTGATCACCATATGTAGAAGAACCCTCACTTCCAGGAGGTGTGGGCAACGGTCCTACCTGGTTCACATCCCCTGCGTAATACGATGTACCCCCACTACCCCTTCCTGTAGATGTAGCAATGCCAGTCGCTGCAGCATGAACGTTAGCACGAATAACGCTTTCCCTATTGGCATACAGCTGCCGGAGGAGAGCTGAAGCCGGCAGAGGGGCTGATGACCCCTGGGAATGCTGCAGTTGCTGATGATGATTGAGATGATTGAGATGGTGATGGTGAGCACCAATCCACTGGATGGTGCTGCGCTGTTGTTGTTGCTTGAGTAATGCATCGGTACTGAAGTCTGTCGGCTGGTGTTGCTGTAGAGACAGAGGTGGTGGCGTCACTGTCGAGCCTTTCCCTAGCACTACCGAAGGCAGATGCTTGGACATTGCATGTTCCAAGTCCTTCACAGAGGTCCCGGCCCCTCCTAGAAGTAGAGGAGATAATGTCACTATTATCAAGTGGTTATGAAGCATGCAGATCATGTTCATATATGTGACATGGGACAAGTTCCCAGTGATTTTAATCTTTTCCTCAAGAAATAACAGAGAATGAAAGAGGCAGAGATGTTTGTCACACATTGGTTCAAATCCCCGGCGGCAGACTTCTACGACACAAGCATTAAAAAGTTGGTCACATGGTATGGCAAATGTCTCTATTCCGGTGGCGAATATGTTTAAAATTGCTGAACACTTGCTGTATATGTTGCTATAAATATTTCCATAAGGTTGTGTTTTGTTTCTGTAAACAGTCCCAGGGAAACTCACTTTCTGGACATGCCTTGTATTATTATTAGCGCCCAGATTTGAAGGTTTTAACCTATTTTTTCCCAGCTTCCTAATTAGAACATTTTAACGTATTTTTCCATTTCATACCCCTAGCTTCCGAATATATGAATCTTATAGAACCTAAAAAGGGCTAAATCACACTAAAGGGCCTAAAAGGGGCTAAAGAGGATTTTCTCTGAAGAAAAGGGGGCTAAAGAGGACTTTTTCTGAAAAACTAGGGACTAGAGAGGACTTTTGCTGAAAAACTAGGGGCTAAAGAGGACTTTTAAAAAAAACACTATTTTTAAATAGATTTTTGAATTAATGCAAAGGTAAATAAATATGTGAATTTATGCATTTAGGAAAATACATAATAAAAATAAATTTATACAATGCACTGAAATTAACAATGTATATGTCACTTTGTCCCTTGTCTTTGTAACTCGGAAATGTGCCGCCTTGCCGTCGCAGGAAATGAAACTTGAGCAGTCTTTAAAACTTTGAAATCTGCAAGTAATCCAATGTCGTTTCAACTTTCAAACAACAAGTTGCTGACCGACGACAGAGAAGTATAGGAGGGTCTTTGTCAAAATTATAATACAATTTTCGTTGTTAATATTAGTGTTTTATTAAGACGACTAAGATCTAGTCCCTAGTCCCTATAAAGGGCTACACAAAAATAAAAGGTTAAAATATACCTTTTATAAAAGCCTAAAAATCCGGGCTCTAATTATTATAGAAGGTACAGGTGACATTTTTTGAAATAGCAACCCATGTCCAATGAATTGCACTGTTTACGTTGAGTTCAAAAATGCATCATAATGCTATCATCAGAAACAGTAACTATAACAAAGGGGAAAAATGTAAAAGTAGATACTGTGGAGTTAAAGTATCAGGTTTCAGTTCTCTTATTTGTATGGACATATACAGTGAGTCCCACGCAAGAGTTGGCCAATGACGCAAGTTTCTACGTCTGGCACACAGCTCCAACTCTCGTGCAATCGGGTGAAATATCTACGCAAATAAAGCCGCGGTCGGTGTAGTGATTCAGGTTCTCACATATACAGTTAAAATTACAATGAAAATAACCACGTACAAGAGATGTTGGAAATGTTCTCCTCTTGCATCCACACAACACTGGCACCTTTTTAGGTAATTTTCTTTCAGCTTTCAAGATAGAGTTAATTTCTTTTGTGATATTGTCTATAAGTTGTTTTAATGTATGGGGAAATGACCTATACTACATTATTTTTCAAGTTCCCCCATAAATAATGGTCTCATACTGTTAGAAGAACTTAAAGACAATTTCACAAGAGAAATTAACTCTGTCTCGCAAGCTGAACTTATGCCTGTGATGAGGAGCATGAAGTAGAAGTGTTTTTTTTTTCTTTCTTTCTTTTTTTAAAGCAGATAGATCATCAGTTAACTGACTAACGCCTTGTACATAAACAAAACAACAGCTTCTTCTGTTTACTGTAAATATATGTGTTAATCTAAAATGTTAAAATGTTAAAACCCTCTATAATTTTCGTTTTTTGGGTACTTCATTAAGTTGTATGGAATACTGAATACACCACACACGTTCTTGTGTTATAAAGGATAGCTTAAAAGGTCTGGCATCGCTTGGGTTTTGTATTTTGTAATTCAAAATTAACTTATAAAGAACTTTCGGTTTTCAAATTCTAGAAACAGAAATTACGGAACATAAAATTGTATTGTCTTTGTGGAATATTTTATGTCTCACTCTAATGTTACCATACAACCATTTCAGGGATGAAATTAAAAAGAAATTCAATATCACTTTCATACTTCCCTGCCCAAAAACCTGCGATACAATAATATACATATTACCATTCCTCATACGGTATTCTCTATGTCCAGGGTAGAGAAATTTATGTGACTGCATCACATTGTGCATTACTTTCGGGGATTTCATCTCCAATATTTATTAACAGCAATGAATTCTATCGATAGCTTCTCTAATTTGCTCTGTATCGTTTATTTCCAAAGCTACCTGTGACTACTGCCAACAATACACTGTTGTCATGTGAACTGTACATGGAATGTGATTTGGATTTGATAAATCTGTGCAAAAAGGTATTATGTCTCCCCTAAAAGATTTGATTTTTGGCGTTTAAAATCAACATTTTTCAAAATCTTTTCTTAGTGAGCACTTAAATTATGAAACGAAGGTACTTTCAAAACTCCAAGTCTCTACTTGCTATAGTTTGGGCTCTACGTTGATTCTCTGTCAGTCAGTCAGTCAGGACAAAGCCTTTTATATAAATAGAGATAGGCGCATGTACTTAAAGGTTAATTTTACAAAGAAAGTACGGAATACAAACCTCCCCCATCGCTGTCGTCCTGCTGGACAGACGGCTTGGGGCTCTCAGTAGCGATGACAAGGGGTGGAGCAGGGACGCAGGACGAGGTGGTGGAAGAGTGGCACGACGAAGACGCTGGACTCAACACTGCACTTCGGTGTGTTAGCAAACTCTTCCCACCCCTCCCTGTCGCAGGCTCGTCTTCTTCATCATCCTCCTCGTCAGAGCTGCAACAGCTGCTGTCCTCCTCTGCCTGTGTCAGTTTGCGCTTCTGACCTCGTCGCGACTCCTTATCTACAGACGTCATTTTCCTTAATGCTCGGATGCTCAACCCTGCTGCAAGCTGTGAAAACAGTGCAAGAGAAAATTATTTGCTTTATCATGATCAGTAGGGGGCGGATTTCTATGACCTAAAAAACATTAAAATATGACCAATAAAATTTAAAATATGTTTTTCCCACTTACACATTATGTATTTTCTTTAAGTTTCATTACAATTCATTTTATTAAGATATGTTAATTATTTAAAATATTTGTAAATTCTCAAAAGTATCAGTATATTGCAAAATTTACAAAATATGATATGAAACTTCAAAATTTTTTTATTATGCCCACAAATATGCAAAAAATATACCTAAATATGTATATTCATACTAAATATGCTACAATAGTTTAAAATTTCCTAAATATGCAGTTATATGCACAATAAAAGCCGTTCCATTTTCACCAGGATGCTTGGAATCGTGTTTAAATTAGTCGGAAACCTGAAATAATGCAAAGGGGAAAAATATGACATGTCATAGAAATCTGCCCCCTAATGTTCAGTATCCATGGACATACAGAGTTAACAAAAGTAGTTATTTATTACGTTAGTTATGAAAATGACCGCTTAGTAACAAATGGATCAATTTAAAACACAACTGTAGGGAGATCTGCAAGTTTATAAAGCTGACATTTCTAATGTGTTTAGTACCATTTTTTATCTATTGTTGTTGCAAAAGTAGGTCAAAATTACATCACTGCATTCACAATGAATCGATACCCATAACAAGATCCATATAACTATTTAGAGATAAATCTTGCCTGTTCGTTAACCCTTCTAGCTCACCAAAACTGATGCTTGCAGCAGGAAGTATGTCGATAACTGATACCTATATAACTTCATCCTACTCAATAACCAACTTGAAATTACTACATTCCCCCCCCTTTTTTTAATTTTTCATCTTAAATTTAATTTTTTATATTATTAATGTTATTTTTTGTACTGCAATAGTAGTGATTAACACAAACTGAAATACTATTCATGCATTTTTTCCCTGTTCTACCATTGTTTCTCATTTTTCTTGATAATTATAATTTCTATTGTATAGGCTATATATATAATCTAGGTAGACCAAAGAACACTTGGAGGAGGAGTGTAATGGAAGAAGGATTCGAGAAAGGAGGGAAGACCTGGACCGAGATTAGGACCATGGTGCAGAACACAGTTCGTTGGCGGAAGTTCATTGATGCCCTATGCTCCACTTAGGAGATACAGGAAATAAGTCAAGTAAGTCAAGTCATATATATAATCTATTTTTCTCTCCTTTTCCCTCTTTATTTATTCAATTATTTTTTTTTCAATTTTTAAATTTTTTTTGTTTATTTGTAACTTTATTTAAGTAAATTCGATCAATTTTAAAGCTCTACTAATCACAGTTGAGTAATCAAAACAGTTACCTGTGTCAATTACCAATTTTGGTCAAAACTAATCAACCCACGATTGCTAAGTTTTCAGTCTGTGGGCCGGGCCCCAAACAATTTCTTTTCTATTTAAAAAGATCTCTCTTACAATATCGTTAGGGTTACAACTCACTTGACTATGGTCAACTGTACTCGGCTTGGAACCCAGTTGAGATGAAGAGGCTTGGAGTTGAGTCACGTGATCTAGGTGCCCCCGCCCCCCTCGGCCGCCGTGATCACCTGGCCCTTCCGAGGATCCATCTTCCAGATCTGGAGGGGATCTGTGAGGATCTGGGGGCTGGTTCTGTGGACCTCCAGTACTTCGACCTGAAAGATATGAAAGCATTTCTTAAACCCATTTTACGCAGTTCCACATAACTGAAAATTCTGTGTAATAAATAGTCCTACAAGTACAGAAGTCTACAAATTCAAATAAGCGGAAATTTTTTGCACAGAATATTCTCTAAAACAGCGTTTCTCAACCTTTTTTAACCCGAGGACCTCTAAGATGTCTAAAAAAAATTACGGATCCCTAATTTTACATCCCACTTTTAAAAGAAGGCCTTTTTCTTAATATTTTGGGTATTAATTGTAGGTCATTATAACGAAATATGTGAAAAAATTTTACTTCTTTACTTTCCACTTCTTTTATGATATTTTTTTCATTATGTCTGCGGACCATCTGCACCATCTTCACGGACCACCACTGGTCCGCGGACCATAGGTTGAGAAACGCTGTCTTAGAGTACGGTAAACAAATTTCCTAACTAGTTTTTCAGTGCTAAAATAGCGTAAAATGTGATTTTCCTTGGTCAAATATTTACAAATTTTCTAGGGGTGGACCCCTTCTTGGGGGTATTCGATACCCCAAACCCCCCGCCACTTTTGACCCTCCCCGAAATTATTTTCTGGCTACGTCATTGTTGCACTTATTATATTATTAATATTAAGTAATCTAAGAAGTTAAAGGGACGAAAATAATAGTATATTCCGATACTAGTTCCGTAGACGGATCGAGGAAAGAGTTTGAAAAAACGATGCGCTTGCGCCGAGTTTTCAATTTCCGAGATCCGTTGTGCGCATACGGAATGAGTATTGCAAGCTATTTTTAGCACGATGATTATTTATATCAATTTAATTATATTAATTGAGATATTACCTGAAAATA